>JAESIW010000154.1:985755-1085584 GCA_016802295.1 Brachionus rotundiformis
TTTTATAAATTTTAAACTTTGATTATTTTCTTTTAAATAAACTTTCTTATATAGGAGATGTTAGTTGCACAAAAGCTAATTGTATCATACTAAAGAGATTTGGTTTGATTGAACAAAAGACCAATCTTTGGAGCAGAAATCTATTTTTTAAAGTTGATCATGCGTATTTAGGAACATATTAGCTCGTATTTAGCCCTAAAAAAAGCATAAACTTTTTCATTATTATCAAGCCTGTCATATCAAATACTTTAATTAAAGTTCGTGGGTTTTGTTTTTAAAAAGAAACACAAGCTTCGGGAATTATGTTGGTATATTCTCATCACATTTAGGTCTGTCATCCATTGTATTATCTTTTTTTGTTTATCAAAAATTTCTTTTAATTAATTTTAACTGATAATTAAAGACAAAAATCTTTGTCAAATAACAGAAATTAATTAATTATTAAAATAAAAAAGACCCTATTTTTTTTATAATAAAATTTACTCCTGTTCAGACTTAAAGGACAAATATTCAAATAAAATACGAAAATTTTTATATTTTATTATCTTTAAATAAAAGCTATCATATTTAATTTAATTTAATTTTTAAGATAAAAATTAATAAATAGCTTTAATTTTTAATTTTTAGCATTTTAAATCTTCCACGCTGTCAGATGGTTTAATTTCACTTCACTGGCTTCCGTAAACCCGATAATCTTAAAAAAAAAACAAAAGATTTCAATTTTTTGTAATAAATTTTCTTTATTTTTGGAATTTTTCGATATTTGCTTAGAATGGACAAATTTGGCAACAATCATTAAGCTGTTTTTTTATGTTTACCAAAACGAAATGAGAATCAAATTTGTCTGGTTTCATCTTAATCATTTCCTCATGAAGCCTGAAACCCTGGAAATATTAAATTATATAGATAATGCATGAAAATGAGCATTCATTAATTAGACAAAGATAGTTGGAAGATTTTTTTTTATTTAAACACGTTCTGGAGTGTCTTTTTGAATTTTTTTTATTTTTCTGACAAATTATTAGCTAAATTATTAAAGCTAGTTTCCAAATTATTAATAAAAACTATGTGACTAAATTAACGTTATCTAAATTTTTGAAAATACGGATTAATTTAGTAGAAGTTGGTGAAATTCAGCCAGCATAAAAAACTCCGAATTAGATGGTTTCTCACTCTATAACGACTAATTAATTTTGATCATTTTATGTCATAAAAGACTATTCAAAAAAATAATTTTTTAATTTAATTTTAATTAAAAAATCAACAACAAAATTTAGAATTACGCAAGTCTGGAAATTTCCATAACATCACTAAACCGGATGAAAGGATATAAACCTCAGAATAAGAGAGAATAAATTAAATATTGGTTCTGTATAGCCTTTATTTATTCATTTTTCCAATTTATCCTAATTGTTTATTTTAAATTAAGATCTTTTTTTTTGATAATTAATGACTCATCACATGCACAGTATCAATTTTCAATATTTTTACATTATTTTCATATCTGTATATCATTTACTTTCATTAGCAATGCATATTTAGTGACTCTCTTCTGTATCTGTAGTCAATCTTTTTGGCAAATTTAAATATTGATCATTTATTAATTTAAGTAAAGTATTATATAACTAATTTAACTTGGTCGAGAAATACATGCACCAAAAGAGGCATTTATTTTAATTAATATTTTCTATTTAATATTTAATCAATTCATATGCTTTTTATCCCATGCTAGATTATTTAGCCTTATTTTAGCATGATATGATTTCAATATGTTCTGTTTTGTTTCTATTTTTCTACAAGTATTTTAATAAATAATAGTCTAATTTAATAATTATTAATAATTATCTGATTTTTAACTATCAAGAGACTAATTAATTTGAGCTTGTTTAAAAAATATTCTTTTTACTAGATTTAAAGAGTTTAGATAGGCCCAATGGGAGGCACTTTGATAGCTAATCTTTAACTCATTGACAATAAAAATATTAGAAAAACAATCAGGGGAATATTATTTTTGGGCATGGTAAGAATTTTTTAAAATTTGGATCTTTTTTTTAATTAAAATTTTGCTTAAATTATTCTTTTCTTAATTGAATTTTATTTTCTCTCTCTGACTCATATTCTGCGTTTTTTCATAACCCCTCATTATTAAATGTTTTAATTAAATATTTTTTATTTCTTTAGGAAATTATTAATCATTTTAGTAATAAAATTTCTTCTAAGCAATTTTAATGTTCCTTAAATTAATAAAAAAAAAAATAATATTTTCTTCATTTTTTGTCTATAAATAGATTTAAATTTATTCTTTAATTTCATTTATATTCATTTTATAATATCTTTAAATTTTTAAATGTCCAAAAGTTATTAATCAGCGATTTATTCGACGAAAAAGAGCTAAAGAGCGAATGACACCACCTTTTTTCTGGGGATTAAAATTTTTCAAATAAATAGCTAATAGAAGGAAGCTTTTTATTTTGGTAAGCACTTCCAAAGGCTCTAGGGTCTAATAGTCACATTTTCCAAGTACTCTCATTTTAATTTTAAATTTATAACAATTTTTAAATAAAAATATTATTTGAAAAAAATCAATACCGAAATGAAAAATTTTTCTATTAAATTTTATCTAATTATTTTATTTCATTCAAGCTAAACTAAAATTTTTTTACATTTTAGTGCTTATTTGGTAATGTTTATCTACAATAGATGAATTAGTGTAAAATTTCTTCTTAATGAAGAAAAGCATTAAACAGGATTTACTTTGTGTCCCAGTTTTTAAATAATAATTGAAAGCAAATTTATCTCTGAGCTGTTATTTTTAAATCCTTTTATCTCATAAAATATCAATACTGCATTATTAAAATAAAAAAAAAATATTTTAATTAGTTCTAATTTTTAGTTATTTGATAACTTAACAAATCTTATTTGTAATACAGATAAATAAAGACTATTAATAGAAGCTTCTTATTTCGTGACTAATTCTACATTATCAGTATAAATTGAATTTAGGGATTTGTCAACAAATTAATCTATCAGGATATTTAAATACCATGAGAATATGGCCAAGTCGGCACACAAAAAAAGCTAGACCAAATGAGGCAGTTAAAATTTCAAATATATTTTATTATATTTTTTAATTGTTTAAAAAAATATAAAAACTTTTAATTAATAAGAAAAAATTCAAGTAATAAAAGAATAAATGTCTAAACAAATAGCATAGTCAAATATCTATATTTTTCAAAAATTTGCCTATAAAACATTGTAGGCACGAGAGAGAGAGTAGAGCCTCAAGTTGACAAGTCTACATTAAACATTTTAATTAAAGCATTTGAAAAAAAAGATAATAAAAAAAACGATTAAAACAATCAAAAATCAATCAATTGTATAAATAAATAAATTGGAATATAAGAATTTTTTAAATTTTTTTTTGTTATTGTTGTTAAGAGGAAATAATTGATTTTTACATAGAGTTTTTCTTAATTAGAGTAGATTGAACACAATCAATTGTGTCTTTGAGAATTGAATCAAACACACTATTGGTAATTAGAAGTTTGGCTTCGTACTCTTCTATCTCATAGTTGGACCATTCATGTTCTTGTTCGCGCATTTCCAGGTCGAGCAAACCATCGACCAAGTCAAGCTTTTTCTGAATCCTCCACTTGGACTTAACACGCTCTCTGGGCTCGGTGTCCGAGCTCAATTTGAACAGGTCAAGAACTTTTTTGCCAACCAGGTCTTTTACCTTGGACAAATCATTGGGTCCGCGCACATACGACTTGAAGTGTTTTTTTTTCAGTGGTCTCAAGTGTCCGGGCAAGTACTCGGACACAACCTCGGGCCGTTCATACCTTTCCAAGTACAGGTCGTACATAAGCTCGCCGGTCAGGTCCAGGATCATTTTTTTAAAGCTCACCTCGGACTCTTTAAACTCGGCCTCTGGCCTAAAGAACTCATCTAATGACTCTTTATCATACAAATTATTGGTCTCGTTGCCACTGTTTGTTTCAAGTAGGTCTTTAAGGTTGCTCAAATGTTTCCAGTAGTAGTCTTGGACGGCCTGTTCGACCAATAGGGACACTTTTTGTCTGTCAAATGGCACATTGAACACAACTGGCTTGGCATTTTCGCTCTGAGAGTCGTTCATTTTGTTCTTGTTTTCATCAAAATCTTCGTCCAAGTCTATGGGCGGAATTGGTATCTTGATATTCTGAGTTGACATGAGGTCATCGTTGATGGCGTCCTCGTGCTCGGGCGCTTCTTCTTCTTCTATCGAGCCCTCTTCATCCAACTCTTCCATTGTCTCTTTGTACTGCTCAGCAATAAGCTTACTATTCTTGCTATTCTTAACATCGATCATTTGGTCAATTACTTGGTCCAAATAGGTCTTTAAAAATGCCTGTATGGCCATGTCCTGTTGTCTGAATTTTTCTATCTCTCTCTCGGACTTTTCTTTCTCCTTGGCCTGACGGCTACTGCCCAAGATCAAAATTTGTGTATCTGTTGACGAGTCAAAGCTAGCTGAATTGTCATCGCCTTGTTCCAATCCATCCAAATTCATGTCGTTTTGACTTTCTATGTTTCCAATCAAATCCTCGCTTATCTCGCTGACAGTGCTCCTTTGGTCATCTTCAATCTTTTTTGCTTCAGAATGTTTGCTCGGTTTTTCGGACTCAAAGTCCTCTTCGTATTTCTGGACACTGCTGGCTGGCTTGGTGCTGGTCGAAGATGACGACTTGGCGTCATCAGAGGTGTATGATCCAACCTCATTGTCGCTTATTTGCTTAGCACTTTTATTATCTGATTTTTGTTTGTCTTTTTGGTTAAGTGCACTTTTGATCTTTTCCAATTTGTGGTCGTAGGATTCGATTTTTTTGCGCAATTGTTCCTCTTTTTCCTTAATTTTTATTTTTTCTGCTTCTTTGAGCTTTTTGCCAAGTTTTTCAGCCTCATTTTTTTTCCTCATATATTCATTCTTGAGCTCTTTGACCTTTTGTTCGAGCTCTCGGACACTGCTTGACGTGCTGGACGATGGCGTGGTAACAACTATTTCGCTCAGCGAGCTAGACGAAGAGTCCTTGGTAATGTCGTCATCTTTGGTTTCGCTTTTTGAGTGTGAATTGTTAAGCTGCGTTGGCACACTGTTGAGTAAAGAAGTGGTAATTTGATTGGACTGCGGGTCGTCATGTGACTTTTTGGTCATATTTTTGGATCTTATTTCCTGAACAGTCGAGATGGTTGACGAGTCGAACGACTCGGTGTAAGAGTTCTCATTTATTGAGGTAGCTATTGTCTTGCTCGATAACGGAGCTAATTTAGACTCGGTTTTGACCACGTCAGTGGTCGCCTCATCCTCTATTTCGTCCTGGACAGACGCTTGGTGGTCGCTTCTAGCCTTTTTTTCGCTCTTTGGAGATGCCTGTTTGGATTTTTTTTTCAATACTTGATTAGCTTAAGATAAATAATCAAAAATCATACACTTTGAGACATAGATAAATCCCAAGTCAAGCGTTTGGTCAAAAATCTTACCAATTTTTTCAATTCAACTTTTCCATTATTCGCCATCTTTTGGCAAATAATTAGAACTTAATTTTTAATATTTTTCTAGCTAAAATTAATTACAAGTACTCTTAAGCGTACTCAAAAATTGGCATAAGTTTACCAAGCATTTTTTTAAATTTATTTAGATATAATTATTTTTTGTTTATCTATTTTTTTTTTTCAAATAAATTGAAAATTAATACTTAAATTGGATATTAATAAGATTTTAAGCTTAAGATAAGCTAAAATTTTCCAAAATAATCGATTTTTACCATTATTAAAAAAATGATGTAATGATAAGATTGACTTCAGGGCTCTTTATAAGGGCAAAAAAAATACCTTGTTTCTCTATCTCTCTGACTTTGAGCTCTTCGTCGTCCAGTTTTTTTTTCCACGCCAGCAACTCTTCAGCATGCTTGCGTCTCTGGCGCAGCTTTTTCTCCCGCTCAGTCAGATACCTAAATTAAAATTTAAACAAAAAAGACACGAAAAAATATTAAGTAGGCGTTTTTATCTATTATTAATTATTAAGATTGATCGGATATGAAGAAATTTTAATTTTCAATTGTCAATTAATTGTTCATTTTTTATCCACAAAAAACTGCTTTCATTAATTAAGCTTTCATAGCACAATTTAATTCTAAGTGATTGATTAAGTGAAAATCGAATTTGGTAACATATCCTGGTAAAAATTTTAAATAAAACGCTCATTCAGGGAGCTAATGCTCGCACAAAAAGGGGTGGTCGACTAAATGGTGCATGCCATGAGACTTTTAGTTACAAAATCTTAATTAATCCAGTCTGTGCTCATGATTAATTTATTGCTTAATTAATTAAGTAGTTAATCAAAAATTAAACAAATTAGTTTCCGACAAAATTTAAAAAAAGAATAAATAAATTCTAATTAAATCACTTTTCAAGAAAATAATAAACAATTTTTTATTTCATTTTAATCAAGATTTGATGAGTATTGTTTTCCAAATAGAAATTGGATACTTTGGAATTTTTTTTATCTTGCCAGCGTCGACTTTTGGCGACATTTGATATTTTTTTCAAAGTCAATATTTCAACCATAATGTCTTTAATTATTCACTTGAGGAAAAAAAATTCCAATACTTCAACAAAGATTTTTATTAATTTTCTTTCCTTAAATAAGATAATACTTTAAATCAAAATTAAGAGGATAAAATTTATTAATATTTTTTATATTTTGATAAGATATTAAGAAAAGTAAAAAAACAAAAACAAATTTTTGGTTGTTTATTTTATTCCACACCTTAGGAGAGAAATATGGTGTTTAATTCAATTGAGAAATGGTCAAGAATAGTTTTGGTAATGGGCTTGGTATTGGTAATTAGCGAGATAAAATGCTACAGGTTAATGGAACCGATGAATTTGTATGAGACAAAAGACTACAAGGGTCTAATAGGTGTTAGGCGCCGAGACTTTTCGTCTCTGGAGCTCAACAAGGAACCATTGGACGGCGAGTTTCGCACTCGCTTGGAAAAATACTTCTCGCCTGAACTAATACAAAAAATGAGCGAGTTGATCATGATGAACCAGAGAATCAAGGCCAAACAAAATGCTGACTTAGTGCCCAGCTTCAGCTTGGGCTCTGAGGACGAGCCGCGTCAGCCATTGCCATTTTTCGACCCGACGAACACAGACTCGGGCAAGAACGCGTTCGTCGAAGCTTTCAAGCAAAGACACCACAATAAACCCACTGCCAAGGCTCACTCTCAATCAACCACTACAGAGTCAAACGCAAGCATTCTAATGCATCTGTACCACAGATTTGGCTAATTAAATTTTATATTTATGTTCAACTTAAAAGCGATGTATTGAATTTAAAAAACATTTTTATATTAATTTTCTATTTAATTTTTTTTATCTAGTTTTTTTTTAAAGTCTACGAAAATAAATAAAAGAAAACTTACTTTTCTGTATTAAATTGGTATTGTTTCATTATTTTAGATTCAATGAGGCTTTGGTTGTTTAGGTTAAAAGACGAATCGTCTAATTGATCGGGCTCCTGGTTGATTGACGTGGTGCTCAAGGCAGGAGTTGGCAGTGATTCGACCGACGAGACAGTAGAGGCTACATTTGATGCCGAGCTGGTCTCGTCGTTTTCGTTCTCATTTGCCTTGTAGCTTTGGTTCAACGAGTGTCGTTTGAGTTTTTTCTGGCACCATTTGACTACTTCGGAATGCTGGGACAACAGCTTGAGCCTGCTTTCGGCCACTTTTCGCTGCACTTCTTTCATTTTGTTTATGTTGTCCTTTAGAAAAATTTATTTATCTATCTTATAAAGATAAGACGGAATTGATAGATTGATTTAAAATGGATTTTATTAGGTTTTAACAAGAGTTTTTTAATAATTAGTTGAGATAATATTTTGACATGGTCAAATTTTTCTAATATTCATTTAATAAATTAGTTTAATAGATTTAAAATAATTAAAATTTTTTTATAGATAAGCAGTAATGTCTTCTAGACACATTCAACATACCTTGGAAAAAAATATTGTTGAACCATCGCTTGAGTAGCTCTTAAAACAGACTTTAAGGTAAAGATCGACAAAGACAATTCTTTTAAATTAATTAATTAATTTTTGTCTCATTATTAACTTATTTTGACATATCAATTTAAAAAAAAATCTTACAGAAATAAATCAATATATGTTTATCACTGAATCTAGAACAAAATTATCTTTAAAATTTAGTTTAGATCATTTATAAACGATTTTTAAGTGACTTTTTGACAAAATATTAAATGACTTATCATTAATTTTAACATTGATAAATAAAAAATTATTTTATTGATCTAATCTTTTAATATTTTAAAAAACAAATTAGACAACATCTTGGTAATCCAGCTCAAAACCCACTAAATTATTTTGTCTTTGAATTTTTTTTCCAAAATTGGAAGCAAAGAGTGGAATAAAATTTTGAAAAATTTTCCAAAATTTACCATTCCATAAATTAAAAAAAGCTAAGATACATAATAAACAATAAAAGATAAGAATTTTGATTTTAATTTTGTTCCAAATTCAATATTTTTATTAAAAAAATTATAAAATAATTCAGCTCTTATAAATTGACTCTATAGATAATTGAATTTTATTTTAAATAAATTTATCTAGCACGAATATAAATTACCTGTTCTTGTTTTAATTTTTGTATAATTCCCTTTTCTTTTCTCAAAATTAAAGGCATTTTCTCATCTTCCCCTTTGTCCTGGGCTTTTTTTTTCATCTGTTCCAACCAGGCTAGCTCAGACTTGGTCTTTTCGACCAGAGCTTTCTCTCTTAGCTTCAACAAATCGGCCTGGTGTTTTGACCTAAGCTCTTCTTCGTGCATATACTTTTTGACTATTTCTCCAGTAAATTTTTTAAACGAGTCTTCGTCAAAACTCAACCTCACTAATTAATTATTAAAATTAATCAAAAATACTTTTTTTTCTTTAAAGCTTACTGCTTGGATGTGTCTCATATTGGGAAATGGAGCTCTGACTTAGGTCATAGTTCGACTGGTCTTTGATGTCTTTGTATTCTTGGCGAGTCTTTTTTATGTGCATTTCGGATGGTAGGACTTGGCGAAAAGATTTCTCCATCTCTATTTCCTCATCGTCTATTTCTGTCTTTATCTTGGTATCAGTCTTTGTGTCGTTTAGCTCGGACACAGTGTTTATAATGGATATATCTTGTTCATAGTCTTTGGACTCAGCCAACTTGTGCTTTGACTTTGTCTGTTCGGAGCTTTTTTTGGTATTGGTCTTGGTGCTTTTAGACTCGGCCTCTGTCTCATTATAGGATGAAGAAGAGACTGTTGTCGAGCCGGATGATGATGAAGAGGAGTTGGATGTGAGCGATGAAGACCTTGATTTGGGAAGCTTTTCACTTTTGGCTCCGGTCTCGGTCTTTCCATTCTGTTTTTCCTTTAAATACTGGGCAAGTGCCACTGTGTCCTGTTGTGCAAACCCAATGCATCTTATTTTGTCCAGTTCTTCAAGCTGGAGAGCTGATGTGTTCAAAGTGTCCAAGTAATTTATTCCGGCGTGAAGTAAGCGTTCCAATGAGGCCGGCGAGTACCTTTTCGGCTCTTTGGATTCAAGATCTTGAACCATGCGAGTCTTTGGTTTTTGAGGCTGACTTGTTTGGGATGGCTGCTCGCTTCGGATCGACTTTTGCCGTGAAGCAGTTTGTGCCGTTTTTCCATGGCTAGATGTAACAGTCGAGTTGGATGACACGTTTGATGAGCTAGCTGAAGTTGAATCATAGGACTCGTCATTTGCTTGCTAATGATAAAAAATTTACTTTATTTTTATAATATTAATTGATAAAAATTGATAAAAATAGATCAAAGAGATAACGATCTTTAATTATATTTAATGAATAAAAATTCTCTTAATGTTTTACAATTAAAAAAATATTTTTTTCTATTCGAGCAACTTTTTAATTAATTAAATTTGGATTAATTTTTTTGAATTAAGTTGACAATGTACCATTTAATAATTAGATTAAATGCTCAAGAACCAATTTATTTTGTATTAGACTATTTATTTAAAATGAACAGTTTGTACTTGTTGTTGGTTTGACTGATAAGAATTTTTATTGTGTCGAAATAAATTAATAAATAATACAAATTATTTAAAATATTATTAAAAAATAATTTAAAAATAAAAAAAATTTAATTCAAGACAATAATGTCATACATTTTTTTTATAAATTAAAAGAACAAAAAATAATTTTATTTTTTTTATATCAAATAAAAATTGATTAATTGATCAATATTTTTACTTTTTTTTTAAATATTAATTGATAATAATAAAAAATCTAATTAAACTCAAAAGAGCTACAAAAAAATGATTCACAAATTTCTTGTAAATTGACCAATAGATCTTATAATATTTAAAAAACACTTGAGTTTTCTTACAAATAGATAAATAAAATGATTTTGTATTTTTTATATAAAAAAATTTCACACATTATGCCACAATATCAAACTATTGACCATGTCGATAAAAAATTGGGAATTATCTATTTGAACCTCATTTTTGGTATTCAGTATAGGCAACAAATGGCCAATACTGACTCAACATATTAAATTATTAATTAGGACTTAAATGTACAATTAAAAATATGATTAAATTGTTTAGAAAAAGCGTTCAGAAGAGAAGCTAATGATAGTTGATAATGTCCAGAATTATAATTAGAGAAAAATGCAAAACTTAATTGTTTTACGGCCTAATGCAGGACAAAATAGTTTGATTTTGTATTTTTTGGAATTTGGCAATGCTTTGAACCAACCAATATCAGCAAAAAAATATTTTATCAAGTTCAGCAGATGGTTGCTTGGACATGTACATAGAATGGATGCAATATCTATACCAAATAGAGTCCTTGAATGGACAAGACAAAAGCAACAGAAGGTAGGATGACCAGCAGAACAAAAGAGATAACCATATGCCCCACAAGAAGCGAATGAAGAGAAAAAATAAAAAATTTTTTTAACCAATTTTGTACCAAATTTAAATTTTTTGTGTCTTTTTAAATTATTTTTTTTTGTTTAATAAACAAATAAAAAAAAATCATCTCTTAGTTTTCATACCTGAATTTCGGCCGATTTGGACATCTTTAAGTGCTTTGAGCTCTTGGAATTGGTGATATACTTGGACAAGCTAGTTGAGTCGGAAGAAGAGGATAGCGAAGACTTGATGGTGCTTAGGCGGTCAACCTCGCCAGTCTTGGCCTCATTGTACGTCATGAAATCATCTGTATAGTTGTTGCCAGTCTCATGTTTGGTCTTTGCCGAGGGCTGATGGACCGAAGAAGCTGGCGCAGTGTTGGCCGACACCGGGCCACCAAAACCACTCTTTTTCTTATACACACTCAAAAATCCATAGGCGTCTTTTTGGTTGCCAAGGCCCATGAGCTGCTCGCTCTTGACCGACGGCTTTACGTTCTCTTTCTTGACTTTGCGCGGCACACGGTGCGCTACACTTGCCCTGCGCCGGGCCCTGTACAGCCTGTAGGCGTGCTGGATGCGTCTGGCGGCCAGATCGGGCGTCAGCACGTGTCTATAGCCTCTCAAGTTGGCAACGCCCGGTCTGGTCACTTCATCTGCGCTCACTTCATCCGGCGACTCCTCTTCGCCACTGCCCTTGTTCTCGCGCACATCCTGCTTAAACACTCGCTCAAACTCAACCTCGTCCATAAACTCATGCTCATCCTCATGCTTGGTAGATGTTATAAATGTGTTGTCACTTTTTTTGCCATAATCGATCATGTCCTCTTCGTCAGTCGGATTAAAACCGAACAATTTAAGCTTGGTTTGCTGAAGTTTGGTCTGTAAATCAAGTGCCATCGAGCATATCTTTTTAAGTCTGTCGTGCTTGAGCGATTGGTTTTTGTTTGGCACGTTCTGCTTTGGTGTAACGCTGACCGAATTGTTAACTGTGCTCTGACTGGCCGATGAAGTGGACGACTCATTCTGTTCTACATCCATCTCATGCTCGGTCTCCTCGACACCAAAATCGACCTTTTTTTTCACCTTTAGCTTTTCGGACAATATTTGCTTTTTTTGCTTTTCGACCAATTTGTCATTATCGTTCAGCAAATGGCTAATTCGGTCCATTAACAGCCTGGACATGTCCTGTTCGTACACTTTGCTCGAGTTGTTCGAGTTGTTGTTCGAATTGGACTGCTTTTCGTTTGAATTGTTCAGCTTGGATGACGAGTGTATTTGGTTTGATTTGATGGCCTGGAGCCGCTGTTTGCGGTAAAGTTCCTGCAGTTTTTTCTTTCTCTCCTCGTCTTGTACTTTGAGCTTTTCTTTCTCTGACTTGGACTCATGAAGCCGCTTGCTCTTTTGGCTCTGAATGTACTTGTGGATATCGTTCAGGTCATAAGGCTTTGATTTGGAATTTTTGTTGGTCTGTGGGCTGCCAGAGGCGGTCTTGGGGGCAGATTTAGGAGTTGCAGATGAGTGGCCCTGGACGAGATGGCACTCGATGCGCTTGGGCTTTTTGCTGGTCTGGGGCGATTGGTTAACAGGCGCACTGTTGCTGCGCGGGTTGTACTGCACTTGGTACGGATGGTTGGGCATGTTTTTGTCCGGCTCTGGCTTCAGGTGCTTCTGGGCGAGGTGCTCGCCGAGGCGCCACGAGCTGGTGGTGATTATGGCGCTTGATTTGGGCTCCTCGGGCTTTTTCTGCTTCTTGGCCGAGTTGTTGAGGCCGAGCAGGCGGTCGGTCTCCTCCTTGACGTTCATTTTCGAGTGGCTCTTGAACGGCTCGCCGCTCTCGGCCAATTCGTGCTTGGGAAAAGCGATCTTGCGGCTCGCCGGTTTCACAAAGTCGTGGTACCGGGTGTCGATCGGATTGCTAAACGAAGCCGATGACAGGTGACGCTTTGTGCCAGATGTTGGCAACAGATCGTTCTCTTTGTGCAACACTCGCTGATGGTGAAACGAAGCGCTGCCTCCTCCTGGTACAAAGTCATATTTTAGCTCCTCGTTGGCCGATCGCTTTGGGTCTACAAGAACAAATTTTACTAAACTTAAAATTTCATTTTGTTAGTGGTGGTGCCAATTTACCAGAGCTGGTCTTGCGCGTCAGCTTTTCCTTTGGAATCATTGGTGATTTTTTCGATGCTGAATCAGCCCGGTATTTTTTATCTTTAGAAAAACATTTTTGAATATATTTTTTCTATTCAAAAAATAAAAAATAAAATTCTGTCTTAAGTCTTGCAGTTTTTTTGCCAAAACGCTTTTATCAAGACTATGTAAAGTAGAGTATTTTAATTACTTTTTTATTTCTTGTAAAGAGCTTAACTTAAATGAAGGAAAAAATTATTGTTTTCTTCCAAAATTTGAGCCAAATATTTTTAAAAATAAATTTTAATTTTTTTTTTTAAATTTTAAATTTAAACAAAAAATAACTTATTTATTTTTGACTTTGAATTAATTTGTAAAAAAAAACTATAAATTAAAGAACAAAATAAATATTATCAAATTTGTGTTATGAAGCTTATTGATGTCTCATTTATATACATGGAACGACCAGTGAATCACATACAGAAGATAATCGATTTGTTTTGAGAATTGTTTATCTTTAATCAAAACAAATTAGGATTTAAAGTTAGCTAAGTTTCTCAGGTTTATATTTTATTAAATATCTAAAACAAATATGCATTAATTATGTAATAAAGCAACTTGGATTCAAATCTTTCTTTTAAACAAATTTATATAAGAAAATTATATTATTATATTTTGATTGTTTATTTAATTGAGTGCTTGGAAATAGTAAAAAATAGCTCGGTAAACATTAAAATGTGAAAATTTTAATAAAAATTCATAAGGCACAACCTCCTTATAGCAAGACTTTTATATCACGACAACATTTTTACCAATTTTAACATGTTTTAAGCTTAGATTATTACAATATTTTTAATTAAATAATTATAATTAAATGTCGAAAAAATATAATTGATAATGAAAAGCAAAACAGCTTTTAATTGAAAAATAGTTAAATTAAAAAGTATTTATGAGATAAAAATATTACCATGTGTTATTTGCCAAACAGGTAAAATATTTTTCTTATCATAAACTGTTTATTTGGCCACCATATATTGGTCATAAAATGGTAATGACTTGTGTTCGAAAAGGAATTTGGTAAATTTAACTTTATTATAAAAAAATGTTTTAGACTTAAGATCCTTTGTATTTTCGAAAAAGAGAGCCTATTTAAGCAAATTGAATGCAAAATTTTCCATGGTGTTCTGCACTTTCTTAGAATACGAATTAATTCATTAAATTTAAAGATAAAAAATATCTTGTTTAATCAAGATAATTTAATTCTAAACTAAATTAATTATTTTAAGATTAAACCATTTCACAGAGTGTGTAACAAAGCCAAAGGCAAGTTTTTTTTAAGTACTAAAAAATATTTTATTAATTTTTTTTCATTTTTTTAAATTAAAATCTCAACTAAAAATAAACTCAATTAAAATTTAAATCATATTTTTCTTTTATGTCAAGATTTTTTGACTAATAATTTATTTTTATTTTAGAAAAAGAGTTTTGTTCAAGAGGATAAAGTCTTTTGATCAATAAATTATGTTTTTTTCTGGTTAAAACAATTAAATTATTTTATTTACCTGAAGGCACATGTACATCAACTTTGGTGGTCTTGGTAAGCTCATGGCGAGTTTGGTTGGGAAAATTTAGACAAGAAGTATTGAAATCAGCGCTAAAGTCGTTCAAACACTTGACCTCTGGAGAGTATTCGTATGGCTGGTCATAGTCGTGCCTCGAGTAGTCTTGGTACTCGCCGTGGTATGGGTTAAAGTAGCCTAGACTCGGGTCACAGGCTTGTATGGTGCTCGATAGGTAGGAATTTTCCAATATTGGCTTTTCGGCAACTGTGTATTTTGACGGCGATTGGTAAATAGGTGGTCTGAGTGCCGAGTTGAATGAGGTGGAGGTAAATATCCTGTTGGTAGGCTCTGGAGGCATATTTAGCGAATGTGTGGTGTTAAATGAGCTGTTGCTTATTGAAGACAGAAGTTTTATGTTGTCAGAGTATTTGTTTAATTTTTCTTCCAAATCTCTCATGCCAGACTTGAGATTGCCAATTACTTTCCAAGACTCGTCTATGTCTAGATTACCAAATTAACCAATATATTCAAAAATTTTCTGTCTTACTGTTCATGCTCCGTTGGCTGAGGGTTCCTGTTTTGCCTGATCGGCTAGACTTGTACCTATTCATTTGGTTTATAAGTTTATTTTTTTTGTTACAAAAATTTAAATTATTTTCAGATAAAAAATTCAAAAAACCGAAAACAAAAAATAAATTTTTTTTTTATTAAACAAAAACAAAGCTAACTAAATAGTTAAATTAATCATAATTTTAATTTTACTCGAAAAAAAAAGTTTTAATTATTAGCTATTGGAAAAAATTAGTAACCAAGTTGAGTGTGCTTGGCCTTAGCGACGAATTAAAGTTCAATGTTGTAGTTATAATTTAAGACAAATTATTGAATGTCATCAATAGAAATATTAAACTGTTTTCATTAAGCTAATTTAACATAACATTTTTTTTAAAAACTTAATTTATAGATTTACCTTTCTTTTTAAAAAAGGGAATCATAACAAAATTATTATACTTTATATTTTTTTAAAATTTGTTTTATTTTTTAAGGCTTTATTTTATGAATATAAATTCAGAGAATTATGAAAAGTCTGTAAGATAAAAAAAAATTTATAATTGATACAATTTGTACTTTAGATACTTTAGATAAGAAAATTAATTTGATATTTTATTTAATTATTATTAAAAAGTAAATAATAATAACCATTTTATCATTATCAGTTTGAGAATAGGAGCGGTTTTATCGGACCAGAATCTTGTTACCAATTTTCAATTTTCTAACCATGTTTTCCATTAATTCAATGTTTGTCAATTTTAAGAACGTCTTTTTCTGATCAAGCCAATTTGACCAAAAACTGTCTATCTTCATCAAATTTTTATTTGTTCATATGCTTTTTGCACCGTAAAGAGTTGTTGCTCTTAAAGTCACTTTCCCAAGATGGCAGAAGCTGGTAAAAGCCTGATTCTAAATTACTTCAGCTCTGAAATCTGAGATTTAGCAGTCCAATGATTCTAGGATATTCTGCAAAAGTGTAATAAACTAAATAAAATACTACTGAATTCAATATTAGTTATTTATAATAATAATAATAATAATAATAATAAATAAGCTACTGCAAGTAGGCTTGCGGAGACGATTTACTAAGGAAGGCGTATATGGTAGCTGCTTTACGGTGACCAAAGAAAATAGGTTGGCGTGTGGCTGTCTTTGACACTTGGAGTGGAGACGGCGCTACTGTCCCGGTGGTCGTTTAGAAGTAAGGCCTAGTAACACAGGAACTCCAGGACTCTATGTGCGCTAGAATACTTCCATGCGTCGAGACTGTTCTTGAACTGGTTTACAGTTGAGGCACTGATTACTGCCTCAGATAGGCTTTTCCACTCTCTGATAACACGATTTGTGAAAAAGTTTTCACGCTGGGCGCAGTTGGCAGGTGCTTGGACGGATTGGCAAAGCGAGCTCAATGCGGGGGAGGTCTCACTCAATCTATACTATTTAAGCCGTTTCTAATCTTGAACATTTAGATCAAGTCTCCTCTGGTCCTTCGTTCGCTCAGAGTTGGCAATCCCAAGATGGAAAGGCGATCGCTGTAACTTAGGTTACGGATTCGCGGAACGAGTTTTGTTGGTTTCTCTTCTTTGTACTTTCTCAAGAATGTTGCTGTCCTTGGCAGTGTAGGGGCACCAAATCACTGCTGCATACTCAAAATGGGGCCTGACATATGCGCAGTATGCATTGGTCCAGAATCCGAACTGTCCAAGGATGGAGATGGCCTTATAAGTTTGGACTTTGTTTGGCTGGAAAACTTGAAATTGCTCGCAAAAGTGACTACCAAATCTTTTTCAATCCTAGTTTGATTAAGCACTGACCTCGTCAAATCCATGCGGAGGTCTATTTCCGAGTACTTGTTCTGGCCTGACCTGCTGAATTCCATTTAGTTTAAATTGTCTTTAATTTTTTTATATTATTTTTTAAAAAGCATAAAATACAGTTATTTAATGTCTAATTCAATTGATAAGGTTTTAAAAATATTCAATATAAAAAAAAAAATTTCCAAAACTTTTCAATCTGAAATAAAACTTTATCCAAATCTTGACATAGTCTTGTTGACTTTTACCACTATTTATCAAATTCTTGAAGCTGACCAGCTCAAGATAAACACAAGTATACCATTTTATAAAATTATCTAATTTGTTTAATGTAACATCAATTCTTAATTTTTTTATCTTTTTTTCTTAATTTAAAAAAATTCATTAATTAAAAATAAACTACAGATACTTTGTTTTTATTTTTTTTTCTAGTTTAATAAAACAATTTAAAATAATTCTTTATTCTTTATTTAATATTTTCAGTATCTAATCTATAATAGAATTAAAAAAGCTATCTACCCTTGTTGATATGAATTTAAAAAACTGAAATCGAAATTATTTAATTTAATTTTAAAAGATAACAATTTCCTTTTTTTTTAAATTATCTAATACTTTTTTGTAATTCATTCAACAGTTCTATTAAATTATGACTTAATTTTCATATCATTTTTTTCCTCTTTAATCAAAATAAACTAAATAAATGAGCTTTAGTTAATTTTATGATATATTTTTGATTTCTAACTAATTGCTTTTATAATTTTCAATTCATTTGCCCAGATATAAAACAACAATAATAAAATTTTACAGTTAGTAAATTATATATATTAACTTAAATAGATTGTTTAATCTTTTCTTATTTTAATCTTAATAGTATGTTTGAATTAGTTTTTCTTCTACTCTTGGTAAAATCAGTATCCAATCAGGCTTTTCCCAGCAGTTGTTCGCCGCCATTTTTTCCACCAAGCTGTACATGTTACTTGACAAATGACATTACGTGCCAGAACTTCAACACTTTCAATGAATTAAATTTTACCAACAACACAAACTTGACCCGACTTTTCAAATTTGTTAGTCTTTTTCCAAAAGAATCTTTGGATTTAGACCACAAATTGAATCTTACAGGTCTCCCGTTCTCCAATGATTCAATTCTTTTCTTAAGTAATCTGAACTCGGTATATTTTATGACAAATTTGGAAGCAAACTTTGCCAATCTTGATCAACCAAGTATTCAGATAACCAATTCAAACCTGACTTTTTACTTTGATCAAAATCAACTGCTAAATACTCGATGTAGCCGAGTATCAATAGCGGGCAACTACAGACCATTGTTCTCTTTCTTCAAAACAATATATTTAGATGTAAAATTTGAGCAAAAATTATGTCCATTGATTTTCCAAAATGCTCGAATAGATTTGTTCAGAATTGAAAATATCAGCTCTAAAAATATGGTTTTCTTTATGAAAGATTTACTAAGTCCAATTGTAGAGCTAAATTGTTCAGTATATCGCTTAGAAATCGATAATAGCGCGATAAATATCTTTGATAACAACTTTTTGGACATTAGAATTTTCCAAAGCCTTCAGGAGCTTGTGATAACAGAAAGCCAAATTGAGCTAATAGATGAACAACTATTCTTTGGTCTTAACAATCTTAAATTTATTCTATTTGAATTGGATAACTTTGGCTCATTTATCAAAAAAAATAATACTTGGTTAAAAAATTTAAATCTTAAGAACCAAAGTGAGCTAATAATTGGTTTCTTTGATACCAAGTCGGAGTATTATTATCCAGATGAAGATTTTTGTTCATTCTATTTGTTTCCACATAGTAACCAGGTGTTTGCTTACATTAACGCTGTTACCAATTTGGCTTGTACTTGTACACTGGTCTGGCTTCTTAAAAACTATGCCAGTTCAACTCAAAGTGACTTGTTAATCTCAAGCCAATCGGTATTTGATTGCTTTAATAGTGGGAATTTCTCGGACAAAATTACAGAATGCAATTTTGGTGCCAAGTTAGATGAATGCTCAGGTAAGGTCATAACCACGGAAGCAATTGAATCCATTTCCACTCAGAACTATCCGACTACAGAGCAAATTTTTACTTCTACTTTTCAAGACACTACTGAACAAACTAGTCTTTTGGTGACAAACAGCACAGTAATGATAAATAGCACTGAAATAATAAATGACACAATACACAAACAATTTCCGATTCTTTTAACCATTTTGTTATCAATTTTTGTTTTAATTTTATTTATCTTAATTGGTTTTGTGGTATTTAAATTTAAATTTGTAAAAAAGAAATTTTTTGAGTTGAGAAAAAAGCTTCTGGTACCAATCATGGAACGCATTTTTCCTCCAAAGACTCAAATAGTTCCCATCACATTGGAATATTTGTTCATAAAGTATCAGCCATTGTTTAACGGTGGTATGAATCTGAGCAAAGTGCTTCTCAACTACCATAAGCATTGCATAAATTTAAAATCAGCTTGTCTTGGCCACAATGACCATATTGAGCTGGACAAATCGCAACAAGCCGCTGTCCAGAAACAAATAGATATCTGGTTAGACCAAGGAATCGTAGAACAAGTGTCTCAGTGTGACTTCTCATCTCAAATCTATCCGCTTGATGGAAAAAAATTCTACATAGATTATTCTTGGCTTAATTCAAAGACAATTAGACACCAATCGAGTCTTTTTGATTTAAGACACCGCATTGATAATCTAAAAGAGGCCACATTTTACTCCAAAATAGCCCTGAACGCATGTCCATATAAAATAGAGTTAGACACCTCTGCCAAAGTATATACTTCTTTTCGGACACCATCAGGTTTTTATCAATTCAATGCTACACCACCTGGACTGGTGAACAATTTGCTCACATTCAAGCAGAACATAGAATATCTAATGGGAGATTTGCCTTGTTTTGCCTATTATGACAGTCTTGTTGTTTATACACAAACTAAAATGGACCATTTGGACGTGCTGGACCAAGTGTTTAAAAAATTGGAAGAATATGAAATAAATGTTGAGAGCAAAAAAAGTTTGTTTATGAAAGATGAATTAGATTTTTATTGTGGTAGAATAGGTTATGGAAAATTTATAAATAATTATAGAATTATTGAAATTATTAGACACATACAGACACCTAGAACTTTTTTTAAATTAAAAAATTTTCTTGATTTTTCTTATCACTTTAGGGGACTGTTCAAAGATTTTTCTGATTTAATGCAAACTTTTGATAGCTTGAACACAATTGGAACATTCATATTGAATTCAAAACAAATAATGAACTATATATATATCAAAGACAAGATTTTAAATTATCTATCAGATGAATTGTTTGACAATGTTTATGATCTAAAATTGTATGTTGACTTTAAAAAGAACAATTTTAGTTATTGTTTGAGTGCTTATGTTCAAGGAAGTGTGAACCATCCAATGCCAATTGCGTTTGACTCGGTATCTTATCCAGGTGAAGATACGATGAGCAACAGATACAATTTGGTTCTTATGACAATTAAAGATATTGAGCCATTGTTGTATAACAGAAAATTTGATTTAATTTACACAGAATATACTTATGAAGAACGCTACATTAACATGATAAGGAAGAACTGTCCAAATTTTTTCCAAAATATGCAGATTTATGACTTTGAATTTAAAAACACAATCAGCCTTAATGAATTAAAATTTTTTGTGAAATTGGTATCCCATTTAAAAAGAACAGTTGAATGAGATACAAAAAATTATTAAATAATTTTGAAATATTTTATTTATTATCTTTTAAAAATTAAATTTAGTTAATTAGTTTATTAATTTAGCAAGACAAATGTATTAATTTATAGTTCATATTTTTTTCATTCATATCAACAAGAGTAAACTTTTTCTAATTCGTATATAAAATATAGAATTACTTAAAATTGTCTTATAGTAGTAGTAGTAGTTCTTGCTGCGACCCCTAACATGTAGATTGTCTAAGCCCATCACCGCCAATTGGCCGTGTAGAGCTGTAGCAGCCAATTCCGTTGAACTTATCTAAAGCCATTTTAAAATAAGCGGTTGACTTGGATTTCACCACATTTTCTGGCAACCTATTCCAATGCGGAACTACTCTATTTGAGAAAAATACATGTCTGGCACTTACTGCAGCCGCAAAATCGTTTCTAATTTGAGCTGGGAAATTATCTCTCTGAACTCTAATACTATTTCCTCTTAATTCCCCGGCTGGTCCCTTGTTTTCTGATTTGTTCACCAGATTTTTTACCAAGCTTACTTTTTCTATTCCATTAACTAATTTGTACATTTCAATCAAGTCCCCTCTCATCCTTCTTTCATTCAGCTTTGTCAGTCCTAGTTTTGTCAGCCTCATTTCATACGGCATGTTTCTTACCGACAAAGGTATTTTTGTTGCCCTCTCTTGCACTTTTTCCAACCCATTCACGTCCATTTTCATACTTGGATTCCAAACCTGCGTAGTGTAGGTGTGGCCTCACCATGGATATATACAATCTTACCCACAGTCTTTCCTCTCTCCTTGTAAACGTTCGCTTTAGCATTCCAAGGACCCTACTAGCTTTCGCACAAGCGCTTTTCACTTGGCTGGTCCACTTTAAATCTGATGATTGTATATGTTTTTCTTTTCACAACCAGCTTTTTATGGATAACATGTTTATTATCCTTACAAATTGAATTTTAAATTGGTTTTTTATTTGGCAACCATTTAGACTAAACAGGGAACAACAAGACAACTTTAGAATTTCTAAATTAAGAGATAAACGTCTTTACTTATGCTTATCTTTAATTGGTCAGCTTCAGGAATTTACTAAATAATGGTAACCGGACCCTGGACAAGACTATGTCAGGATTTTTAGATTTTTGATGATTTACCAATTAATTTAATATTGATTTTCAAACAAAGATTTTGGAAATAATTTTCTTTTAATTACTTCATTTTTTTATCTTTATTTAAATTAACAATGTTATAATCAGTTGTATTTTATTTATTTTTAAGTTAGACCTATTCCATCGGACTTTCAATTGTTAAACTGCGTCCTGAGGTACATCCGTAAGTTTACTAAATTTACTTATGGACATTTGGATGACCTCATCATAGCACACAAGGACAAAGACCAGCTCTAATCATTTGTCCAGATGCTATTGGGCAAGTTAAAAAACACAGGATGGGTATTTAATACAAAAAAGTCCGTATTAAATCCAGTTAAGGAAGTTCAGGTTCCTCGGAGCGGACTGGGACGGCTTAGGACTTTCTCGCTCTAAAGATGCCACTAAGTTCATTAAGGATATGACTGTAGCGCTTCCGAAGACCCTAAAGGGAAAATGCTACAAAGAGTTAGGGGGTACCTCAATTATTATGCTTAATTCGCAGGCAAAGTAGCGCCAATCATAAATACGTTCCTCTAAATGACACCAATCACTCTAAGAGGGTACTGGTGGTACCTCGATATCCTAATTAAGATAGACAGGTTCAACTTTAAGGTTAATTAAAACGAACCTGTGGATACCAGGCTTACTTTAAATAAACAAATTTTTTAATCAGTCCTTTTACGAGTTATCTTTTTTTACCTTTGATAATTGGCTAAACTAAAATGAATATTTAAAAATGAAAAAAATTAATAATTTTATTTTAAGAATAGTATGAAACAAAAAATCATACTTAAAAATTAATTACATTTACTTTTAATTAATAAAGAAACAAAAAATAAATTTAATTATCAAATTTAATTAGATTATACCCATTAGTTATTGCAATTCTTCCATAAAGTACTAAGACAATCGAACCAAATTTAAATTATTTATTAAGTAAATAAATTAGTCAAAGAAAAAAAATAAAAAAAAATAATAACAATAATTGGATTAGGTATATATTTTCTTAGATAAATACATTTCCATTTGCTGCTTTTTAAAAGATTAAAATAAAACTATCTCACTAGATTAACAATTTTCTCTATATAAAATCTAAAAAAGGCCATTCACTCATAACACACAACTAAAACTTAAAAATAATAAAATAAAAGAGAAATAATTAAAATAATAATTAAACATTATTTTGTTTTTGAACCGGAAAACGCCTTTTTTTAAATTAAAAACGTTTTTAATTAATTGAATAAAAAAATGGCTGAGAACTGCTGCTAAGTTAGAACATGTCAATTATTTACAACTTCTTTTGGAGGATTATTGGTCACGTATTGTCGCCAGAATTCTTAAAATTGAACATTGGTCCATTGAACTGATTGACCAAAAGAGGCGGCATCGCTTGACCATTGGTCATTTGGTTTGCGTTAAACGAGCCAAAGTAGTTCAAATCGCTGGGCTGGTAGAGACCAGGTGGCGTGTAATTCGATGCTGAGTACGAGGTGGATGCATATGCAAAATTGCGGTTTAATTCCAAAGATTGGTTGGGTTTTATGCAGTTGAAATCAACATTTTCGCTCTTGATTTTTGGCTTTTTGGCTTTGGCACTCTTGACCACTGTGACAGATTTTTCGCTCTCTTGGTGACTTGTTGAAGGACTTGTCGTGGTGTTGTTTTTGTTCTTTTGGTGCACTTTGGCATGTCGCTTGCGTTCGTCAGATCTGGCAAAGCGTCTGTTGCAAATTTCGCACGAGAATGGTTTCTCGCCGGTGTGGGTACGGCGATGAGTGGTCAGATGGTCGGAGCGCGAGAATGCGCGCGAGCACACGTCGCATCTGAACGGCTTGTCGCCGGTGTGGATGCGTAGATGGCGCGTGAGCTCGTCGGAACGCGAGAAGCGGCGCGGACAGCCGGCCACAGTGCATGCATGTGGACGTTCGTTGATAGGGGTCTTGCTCGGTCTGTTCGGGTACTTTCTGGGCTTGAGTGGCAAAAATTGCTGCCCGTTTGCTGCCAAGTTGTTTTCGAAAGAAGGAGGACTTGGTTGTGGAACAAATTCGGACTTTAGATCTGTCCTCAAACGCTTGCTGTTCTCATAATTGTCATCATTAAGACTTGCCTCAACTGGTTCGTTTTTAACTAGGGGAATAAAAGCTGGCTGACTAAAGCCCTCATAGTCCGGTTTAATAACTGGTTTTTTAGAATTGATCAAGCAGTTGTTTAAACTTTGGTTGCTGAAGCTGGTATCCAAATTGTCCTCCGAGCTTTCATTCATTTTGCTCAGCTCGTCCTCGTCAAGCGGTGTTCGATTGAGAACGCTGTTCGACTGGGTCGAGTTGGTGTCCTCGTCTCTTTCGTATATGGGGACTTTTTTGAACTCTTCTGGCAGCCTTTCATGGTTGTAATGGTTTGGTAACTCGTTATCTGTCTTGTCTATTTGATATGATGGCTTCAAACTCGGCGCTGAAGTTGAATTTAAATCGTTATCTTGGATAAATAATTAATTTTAAAATTTTGATTAATATTTTAATTATTAAAAAGATTAAAAAAAAAGACAAAATAAATGTCCCAGTTTGATTTGTTTGCCAAGCTTTTTGGCTACTAAAAGATAATTTTTAAACCTATCTGATAATTTGTTTTGTTGGTTCCATTAATTAAAATTTTTTTCAGTAAACTAGCAACAAAACTTTGAGGATATCTATCAATTTTTTGTAAATAATTAAAACAAAGAGGATGAATTTTTACAAAATATCTTCCATTATCAGTCCAAATTAAAAATAAATGATAATTTTTTTTAGTAGATAACTCTAATTAAATAAAACACTTTTAAATATTAATTTAGATTTATATTAAAATTTGGAAAAATAATTTTTGCTCCATTTTTTAATAAATATGCTTTATTGTCACCAGAATAGTTATTATTTGAGAATTTTTGTCAATACATTTCCTCTACCTTATCGTTCAGCGTAAAATTAATTATCTATTAATATTTTTTTTCATAAATATAGAACATAAAATATATATCTTTTTTTTTAATTTGCCAGCATAACTAACCAAGTTTATAATTAGCTCTCAATTTTAGCATTTTAGAATAAGATGTAGAAAATTTTAATTGGGACTAGTTTTACCTGAGATGAGAAGATTTGAAAAAAAATGTTAAAAATCAAATTTTTACATAAGAAGAAAAAAATATTTTAATAAAATTCTTAATATCTTTATACAACCTATTGACTGGTTTAATGATATTGTTGCATAATGCCAGCGTAATAATTAATTTTTTAATAAAAATTGAGCCCATTTTCTCATGTTTTAACAACATTGGCACTAGTAAGGACAAGATTGGCACATTTTTTTAATTTAAAAGCATAAAAATTGAGGAAATAATGCATTTTTCTAATTAAGATATATGAAAGACTTTTATATGGAATTTTTGCGAGAACAAACAGTTGCCAATCGAATACTAAATACAACTTTTAATAATATTTTTCACAAAAAATAAACTTTTATTTTAAATAAATTAAATTAAATTAAATTATTTTATAATCTTTTTGAAAAAATATCTTGATCTAATTATCAAAAAAGATTGAATAAGCAATTGATTAAATTAGTGTTGCTTTGTAAGACTAAAATTAGAAGCTGATCAAAAATAAATGAAGAAACTAATTTCAAGCCTTATTAATTATTTAATTTTAAAATTTAATTAAAAATAAAGCTGATGCATGTAAAAGTGTTTGTGTTACCTGTGATGGTTATTTCGTTCTCGACAATGGGAGTTGGCGACGGCGGGAAGAACGCTGTCGGCACGGTGACTGTCCGCGGCGTGTTCAACTTGTCAATGGGAGTTGTGGGCTCTTGAAGGGCGGCCTCGATCTTCAAATCGTTGCCTAAAAAATTGGAATTGTGACTTTGGTTGAAGTTGATCCGTCTTGGCTCTCGTCTGACCTGTGCGCTCTTACTTATCACCTTGCTGGCACTACCGTTCGAGTTTTTGTGGCTCATCGCTGGTACTAAATCACACTCGGGTTCATTAACCTAATAAAATTTGAACAAAAAATCTATCTAAAAATAAATGTAAATCCTCTAATTTTTAAAGTAAAAAATAAACAAAAATAATAAACAAAAATCATGTAGAGATATATCTATCTACATTAGCTCCGCTTGCTGAATTACTCATTTATTTTTGCGCTTAACAGAGACAAAATATTGAAATTTAAAATTTTTATATATATATTTATAAAATTTTGCTATATTTATCATTGTTCATTATCAGATTTAATTATGATAATGTGAGAGAGCCTAATGGTAAAATTAGGAAAAAATTACAAAGAACCCTATGGTTGACTTTAGTTTTGATAAGAATTATTATGAAGATGATGACGGTGATAACAAAAA
This sequence comes from Brachionus rotundiformis, assembly GCA_016802295.1. NCBI lineage: Eukaryota > Metazoa > Rotifera > Eurotatoria > Ploima > Brachionidae > Brachionus > Brachionus rotundiformis. The sequence continues at coordinate 1,012,077 of JAESIW010000154.1, forward strand.
AAGTGTTACTTTTCAGTCTTTCTTTTCATTGCCAATTTTGCACTCTAGAATTCATCTATTCTTAAGCACCAATCTATTACATAAAAAGTAAAGCATTTGGGCTCTCTCAATACACTAGTATGCTTTCTAGATATTCTATTACGTGCAAAAAATATTGGCTTTTTTTACATTTTTATCATAAAAAATTTTAAATTTATTCCCATTTTTTAAAATTTAATATTGAATAAATTAAGAGAAAAAAATAATAAAAAACAAATTAAGAAAAAATTAGGGGAATATTAACTTTAAATTGCTCAATAGTGCCAACACATATGGAGCAAGTTTACATTTTCAAAATTAGAAAAAAAAAAAACAAAAAAATTGTTCTTTAATTTTTCCAAAATGCTACAATTGGTCACTTCTAGATTGCCAAGGTAAAAGAATATAATGCACAAACATTTCTTTTTTCAAAATGGAAAAAAGATAATTAATGTGCGAGTCCTTGGGTTATCATGAATAAGATTTGACTTGTATTTAAGCTTGGTCAGCTCGGCACTGAATCTGAACCCGGTCAAGTTGGTACTCGACCAGATAAGGACAAGAACCACATGCTCGAAGACCAAGGGAAAGGAAAAATCAGTGAAAACAGCTATGCAGCGCTATTTCCGCTTGGGAAAACGAGTTTGGATAAAGGCACAGCCTGGTTACCACCATCATTTGTACCTCAAGCCTGCCGAGAAGCGCTTTATTCTGCAGCAACCCATTCTTTTGCGCAACAGAGAGTCCAGAATGGTAGAAAGAATGGCTGGAAGGTACTACAAAAAATTGAAGTTGGAGAACTTTGTCGACCCACCTTTCGTCTACTACCATCCGTATCTTAATCGAGTAAACCAGATCAATTCAAGCCTTAAAAAGACACAATTTTTTCCCTAATCTAATAAAAATTTGATAAATAAAACATTTAATGTTTAATTTAAAATAAAATGATAACTTTTTAATTTTGATATTTAAAAACCGATATTTTTTGTTTAGGGAATATGTTTGGTCATTTAGATTTTGAATTTAAAAAACAAAAAAATAAAAAATATTTATTTGGAAGGCTTCTATTTCATTTATTTTTAAAATGTTATTGATATATTTATATATTTTCTAATTTTAAATTTTAAATCAACAATAAATAAAGCACATATAGAATTTTATTTATCATTAGATGATATTTAGTTTTCTAATTGAGATTAAATTATCTATTTTTAAATTAAAAATTTTGGTCATTTACTTATAGAGAATACAATAGCATTCAAAAATAATAGTAGCCAAGCTAATACAGAGTTTTTGAGATGGTCTTTGGGAATAGTGTGCCCAAACATGGATGCGTCATTAAATCTTTTATAAAGAGCCTAATTAAAAAGACTTAGGCTACGTAAACCAAGCGACTTATGCTGATGAGTTTCCTCACTTGACGGATAACTAACCGGATTATAAATATTAAAAAGACAGAGGCGTCGTTTATCTACAACAAGCTGTTTCCTACCACGCTACCAACCTCTTAAAATAAAAAACATTTTTAGAAATTCTAGCTGTGAATTATCACGTCGCTTCCCTGCGAGCATATTTCCATTTATCCAAGTATCCATTATCTGACCTTAATTTAGAAATATTTTATAGTATATTTATATTATTTTAGAAAAAAACCAAATAAATCTGTGCACTTAGTGAGAAATTTTTTCCACCTTTTTGGTACGATTAATTAATAAATTACGGTACCAGTGTAAAATTTTCTGCTCTTGGATAAGACTGAAATTAGAGATACACTTTGAAAATAGATACAAAAAGAGTATCAGAGTTAAATAGTTTAAATAAATTTAAAAATAGTGTTTTTTAAAACAATTTAATATTTTTTCTTAATCACTGATAGATATCTAAACATCTTTTAAGCTAAAACTATTCAAATAATTAGATTATTTTATTTAAAAGATAGTAAATGAATAAAAAAAAGTTAAACACAAAAATTTTTTAACAAGCTTAATTCAAAAATTTAAATTAATTGATATTATTAAAAGCATAATTAATAAAGATATTAATTGATGAATGGGTAGTTTGTTTTTAGATAAATTTTAAAATATTTGTCAAAACTATATAATATTTTAGTTTTTTAGAAAAAGTTAGATAAACGTAAAGAAAACCTAATTTGTCTTATATTACAGGCCTGGATAAGAAAGTTATACTTAAAAAAATAAAGCCTGGAAGATGAATGGCAAAGTCAAAAATAATAGAAAATTATATTTTATTTTCATGAAATAATATTTTTTTCTCAATTGTTAGACAAATTAATTAAAAGTAAAAAGAGTGCGTGATTTAATCGAAAATTTAATTACAAATTATTTCCTAAAATAATAAAAAAATTTTTTTTTCAAATTTATTTACTCAATTTAATTTTAAAATTTAAAAATTATTTTATGAATTATTTACGTATAATTAGATAAAATAAATACTAATTAATATTATGTATAGTATTTGTATTTTTGGCAATCCATATTATTCAAATTCGAGAGAAAATGTCCAAATTTAATTTAAAACAAGATTTTTTTTTTAATTTTATTTTTGAAAAATAATAAAAAATCTTTAAAAATCTAATATTGGAAAAATTAATGTCTCATTTATTTTTTACATTTGGTAACCTCTTTTTTAAAATGAGACAATGTAAGACGAGAATGGTATATATGGCAGCAAATTTAGGAAAAATTTGCAATACCAAAATATGCCTCTGGTCTGTTCATTTTCTGAGCTTTGCTCACGACTGTAATCAGATGTGAAAAATTTAAAGTAATCAACGTTCATATACTTTGACAGGAAAATAATTGGCTTAAATAAATAATGTGCCAAATCGTTTACCACAGTGTTAGCATAGCACGAAGCCAGGATTGAATTTACATAAACTGTACCTGTTTCTGTCAAAGGCGCAAATGCTCCTGCTTCCATTACCTCTTCTTTCTGCACCAATCTTTCAAACTCGAAAAGCGCACCAGCTTGACTGCTCTTCTCAGTTACCAACAAGTCGTTCAATTTCAAATGCTTGGCAAACACAAACTCAATTTTTTCAGTACCTTGCTTAACTCGAGCAATAAAATGCAATGGTGAAATGGTCAATGTTTTGTTGGATGATGTGGTCAATTTTATATAATTGGCAATTATGTTTCTATTCTCGTGCAAATAGGTCACAAATCTAGAAAACTTCCACTCATTTTCAGATCTATCAAACGTCCTTATGTAGTCACCACGCTTCAAATCCGATATTTTGATTGTACCACGGTCTCTCGTCTCAACCAAAGTGTCACCAGAAAAGCAAACTTTATATATTTTTTTTTAAATAAAATTTTTTATAACATTTATTTTTTTAATTACCCAAATCACTACAACTCGGTCCGGTATAACTTGATGCACACTCACAGTAGAAATTTCCATTCGAGTCCCGCTTACAGACACCATATTTGCATCTTGGGTTACATTTTTCTACCTCACAGAACGGACCCTCGTAGCCAGGAGTGATGCATGCACACTGATATTGACCAAACTGATTCAGAATGCATTTTCCATAGGCGCAAGGAGTTGTCTGACAAGTCTGGCTTTTTGGCTGATCGCAGAGCAGACCGGTATAATCAGCTGTACAATTGCACTCAAAGGCCAGTGTTCTTCGCTTTAAACAAATTCCATTGTTCATGCAGTTGACTCTTTGGCAAGGATTGAAAACAACCTCGCAATTTTTGCCAATAGTCCACTCTGGACATTGACATTTGTAATCTTAAAAAATTAAGAAAATAAATTTTAAGTTTTATTATTTAAATTTTTTGAACCAGTTAGCCCGATTGGTACACATATGCCATCTCGTTGACACGGGTTGGATGCACAAGCGCCAACCAAATTTTGGCGACAGCCGAGGCCGCCATATGAGCCATTGCAAGCACAGGTGTATGAATTTTGGTCTTGTTGAATGCATGTGCCATAGTTGTAGCAAGGTTTGCTAGAACATGGATCTGTATTGGTCAAGGAAGACTTTTCGCAAAATTCTCCATATGTATTCTATATGAGACAATTGGTCAAACTTTAATTTAATTTAATTAAAGATTTTAAATACAGCCGAGCAATGGCACACAAAGGAGCCATCGCGATCTTCACAGGTAGACCCAATCCAGCAAGGACGAAGCTCACATCCATATCTCAGCTTCTCATCTTTTCCCAAGCTCATTAGGTTTATTTCGCATCTTGGACCAATATAGTCTTTGTTGCATAGGCAAATTTGTTCGATACTTGCAGCTGGACGTGACACAAGAACACCACCGTTCAAGCATTGTTGAGTGCCTTGGCAATCTTAAATTATTTTATTTTAATGGAGCTAATTTGAATTTTAAATTAACAAAAATTAATGCTAATCCCTTAATTAAAATCGATTAGTGTTTTTTTAATTTTATTTTTAAATTTTAAATTAGCCCTAAGAGATTAAAAATTAGTTAAAATTAAAGTCTTTTTAAACATGAATTAATTAATTAATTAATTAATTAATTAATTATAATTAAATATTTTTCAACTTATTTTGGAATAATAAAATATTCCTTTGGTAAAATTGGCAAATTAAAGATTAAGTCTTTAGGACTTTAATTATAAAATATGAAAAAATGGTACGCATATGCCATCTATTTGACACGGGTTGCAGGCACAAAAGGACAAAGACAAATAATATTAATAGATAAATTTCTATTCTGTTTAATAGAAAATATTGTTAATTAATAATAATATTGTTAGATAATTGTTTCTAAAAAAATATTTTAAAAAATAAAAATTATCAGTTTTAGATCCTGGTGAATTCAGGACTTACTCTACGACTATCTTGAACAAATAATGACTTAATTTAAACTAATTTTATCTATTTGTCTAATATGATTTTAAAAAAAAAGCATCTTACTTGATAGATATATGGATGTAAACAAGACTAAAGCTTTAATAGCGATATTAGTCATAATGAATTTGAAGTTAGATGTAATTTTTTATTTTTGGATTTTCTAAATTAAGCTTTTGATTTTATAAAGGTTTTAAAAAGCTTATTGTTTTTTTAAATATTCAAAAATTAATAAGCAAAAAATTATGGTCCTAATCGAGAGTTGGTGAATATTTAAGATTAGAAAAAAAATAACCTAAGCCAGCTCTTGTATATCGGTTTACACCGGCACAACAAATTTGAATATCTTTTGTCTAAATAAATAAATCAAATTTTATTAAGAAGATTTTTGATAATTAAATTTTATTGTCAAACTCGACAAAGAAATTTGAAAAAAAAAAAAAGAAAGAGTTTAAGGAATAGTAATTAGAGCCACAAATGTATATTTGTTGATTAAATATTTTGTCATATCGTATTTCATAAAGTTTCAATTTAAAATATCAACAGGTTAATCAAATAGTGATTAAAACGAAGGATTTATTAATTGAATTAATTTAAATTTTTAAAAGATGACATGTGTCCGACTGGTCTAATCGGATTCAAACTCGCTCAAATCGCTTGTATTTACATTACTCACTGATATATCATCTAGTATTCTCGGGTCCTCTTGATCCAATTTCCAATCAAAGCTTTAAATAAAGAGTCATTTTAATTAAATTTTCTTTTAAATAAATAAATAGATAATTACTTGTATTCGTGTGTTGGATCAATTTCCAGCTTGGATTCGTTACTGCTCGAGTTTTGTTTAATTGGTTTTTTTATCTGAATGGGCCTCGATTTGACTATACTTTTTGTTGATTTTTCCTCTACAAGGATTAGACATGTTCAGAGTCAATTTGATACATTTGTTGGTGTTAGATTACCTTTTTTAGCATGTTCTGTCTCATCGCTTGGTCTTGGCTTTTTGTCTGACTCGGAGGTTTTGCGGCTTTTTTCGCATTTGGTCTTCTCGCTGGACAGAAAGTCCTCGACTGAAAGCTTGCCAAGGGCGGGCGAGTCCGTCTTGGCTGTTGGTGAAGATTTGTGTTCCTGGACAGGTGTAAAAGCAATGTGTTCAGGTATGAACGAGGCCTTAGGCTTGCTCTCTGCCTCTATGTCTGCACATATATTAAATTATTAAATTTAACTTATTAAACTTTAGTTTACCATTTGGTTTAAGAGTTTTTTCCACAATTGAGTCGACCAAGGGTTCCAAACCGAATGCTTTTTTCGATTCGATAGCTTGGTCAATCAAGTCTGTTATCTCTTGATTTAATGAAATATTTCTTTAATGGAATTAGATAAGTTACTAATCATTTTATACAATTAAAAGTTAAGATTAAACTTTATTTTACTCGTAGAGCTTTCGTCTAAGCAAATCGCGGACATCATTTTTTCTCAGTGGGATGGCTAGTTTTTCTTGGTCTTCAAGAAATTTTTTGATGTAATCTTCGATGTTTTTAGTCAAATTTTGAAAAAGTTGCTTTAAATATAAGGATATAATAAAAATAATCTTATTATATTATTTTTGTTTTACAAACTTGAGATGTTATATCAGCAAAGCAATCTTTTCTAAGTCGGTCAAAGTGTCCGGCCGCTTTGAATTCTTTGATCACATCTGAAACAACAGGTTTTAAGTGTTGGTGATTAGGAGAACTGTCCATTTTTATCAAAATTTAATTTTTTTTTTTTAAATTTTTTATATAAATTATCTTTACATAATTTTTTTGAAATTATTTTTTGTTTTATGCATACACTCAAATGACAAATTTCAAAAGTTTTAAGTCGATATTAAAATAGTCTGTCAATTTTTTATTTATCTATTTTGAATTAAGCGAGTTTAAAAAAAAATCGGGTCTTGTACCATTCGTGGACAATTGTAGATGAATTGGTGGACTATTAAAAAAAAAATTAAAAAACAAAAAATAGCTGGACAATTATGTAATTAGGTGGACAATTAATTGAAAAGTTGGACAATTTTTTTAGAAATAAAAATCAATCAAAATAATCAATAAAACTTAGTCTCTCTAATTATTTTTACGACTTCTTAAATTATATTTTATCGGCAAATCACACGTACTCTCTATTGCTTCATTATTTGTATCGCTATTCTTCTTTCTCCCTCTCTTTTTTGGAGATTTTTTCTCGACAATTACTTGGTCAACATTTTCAAAAGCTGGTATGGTGACCGGAGCATCTTTAATAAGATTTAGTCTAGCTATCTGTCTAGATTTAGGACTCGCGCTATCACTTAATACAACTGGACTCTCTACTCTTTCCATAGCTGAACTATTAACAGCCTGATAATCATGGTCTCCATGGTTGCCATACAATGGAAGGTCATTTGAGATTGATTCATCATCTGAATCAACATCAAACACTTCGCCGCCAGTCTTTACCAAAGTTTCAGCCATCTCATTCATATCAAATCTACTTGAATCATATTTAGATATTTCGTCGATAATAAGTGTTTGAAGTGTTTGTCTGAGTCACGGATACGACTATAAGCCTTCCAACAATCCGAGTAGATCAAAGTACCAGGAAGGATAAACTTGTAGATAACATTTAATAAATTGAAGGCATCTCGTTTTGGCACAACGATAAACAAGCATAGTTTAGAACCTCGCTCGTACATACTAAACACCCATATTTGCCTCCTTTTTAGATCCTTGCCTTTGTTGTGTTTCACTTTGATAAATAACGATTCGTCGATTTCGACGATTTTACCATCACCACCGAGTTTAAAATTTTCAATATCTAATGACATCACTGCTATGTGTCTAAGTCTTTGTTGGTACGTTATAAGAGTTAGACGTTCAACTGGTACCATGCACGTTTGATCTACCTGTCGTACTTGAATGGCCCAATAATGGACAACTAAGGAAAGTCTTCAAATCAATACGAAATTTTTCTAAATAAGTTCTATCTCTGAGACTGCATCCCTTGCTATCGGTCGTACATCGCCATGCAAATCCATCTAAAGAATCCTGCCTTTCGATGAACTTCATAGCCATCTGACATTTTGGACATGCTTTGGATTTTGGGATAAGACCTTTAACTTTGAACCATTCGACAATAACTTCTTTGATCAAGTTCAATAACCTGAATCGGTTTGAATGATTCAAGTGGTTTACTAAGAAGAGTCATTTTTGTAAATGTTTTGAAAAATTGTTTTTTTAAAAACAAAACATTTTTTAAGATAAATAATTTTTCAGTAATCTTGCTCCAATTTTAAATTAAATTTTATTTTTGATTAAAAATTAATTTAACTAGTTAAATTGGTTAAATTAGTTCTTTAGACTCATTTCGACAAAAGAGGTAAAGATGTCAGTTTTAAATAGCGTTTCTATTTTTAAAATATAATTTTTAATAAAAAATCTTACATTTAGTTAGAATAAGCTAAATTAATTAAATAAGTTAAATTGACTAAATTAGTCGGAAGGGTATAAATAGGATGTAATTTTGGAAGAATTCAATTCATTTTTTTTAAATTTAAAAATTTCTAAAAACTTTTTAAGTTTAAAAAAGATGGAATCAAAAAGCAGTCACCATAACTCTGCCGATCCGCAGGTCCCAAGCCCTGATGAAAAAAGAGGAGGGTGGTGGCAGCCACATGCATCGTATGTGTGTGTGGTCTTTCACGTAGTCTGCAGAAGAGCTGTATGGCGGGTACATAGGCCTACGGGTCTTTGTCCAAGTCTTGTCGTATGAGGGCGCCGCTGGCTTCGACCATCTCCCAGTATAGAATCCGAAAGGAGCGAGAATCTGCTGTACAGCTGACCCTCTGCAGACAGTACGTAACTTTGGAAGCCTTAAGTTAAGACTTTTTCTCAATTGAGAGAGAAGTCGCTTGGTTTGTGGTTCCAAGCTAGTCTAAATAGTTGCCGAGTTCGCAGCCAATTTTGAGTGCTCGGATGAGTGGCGCTGTTTATGATGAACGTCCCACTGGCTTCTTAGGGAAAGTTTGGCCGTCATAACTCTGCCAAAGCCGGTCCCAAGCCCGGTTGTGAAAAGAGGAGGGTGACAAAAAATAATATATTTTGTTCAAATTAATAGCTCAAATTTTACTAAAAATCAATTTTTTAACAAGCAATTTTTCAATTAATTCAATGATATATTTTATTTGAACAATAATAAATAAAAATTAATTTACGATTGAGCTTTATTTACTAAGAATTTAACTTGAATTAGTATTTTCATTAATTTAGAAATACTTTTTAAAATTCAATAGCTTTTTGAATGTGGCCGAATTTGTAAAATTTTAAAATCAATATAATATTATTGTATGAAAATTAAAGCTTTAACTCTTTTCTTTAAATGAATGATTGCCAATATTGTACGATCTATTTTTTGTCTTTTATAAGCACCTCTTCATTTTTCACCATCTCCAGTCCTTTCCCTATCTAATTTTTATTTTTAATGAAAAACTAATCATAATAATAATATTCAATTTTAAGCTCTTAATAGGCAAAATAATAGATTTATTTATTTCGAAATATTTATTTACAAAATTAGTTTTTATAATTAAGCTATTAAATTCCTTTTCTCCAGCTAGGCACAGCAAGATGTTGTATTCGAGGAGTTACGACTGTCCCCGTGCTTTCTGATCTTGGTGTATTAACTCTTGATTTCCATGAATTGGTCATTCGGTACAATCTATTAGGATCAAAATCTACATCCACTTTTTCTTTAGTATTTTCTAAAACTTTTTGCCGTTTTTCAGCTTCCTTTTTACGCTGATTTTCTCGTGCCTGTTTTTCCCGCAACTGGGCCAAGTCCTAAAATTAAAAATAAGTTTTTATTTATCTTTTAAATTTAAATTGAACCCTCGACTGAAAACGCGATATCTCTTGTTTATTATTTTTTATCTTTTTTTCCTGTTCAACTTCTTGCATTAGATATCTTTCTAATTCAATGTATTCATTTAACTCTTCTTTTTGCCTTTTGTATTCAGCAACTTTTGTCCGTAGTTCTTCCTAAAATTTATCAAAATATAACCATTATATTTTAAAATAATAATAAAATGGTATACTTGTTCTTGAAGTTTTTTCATTTCTTTTTCGGCCTGAATTTCTTCTTCTCGTTTGCGTTTTTCATTCTCCTTGGCTTTTTGGATTTCTTTCTCAATCTTAATCGATTTAAAAAAATTAAAACTAATTAAAATTTTATCATATCTTACCCTCCATTCATTAAGCTTCTTGTTTTTTTCCGCTTTTTCCTGCTGGCGTTTCTTTTCGAAGCGGTTTTTAAGCTCTTTTTCAATCTCTTGATTTAGTTTTAGTTCTTCATCGACCAAATTAACAACTTCGCTTTTACTGGCCTTTAATGAAGCTCAATTTTTATTTATATTTAATAGTTAGTTAATTAATATTTATATTTTAAAATATTAATTTAATAATTTTAATTAATGAAAGACTTTAAAATTATTTTTCCTTAAAATTTTTAAATAAAAGAATAATAATAGAATTATCTTGTTTAAATTTTCTTAAAATTATACATAAAAAAGTTTTCTAGAAATATTAAAACTCTTTTATCTAATTGAATGAGAATATTGTCCATTTATTGTAGAACCATGAAGCAAGTTTGGTGGATTCCAATGAATTCTTATACCTTATATTCTTATATAAGGTGTTAAAGGTTATGGTCAAAAAAACTCAAGGCTTTTGGAAATGACAAAAATAATTAATTAATAGATTTCTATTTTAATATTAAATGCTTTGACTAGCTAAAAAATGATAAGAAGAAAATGTTAAGATACAATCAGTCCTGAAGATATACCACAATACAAGTAAAGTAAAAAAAAACGAAAATTTAATAAAAGTAAATTTTCACCAGTATAATTTAATAAAAATAATGTATTAGATAATGGTTATATTACAAGTTTTTTTGGTTCTAACTGTCTCAAAAATTGAGAAAAATATGAACTTAAGTACTCAGAACTTTAATTTTTCTGTCTAAAGAAAATAATTATGTTTGATGTAATTTGAGAAGGAATTTGTACCAGGTACTAATGAATATGGTCCATTGAAACCATATCAATGCAATTAAATTTGAAATTGGCAAATGGTTTATTAAAAAAATTTACATTTTTTTGTTCTTTCCATTTTTTTATCGCTTCTTTTTTAAGCTCATTTAAATTACTGTAATTCTGAAACCAATCTTCATGTGTATCAATTTCAGCTCTATTCTTGGTAGCAATAATTTTTTCTAGCTCATCTTTAAAGCTTTCTTTGCCCTTTTAGACAAAAATCATAACTTTTTAAAAATTATCTATTTATTTTACTTTGTGCTTATTTCTAATTTTTAAGAATAAAGAATGGTCGATTCCTTCCCATCCGCCATTGTGACCACCATTGTTAATGAGAAATTTCTAAATTCAAAATGCATCATTATTAAAACCAATATTAAACTAAAACAATGCTTACATCAAAATCAACAACTTCCTTAAGTAAATCGGAACTATCCATTCTGTCATTAATCAAATTTATCTTTTTGACATTCGTGGTACTCGTTCCATCATTTTTGTTCAGCAGCCAATTTTGAATTTTTTTATCATATAATTCTATCTCTTTACTAAGCAACTTTTCCTCACTGGAATATTCTTCTAGTATTAAAAGTATATCCTCTTTTGAATTGGTAATTAAAGAGTCGATTTCTTCCATTAAGTTTTTAAGTCTATCTATGAAGTTTTCATTTTGTTTTCTAACATTAGACTCAAGTTTAAACTTGTGAATTAATTGATAAATTCTAGAATATAGTTGACTAAAATTATTTCCTTAAAAGACAATATATCTTTTATATTTAAAATTATATATTTTTTCATTATTTACTTTCTTTTTTAATATTTAAATCGTTAGTCAAACAGGCTTCGTATATTTCGTCAAGGTTCTTATCTCCTTTTCTAGAAGTCAGGTAGCTTCTTTGCTCTTTTTCCATATTTTTAAAGCTAATAATTTTAATTTTAGAATTATCAATTTAAATATATTAATTAAAATATAAGAATATTTGTCTATTTTTATCTTTTTTAAAATAACTTTTGTTGATTTTGCTACCAATTGTCGCATAATTTGGTAAAATACTCTCTTTTAATTTTTTTTATAAATTTGGACACTTTTGGACTTTTTTGAAATGAAATGAACCATGTAAAAAATCTTACTTAAAATTCAATGCTTTGATCATTTTCAGACACTCATTCTTGTGAGTATAATTGACCGATGTTAAATCACTTTGGTTGCTTGAACCGGACATTTTTTTGTATCAAAAATCTTTAAAAAAAAATCCAAAATAAAAATGAGAAAAAATGTAAATGAATGCATTTTGTGCAAAAATTCAGTTGCCATGGAAACCAAAAAAAAGTTCACAGTTCTAATCCAACAAACTTTACTAACCAAAAATTAAATATAAAACTCGAAATGGAATCGAAAAGTTCCGCTACGAGTACACCTTGTACATCACTGAAAGTATCGATTACCAAAAAGTTAAATGAGCGCATTAAAAATGACCTAAAAGAGTTGGAAAAAGTATCCATGCCAAAAATAAAGTCTTCTCTGGGACATAAGTCACCTCAGAAATATCCGATTTTGAAAGACAACTATGTATCTATCAACGAGATTCGCTCGCGACCCTACCACGGAACCCTGGGCGTCATCCCAGTCCACAAAAGTCAGGAAATAGACCAATTAAAGCTTGTCATGAAAGGCAAAAATGTTGTCAACGCATCTTTTGAGGCATTGAATCCCGAAGAAGACGAGGGTATTAATGAACCCAACGGGTCAGAGTCGGACACTGACTCCGAACAAATGAGATCAAATCAAAACACGCCAAACAGCTTGTACGCCATGGAAACATTAAACCAAATGGCTGTAAACAGACAAAATTTTCTCAATTACTTTTACAGTCAGCCCAAACCGGCCATTTTGCCAAGCACTGGCACCACATCATCGGCAAAATTTGCCCAACGACCTAAACCTCAAAAAAAACAAAAAATAGTTCTCAAACCAATTAAAAAACCTGTCCAATACGACATGGTATCATTGGACTCGGCAAAAACAGAAGTGGAACTTCAGCAAGAAGAATTGGAAAAGGAGGTTAAATCAATGGTGGACGAGGCGAAAAAAATCGCCAATTTAAAGAAAAAAAAAGTTGCCAAAAGTGACAAAAAAGAGCTTGACTCTCAACCAACTGAGAAAAAAGAGGACAAAAAGATAGTCAAGGGCGTTGAGGGTCTAATAACAGCTATCAAGTCCGGTCAGCTTATATCCGAACAAGAACAGTCCAATAAAAAAATACAGGAGATCTTGGGAACTGTACTGGACAAGGAAAGCCTAAGTCTTTTCGATCCATCGTTCAGCGAGAAGCTAGAGGAAGAAAATAAGGACTTAAATGAGCAAAGCATGATTGATTCGGCCATCAATGCCGAGTCGTTTCACGAGTCTTTGGGCGTGCAATCTGTTCGCACTATGACTGAAAATTTGGAAGTTGACCAAGAAGAGAAATCAACTCGAGATACGGACACACAGATTGATGGCCAAACAGTCAAATCAATGGTAATCAGCTATCAAGATGAAATGGACACATATCTAGCTAGCCTACCACCATTAGTGACCAGAGAAGACGTGCTGAACACAACGGCGACTAGTCTAAAGCTAAATGAGAAGCCAAGTGTTCCAAGTATGGCAAATAGAAAACCAACCGAGCCAGCCATGACCACAGACCAAAAGCATGCTCGCAACCTTCATCTATTTTGTATGTTTGAACATGAGCGGCGCGACTCGATGCTTTTGCCTGACGAGTTGGTAGATGTGACCAGAAAGTACCATGTGCGCAGCAAATATGAAGCTCAGAAAGCTGAAAGTAGTCGACCAAGTGACAGCTGCATGAGCCAACAGTCTTATAAATTCAATGACCAGTTTATTGCCTATAACAGAACTGAACGAGCGGCTAAGCGCGTCTTTGACAATTTGGCTGACATTATGCATTTTGATGACAGAAAAAGCTACAGCACAATCGACTCTGGCTTTGAGGACTCCGAACTGAGTGAATGGCGCAAAAAAGCTGACCAAAGTTTGGAAATTGAGGGCAAAAAGTTAATCATGGGCTCTTTTGAAGACTACAAAGAGTTTACGTTGACTTTTCTGAAGCCAGCGCCGCCAAAAATGAGTGTCAGACCATCTAAAATTAGAGAAAGACTCTTTTCTGAGTACAAATCCATGCCGCCACCAGTCGATGACATGAATTTGCTTTCAGGCAAAAAGAAAGGAAACAAGTTTTTTACCAATGACTCGGACAGCGAGCATGAAAGTGTGGACGAGAGTGATCAAGAGTCAATGAATGACAGTTTACGTGAATTTCAGCTAATTGTGGACAAAATTCTGAACCGTCAGTACTACTCGGACACTGATTTAAGTAGATTTAGTGAGAAAAAAAATGACCCATTGTTTACTGGCAAAATAATGACCAGATCACTGTCAGAGAGTATATGCTTTAGATCGAAGAAAGCCGACAGCGAACAAGATGTATATGAATATGAGTTTATGAAGATTGATTCAAACTACAATGAGGCTTTGGAAGAGGCCATTAATCAGAAAAAGATTATCAAAAATGACTATTTGAAAAAGAGCCGTATTGTTAGTACATCGGTCAGTTCCATTAAGTCAAAGACAAACACAAAGTCTACTCAAAATGACAAAAATACTGATGTTGATGGAAAAATTAGAAGATCAAGTGTCAGCACTGGTTCAAAAAAGGCTACTAATGGTTACTTTCCGAAAAGTAATTTTTTAATTAGATAAATTATTGCTAAAAACGCACCAACAAATGGCTAATTTTGGTAAAATAAGGAATACCGAAAATTTTGGCCAAGATTGAGATGTGTTTAGTTAAAAACTTTCATGATATTTCAAGCTTTTTAAGAAAACTTTGTCCAAATCAGAATGCAGTAAAGTAGCCCATAGTAATGTCTTTCGGCATTCGAGCTGTGTGTTACCCTTTCTTTGTACCACAACAAACACTTCTCTGTCAATGTCAGCTTCAAAATCATTTACTATTATAATATCAATAACACACTGTGGCAAAACATTCCATTTGTTGCATTGGTTAAGGTGGTAAATTAAAAGATTAAATCTGATTTGAAGTTTAAGAAAATTTATTAATTTATTTAAGCCCTGAAAAAAATGCTAGACCCTGAATTAGAGCAATTTTTTAACTTATAAAATCACTGACTTGGTTAACACAAGGAAATTCGAATTAAGTTCATAAAATAAAATTTTCTCCTCTTTTGAACCCAAGAGAACTCAAGTTAAGAACCTGAATAGCTCTGGTCAGCCAGGAAACAGGCTCAGAAAGACGGATTTTGGAAAAAAACACCTATTTATCAAAAACTTAAATCTACAAAAGCCTTTTTTGCTCATTTCTTTCGCTAGCTTCATGTTGTGCTTTCCCTATGCTAAGACTCTGGGTTAAAATTTAATTTAGCCAAAAGTAAGCATTAAAGGATCTTGAAGTTGATGATCAATTCAAAGAGTTTATCTTTAGATACTGGAATCAATCTTTAATTTAATTTAAATGACTTTAATTTGTAAACTAGCAATCAAAATTAAATTTAAAAATGAAAAAAATAAAATACTTGCCTTTCAATATTTTGAAGTAGAAAAGCTTAAAAATTAACTTTAAAAAAAATGAGCTAATCAATCTAATCAATAAGTTGAGAAGATAATTTAATGGAATTATTTATTTTTCAAATTTACTCTAGAAATAAAATTACCTAAATTAAATTAAAAATTAATTCAAATGCACAAAGATAAATTCTTTGAATTGAAATGGTCATTAACTCCAAGATGTTGATTTTGTGGCTAAATCTGGTTATCTAAATCTAAAAAAATTTTTGTTAAGTAATATCAATTAGTCTTTTAATAGGGTAAATATTAGACTTGGATTTTCAGTTTTGCCCAAAACCAAAAAAAATTTACTGCATCATTAACTTCAATTTGAAGTGTCCAAAATAATTCAACTCTAGGAATTGCTCTTCAAGTTATATCTTAATAATTAAAAACTAAGGTCGACCCAGAATGGTAAAAATGGATAAATATCTTACCATGTTAGCTTTTGTTTGGAACTGTTTTGAATTAAGATAATGAATGATTCAAAATTTTTTTTCAAGATGTGGAAAGATCTTTGGCCGAGCTTGCTTTGGCACAGGGCAAAAAGTATGTTATGCAAGATTCGAGCAAATCAAGAAAGACTTCAACAAAAAAAAAGACCAAAGGTTCAAACAGGTTCAAAAACTCGGTGCTTGGTGTCGAGTTTTTGCTTCAGATAGAATCTGACATCTTCAATAAAAACAAAAAAACTCTGTCCCGATCCCACTCTTTAGAACAGATAAAGATTAAGGCAAAAAAAACGTCACCAGATGAAGAGATGCTGGCCGAAGCAGGACGAGTTAAGCTCGTTCGTCGACCAAGCGTCAGCAAACATCTTAACTTTAATGTATACAAAAAAAATTTGGGATTCTTAAACTCCAAGTGGGCAGCTGAACAAGACGACTACTTTGACAAGGAACGCGAATGGGTTCGGGACATATGGAATGTATGGTTTGACGAGGTATTTCCTCCAGAAGAAAGTCAACTAAACGATTCAAATGAAAGGCCAAAGTTGTTTGACATCAAAAAAGAGACCAAGAACGAGCCTGAAAATGACGATGCTGAAGAAATGGAAGAAGATGGAGATAAAATTAGAAAAATAGTCAAAAGTCCCACACCATATGCCACTTATTCGCAAATAAACTTTGAAGAACTTGATGAAAAAAAGCTTGATTTTCAGCACATAAAAATAGCTGAGAAAGAAATTGAAGTTTTGAATAAAAGATTGGAGGAAAAATTGATTGTTTTTGACTTGGTTAGAAGAGGTACTTTGTACCGTAAGTTAGGCTTTATAAAAAAAGCCTTGGATGACTTTAACTTGGCAATAAGCACTGAGCCAAAGTTTGTCGATGCATATTGGCAACGACATTTGGTCTATTTGGTTCAAGATAGAAAAAAAGATGCTACCGAAGATTTAAACCAAATAATAAAATTGAACAGATTTCACTCTGGAGCTTATTTGTCCTTGGGAGATTTGTACGCACAACGCAATGACCTCCAAATGGCCATAGTCAACTATTCCCAAGCGGTCAAATATAACCCAAATGACGATCAGGCTTTTTTCAAAAGAGGAAAGTTGTACGAACAAAAAGGAGACATTCGTATGGCAATGGATGACTATTTGACCACTACTAAGCTAAATCCGAAAAATTCCGAAGCTTGGTTCAAACATGGAATGAGCTATTTTAAGAGCAAAAATTGGCATTACGCAATTGTGGATTTTACCGAGCTGATCAAGCATAATCCGATGAACCAGGCTCAGGCAAGGTTGTACCGGGGAAAATGCCATTTAAATCTTGAGGATTACCAGGCAGCGTTTGATGACTTTTGTGTGGCCCTGCATCTAAATCCAAATGATTGGGAATCCTATTATCATAGAGGATGTTTGCTTAGAAAGTTAGTGAACTAGATTAATTTTTGATAGCCAAATTATCTTTTCTTAAAGGCTAGACGCGACCAGAGCAATTCAAGACCTGAGTATATCTATTTTTATAGAAGAAGGCTACGACAATTTGAAGAGCTATTTGCATAGAGGAATCCTTTACACTGAACTAGAACAGTAAATAATTTTAGAATTTTGATTAATTAGTTTATTAGAAAATAAATGTTCCTTCCTAATTTGTAAGCTATTATAACATTTTAAAATAAATTAAAAAATGGCAATATTTGTATTCCATGAATATATTTTTAACTTAATCTAAAATTTTATCAGAGTTTTAAAGCAAAAATTGTTAATTAAAAATGTTTTAAAATTAGATTATTAAAGGATTATAAATTAAACTATTAAATTTAAGATTGTACAATGGTTTACTTGGTTTAGGTAGATTAAAATATTAATAATGGTTTAAACCAAAAGTGTCTCAGCATTTTAAGTGTCATAATCTTGGTCTTGGAAATTCTTCAAAATTGATTAGATTTTCTACCAAATTTTAAAAAAAAATGGATTTAAAGGCTAGGAAAAAAAATTACAAACAATCATTTCAATTCAAAAAGTTTATCTTAAGTCATGTAATTGTATGGACTTAAGATAAACTATATAATAAGATAAACTTAACTATTTGAGAAAACATTTTTGTAAAAGTTATTTATTTTTCAACTTTACATAACATTTAAAGCGTGTTACTTTTTTAAAATTTATTGAAAGATTTATTCTAATTTCTTATAAAAAAAATTTAAATTAGAGGAAAATGTAATTATGAAATAAAATTTTTTTCTAAAAAGGAAAAATTATTTAATTCAGTTTAGAATAAAATTTCCATGATCATAGTCTGAACACAAAACTATTTGAAATTTAATTGAAAATTTTTTTAATTCAATGAAATTATTTTCATTAAAGTTAAAATGTTTAACTTAATTAGCGCTTTATTCTAAATTTAATCATGGTATAGGCTAAATTTGTGAATGGTTTAAAGCAATTCCATTTGGAAACATAGTAATTATAATTAGTATTTATATGATAATAAATGTACCTCTGTTTTGTGAAATAAAGTGCTAATAGACAAATTACTTATCAAAAAAATTGTTTACCAGAAAAATGTTTTGGGTCTTATCCAAAGTAAGATTATATATGAACAAGACTTATTATTTTATTTTGTTTTCTCGTTTTATCAGGGTAATATCATTTTTTTTCAATCAAAAGCAGCACTACATCGCCAGCATTAGTGAATCTTTTTCTATCTTTCCCAAAGCATTGCCAATTTTTTAAAACCAATTTAAGACTCTAACTTTAGCTAAATTAAGTTTTCATTTATTACAAATCTTTTTTTTTAAATATTGTAGTTTTAAATTATCTATATTTTAACCAAAATAGTTGCATATAAATCTAGGTAATCTTTGGATATAAATAATTAATTTATCTTAATAAAAATTAAAATTAATGAATTAATTTATCAATTAAGCTGATTTTTCTTTCTATTTAAGATATGATGAAGCAATAAAAGATTTTGAAAGTGTTCTACTTTTGGACAAAGAATATTCTCCAGCATATGTCAACCTTGGAATCATCTACATGAACTTGACCATGAATTACTGGAAGTAATAGCGAAAAAAATTTTTTATTCATTTATAATTTTAATTACTTAGAGCTATAAAATATTTCAACTTGGCCATTAAGTCGAACCCTGTCTACATAAGAGCCTATCTTTGCCGAGCCCAAGCTTACCGATATGTCCACGATGTAAATTTTTATTAAAAAATCAAAGCCATATAATAAATTGTTCTGCTAGTTAAAACGAGCTTACCTTGACTACACAAAGGCTATACACTTGGATCCGACCAATACTCAAATTTACATTTACAGAGTAAGCCATTTGTCAATTGGTCAAATAATTTTTTTAAGTTAATTTTTTTATAAAGGGTCAAACTATCTTGGAAATGGGCAATCTGAAATTGGCGGCTTTTTGTGTCCAACATGCTTCATTCATGACAGATAACCTCAAATCTAAAACAGGACCAGATGATGATGACTTGGCAAATACAATTGCTCGTGGCGGTAGTGCTAAATTTCGAAGTAAATCTGATGGTACAAATGCTTTAACTAGCTTGACCAATAAAATAGGTGCTCAAAATCAATCAGTAACACAGCAAGCATTAGTTTTCTCTTTTTTGAAAAATTATGACAAAGCAATTAATGTTCTAGAACTAGAGCTGAAAGTTAAAGCTACCACTAGCATCTACAATCTCCTTGGAAGAGTGTACATGAAAGCTAAAAAATGGAAGGATGCAGTTACTGCTTTCGAAAAATCTATTGAGCTTAATTTTGATGAAACTAAAAGCAATAAAAATCTATCAACTACAAGCAGTTCTTTTTCCAAAATGGCAAATTTGACAGGCTTGAAGGCTAACAAAAAGGATCTAATAGACGCATATTTCATGAAAGGACAGTGCTTTATTGAAATCAAGCATTACAATGATGCATACACTTCATTTGACAAAGTGATTGAATTAAATCCTGAAAATGCACAGGTATTTTGTTTTTACCATTGCCAAATTAAGCTAGTTAAGATAGCTAAATTTAATATTTTATCTTGGCCAGATTTTATCTAAATAATATTGTTCTAGTTCTTTTGGAAATGGCAAGATTTTATTTCTGTAAAAACATTAATTTAAGGTTTTTTTTTTTAATTAAAAATTGCTTAGCTTTTCATTAATAATTGTTGACTGACCATTATCTGTTCCAGCGATGCGCACATAAGTAAAAATATCAATTAGTATACAATATCAGTAATATAAAAAGGAATTTATACATATTTAGATTATATTGTAACCAGCGACAATTCAATAAATTTGTCAAACTTAGATACTTAATTAAAAATCACTAAGGAATAGGAGATAAGTCATTTATACACACGGTAGTAATAATTATATTATTTTTGATAATTTAATTTTAACTGTTTAATAAATAATGCTTTAACAGTTGAATAAAAAAAATATATTTAATTAATAATTTCCTTTTGAAAGCTTAAATTGAATTTTGAATTAAACTAAAAAATGTATTCTGGAATAATAATCTTGCCAAATTTAATTATCAATCAATAGATTAAAATTTTGCGAACAAAATAATTAAAAAAAAAATCAAATTCAAGGCATTTTACCACCGAGGCATAGCTCGTGTTCATTTGAAGCACCAACGATGCATCCAAGATTTCAACAAAGCCTTGGCACTTGATCCTAGTTTGTTCGAGGCGTTTTTAGCGCGAGCCTGTATTTATGGAATGCAGGAACGGTATACCAAAGCAATATTGAACTGCAACGAAGCGGTCAAGCTCAATTCAAAGTCGGTACGTGGCTATTTGTACCGAGGCGCTCTCAAATATATGTCTAGATCATTCAACTATGCCATTTATGACCTAACTGAAGCGATTAATTTAGACCAAACATGTGCCTTAGCCTACTACAATCGAGCCCTTTGTTACCAACAGATTAAAAATTTCCAAAATGCTTTGAAAGATTTCAGCATTGTCCTAATGCTTGGAGACTATCTAAAATTTAAGGTTCTCATCAACAGAGGTCTCTTGTATTTTCATACCAAAGATTATTCCAATTCACTGAACGACTTCAAAATGGCTATTGTTTATTCACCTAGTGATTTTGATATTCAGCACATGATAGGTCTATGCCTACACAAGTAAATTATTTTTATCTCTTATAAGTTTTTTTGCTTTCAATCAAATTTTCGGCAGTATTTTTCCTCTTTAATGTTTATATCTTAAATTAATGATTTATTAATACTAATTGAAGGTCTCATTTATTAAACAATATTATTTTTGCATTTAAAAAAAATATAAATTATCTGATTAGAGTAAAAACCAATTACAATATTTTAATATATAAATTTTTCAAAATAGGATTTCACTGATATTATTAATTAAAAATTAAATTAATTTTAACTTATTTTTGTTTATATTTTTAAACAGATAATTTAAAAACAAATTTTAATTTAAATTAAGATTTTTTTACTAATTCAGATAAAATGTAATATTATAAACTCAATTTTTGATATTTATAGGCTAGAACGATACGCCGAGGCTATAAATGTACTTACCCAAGCCTATAGCATAAACCCGCGCTTTTTCAACGCTCTGATTTCTCGTGGAAATGCTTATGTAGACTTGGGCCATGAGGCAGCATTTCAAAATGCTCAAAAAGACTATCAAATTGTTTTGGACTTGTATCCAGAAAATTTGGATGCGCACATAAACTTGGCTTATTTGTATCAAATAACTGGTCGATTTAAACTTGCCTGGGATCAATTCTCAAAAGCTATACAAATAAAACCAGGTAATTTTCGGCTTTTTTGCCAAAATCTTTTTAATTAAAATTTATTTTTAAAAAAAAAGAATTTATTCCTGCTTACGAGGGCCGATCTGTTGTCTGTTTGCAAATGAGTGACACTTTGGCTGCTTTGAAAGACATCAATCAGGCAATTAAGATAAAACCAAATGCAGAGTTGTTGGTCAACCGTGGAGTTATTTATCAAGTTGACAAGAAATTTTTAGTTTAAATTCCATGATTTAATTATTTTTTGTTAGTTTATGGCTGATAATGTAAATGCTTTGCGTGATTACCAATCAGCATTGCTTATGGATCCCAGCTTTGGTCTGGCCTATTTCAATTCAGCAAACATTCTTTTACTGCACAAGCAATTCGCTCAGGCATTAAAGAATTTAGACATGGCCATTGATAGGTGCAACATGAAGGACGAAAGCACTTACCAAAATAGAGGTATTGTCAAAGCATTGTTGGGAGACATAAGCGGTGCATTCAGAGACCTTTGTGAAGCTATAAAATACGGCAAATACACAGCACACTTATTCATGAATAGAGCTGTAATGCTCTACAAGATGGAAAATTATGCTCTTGCCAACAAAGATTTTACCACTGGTATTTTTAAGAAATGTTTAAATAAAAATAAATAAAAGCTGAATTATTTGTTTTAGCTATAAGTCTGTCGCCAAATGATGCTGTACTGTACAAACTTAGAGCTGATTGTAAAGGTAAACTGGGCATGAAAGATGAAGCGCTGGTCGATTACAAAATGGCTGTTGATCTGAAAGAAAGAGAAAAACTAAGGAAAATTTATAATATTAAAAACTAATTTTACCCAGTGTAATTAAATAGATATTTTTTTTTAATTTTTTAAATAAATTTAAAAGTTTTTTATTTTCTCTATAATATGAACATTTGTCTGTAATATCTTGTTATTTTTGAAATATTGATAACCAAGAGTGGTGTTTGACCTAAAAAAAAATAAAACTCGAATTACTTTGTTGCATTATTGTGGCTATCCATATCAAAAGTTTTATATCTATCTTTTTTGAAGATTAATTAAAAAATTGAAAATTGTACCAAAATTAATCTAGAGCTTTTAGCACGGTAGCAGTGCGTTCATGTTTAATTTTGATGCGATCGATATAAAAGAATTTTTTAATAAATAAGTATTACGCCAGATTAAAAATTGATTGATTTAGAAAAATAAATAAAAATCAGAATAACCAAATTAATTAATTGCATTTATTTATTAAAAAGTTATACTATGCAACTATTTTTTTTATACAGTTAATATTTTTTTAAAGGTGTTCTATTTTTAAGTGTTAATATGATTTTTGTGTAAGTTTTGATTCAATAAGAACTTTTTTGTTATCTTATTATACGTTGTTGACCTTATTATTAAATCTATTAAATTCTTAAACAAAATATCTACAATAAAATAAAAATATTTTTTAAATTGGCAGTTATTTTTTTGTTAATTCACAATTAATAATGGACATTAATTCAAATTTTGATCTTAATAAATATATTCTTTTAAATATTGTATGTTCTGACAGATTTTTTATATCTATATATAGATTAAAAAATTATAAATTATTCATTTTTGGCTTACATCTCATTAATCCAGTCTGAAAACTCAAAATTTTAGACAAAAAATTACTATTTTAATTTAAATGTCATTTTGACATCTTATTTTCAATGCAAATTTTTAATTTTGCTTTTTAATCTAGTTCTTCAAATAATGATTGTAATGATCTGCTGATTTAATCAAGAATATGGTATCTAAAAGTTATTATTTCATTTTACGAAGAAAAATCTCTCTTTTAGTCATATTTTTGATTAATATTTTAAATTAAATTTTGGGAGTAATAGTGATAACATCTTTATAAACCAATTCCAAGCAATAAGTTGAATTTTTTTTATTTATTTTTATTTTTATCTCGTTTTTTGATAGAGTTTAAAAAATAATTTTTTTTTTCAATAATTTTCTATGAAAAATAATAGTTAAAGGATGCTTTAAGTGATTTTTATTCCTGGTTAATTAATTTTTTTGTGTGATTGTGATTAATTAATACCTAGAAATGTTTTAAGTAAAATTGAATATTTTGCACCTATTTAGTAATTACTAAAATCTACTTCTACGCTTTAATTGTAGATTTTAGTTTTAATTAGTTTCTATTAATTAAGATTGAAAAATTTTAAAGAAAAAATTCTAATTGAGACATAAAGTGACTCATGTTTTTTTTAAATATTATTTCCGGTTCATTTTTTAATTATTATTTTTTTGTCAAATAAACTTAAATAAGTTTATAATAAACAAGCAATTGGATAATTAGAATATTTATTAAGTTGTCTTCTGATAAAAAAATATAAGCAGGCTTTTTTCAATAAGATTTTAACAATTTAAATCTAAGACATGATAAATTTGTTCAAAAATAAATATCATGTCTGTAAATTAATATTTATTTCTAACTAAACTAATTTTGTTTATGCTCGAGTATTGGTAATTGGTCTTAACTCAAAACCTCATGGTTTTAATAATAAAAATTTTCATGCCTAAGATGTTTTTTTAGATTTAATTCTGTGTTAGATTCGGGTCAAAATTTTTGCGTCTTTAGATTTATCTTTTGATTAATAATTAAAATTTTCAATTCAAAAAATAATTATCTTTAATTTAATTACGTAATTTTTGTCATATAAAAATATGCTAATTAATCATCTTTCTAATATGAAATACCTAGAAAATGTCAATAAGCATCTGGTAAATGTTATTTCCAATTAATGGGTAAGCGGAAATATTTCATCGGGAATATTGCCCCTTGTATTTTAAATTAAAATGAAATAATAATATCTTTCTCTTTTATAAGTTAATTTTTTAAAAAATTATCAAATTATTTTAATTAATTTATAAATGATACAAGTTTTAATTCCGATTAATTTAAAAAATTAATATTATCGCTATTTTTTCTCAAATTAAGAAAAAAACATAATTTTGGTTAATTTTTTTTATCATTTATAAAATTTTAGATAAATGTAAATTTAAAATTTGTTAATGAATTTATAATAAAAAATGTGTTTTTTTTACAATGGTAAAAAGCACTTTTACTAAACGAGAAAGGTTGCTAAATCAAAAATAAATTATATTTTGTTGAAAATTATTGCATTATTATCAATTATAAAATTTTTATTTATCTTTTTTAAAATTGATCTAATTAAAACCCATTTTCTACAATTAAAAATATTCAAGCTCACAAACCATTTTCTAACAGGGCTCGAGAAAAACAAAAGCAATCTTAGAAAGCTAAAGTAATCGTTATTTTTCTATAGATAAAAAGGAATGATTAATTTTTAACCGGTTAAGAAAAAAGATAAAAAATTATTAGAGCAATCTTTTCTATAAAACAATTGCGTTTATTAGAATGTATAAATATTCTTTTTCCCGCTTGGTAATGATAGAAAATTGAAAATAATTTAACTCTCAATTTCTATTCTCGGATGATCGATTACAAAAATTGATAATTAAAATTTTTTCACGATTGAGAGCTCCGTCAAAATATAAAAAACTAACTACAAATTTTTTACGGTTCAAGTATAAATTTTCAAATACAGTTAGGTTTTCTTTTGATTAAAAAAAATATATATATATATATATATAAATAAATAATTTTCATTTTCAATAAATTATGTTTAATTAATTTTTATAAAATATAATTTTAATGTTTAAAACGCAATTAAAGCCCGCTCTTTTAAAGTCAAGAGAAAAATTTATTTTTTCTTAATAATATCAAGCTATTATTTATTAAATTAAAATAAGCTAATTTTATTCCAAGATTTATTATGTCTGAAAATTAATTTCTAAAAATTTAAGATTCTTATTATTATTCACTTAGCATTGCTCATTGAGCTTTCTCAGATTAAATTTAATTTTATGCAGCTAGTAACACATAATTCACTGAGGAAAATTAATAGGCACAAAATTTAAAAAATATCTAGTTTTATTGCGCCTTAATCAATCATAGCCAAATATTCCGCCAGCTTAATCCCTAATGTCATTAAAATAAAATAAATCTCGATTCTCGTTTGCTTTTGGCATTTATTACTTTTAGTAACCCGAAATTCATTTTGTTTCTTAAAAAAAAATTAAATTATTTTCATAAGCTTTTAATAATTAAATCTATCAATAAACATTCACTTCTAGTAGCAGGCAATTTCCACTATCAGTAAAGCACTATTTTATATTAGATAAATATCTAAACATGATACCCATTAGGTGAATCACTGAGGGGTCTAGAGTGAAAATATTTTCCTCAACAATTATCTATTATCTACTCTTCCGCTTAGATAAATTCGGAATTCTTCTTATGCACTTCATTTCATGTTGCTTTGCCTCTAATTATCTTATTTATTGGCATCCGTTTTTATTTAATATCCGGTGTTGTTTGTTCGTTGTTCGTGATTAGGGGCCCTATGGTGACAATTTAATAATTTTAATTGTAAAATGATCTAGAAGGAAATATAAGATAAGAATTTATTCTTTTAAAAAATAAAATCAATGAGAGATAAATTAAAAAATTATAATATTTATTCTAGAATTTGTGCTAAAATTTAAAATCACCTTTGACAATAATGGAAAAAGCCGCATCATCTATCTTTCGTGAATAAGATCCATTTTTGGCACACAACAAAAATAACATAAACATAAAGGTAAAAATAAATTTCAAATTTTTATTATTTTCTATCCATAAACAAACATTATCAAAAACAGAATTTAACAAATTCAATTAATAATTTTGTTTCGTTTTTTTTTAAACGCCAAGATCAAATACATTTCAAGGCATGCTACAATTACGCAACTACCTTACCTCTTGCTGCTAGTCATTTTATCATAATTTCAAAATGGAGCTGGAAAACATAGTTGCCAATACGGTCTACATTAAGGCCCGAGCAGGTACAGTATCTTTAAGTGCTGGCAAACGTGAAAATTTTATCCTAATTTGGCTTATTTAGGCGAGGGAAGCAAAAACAAAGGTCGGAGCAAAAGATGGAAGCAAATGCTCAAATTGGCACCAATAAGCGAATGTATTTACATAAAAAACGAGATAGGTAAGCTGTATTCTATTTCAATTTAGTATGCTAAATTTAGTTTAAAATGTATTTTGAGTATAAAATTTTATAAAAAATAATTAGGCAATTATCTTGAGTGCTAAAATATATAGCATTTAGACAAATGAAATGAATAAATTAAAGATATCACTTGAACTATTTATAAAATTAAAAAATAATTAATAGGAAAAATAATTTTGTTTTTGCACTCAAATAAATATCACTTTTTATTAATTAAATAAAACCAATGAATATTTGGTCAAGTGGGCACGTAGTTTTTTAATAGTTTAATTGAATATTAAAAAGGATTAAATTCAGCTTAAAAAATAATTTCATTAATCTTTGAACCAAAATTTTTTATCCAATAGCAGTAATTATATCTGCAGTATAGATGTTCCTATCTATACTAACGCTCGGAAAGGTTTAGCCTTGTTAATAGGGTTGTGAGTCGACTGGAAATTTGAAAAGTCGATTAACATTTAGATAAAAAAAATTTTACACAAATATTCTTTAAAAATTTATTGAAAAACAGGAAGTAAATAAAAATGAAATACAATATTTTAAACAGAGTTCTATAGTATTTAAGCAGTAGATATCTCGCTACAATTATTTTTTTAAATTCAAACTCATCTAAATTAGAGACATCTAATGGAAATTTGGTAAATGTTAAGCTCATATCATTTACTGAATAAACTGTTTGACCGTTTTATGAAAACTTTTTATTAACTATGAAAATTTGTAATCTATTTTTGTAAAATTTATACATAATTATAAAATAAATTAATAAGTTTTTAAAAAAAAAATATTTAGAGAATAATGTTCGACATGAAAATTCTAGTCGCCGAGTCGACTCACAAAACTACTTATTAACAGTAAGGATTTGACAGACTTTTCTTTTCCAAGACTTCTTTATCAATGACCGCTTTTAAGCTATCTATTGTTTGCGCATTTATAGCATTCACTGGTAAACTATTCCAAAATTTTACAGCAGTGATTTGTTTGCAAATTATATCTAAATGAGTCTCTGATACTTATTTCTCGCACCAATCTATTTTCATGTAGTCTTGATAAGTTTTTTTGGACTCCAAACGATACCTTTTCAAAACCAGATAAATTTTGTATATTTGAATTAAGTTTCACCATATAGGACGTTTTCATGGCTCAAAAGATTTAAGTACTTCAATCTGTCTTCATAAGACTAAGTTCTAGTAGTGTCAATCAATTTTTTGGCTCTTCTTTTTCCTTTATCAAGAGCTTATTAATGTCTGTTTTTAAATACGGACTTCAGGTTCCTACTGAATATTCAAGATTGGGTCTCACAAGTGAAGTATAGAGAAGTATTAATGATTCTCGGCTAAAGAATTTCATATTAGACTCAGGATTTGCTTAGTTTTCATAACTGATACAGCCTAATAAAATAAATATAGAAAAGACTTAACAGAACTTTACAAGAAGAATTAAAAATTGAAATAGGTTTTTAGTTTTGGTCAAAAACTCGTTCTGCCATAGGTCAGCTGATACAAAGTTTGTTTTACTCAAAATTTTTTTCTACAATTTAATTTTAGTTGCAAAACAATTGAAACCTCAGAAAATTTAAGTCTTTTTTGATATTTTTTATTAATAAACTTAGATTGGTATTTTTATGGCAGTGGTAATCTATCTAAATGAGACTTAAGTCATAACAGCGCTAATTGTCTGAACACAAGACCAGATCTTTTTATTAATGTAGAAATTTTTTTTTTAATAATAAAATTTTTGTTCATTAAATTTATTATACAAAAAAAAATCAAAAACAATCTTATTGCCCCTTTTCGATTTTACACTTGGCATTTGAACCTTCCTCCAATAAATTAAAAATTTCATTTATCCAGATAAAAAGTTGCCAAAAGTATGACCATAAAAAAATGAAGCAAAAGTTAAAAAATTAATAACAAACAAAATAAACTGATAATTATTAATAATATATAAATAGACTTCTGTTGATTTTGACCTTAAGAATCTTAATTTAAATAAATTTTAACAAATTTTCAATTTTTAAAAGATCTATCCAAGGAATACATAATTGACAATCAACCAATAGGTCGAAAACTTTTTCGCCAATTTTGTTCCAATACAAACGAGTACAAACAATTAATTAAACTTTTAGAAAGAATAGAAAAATATGAACTTATCGAAAGTGAAAACAAGACCTTACAATACTCAACAGCCAAAGATATTATTGAAAACATATTGCTTAATGACTCAATAGATCATATTGATTATTTGATGGATTCACATATTTTGGACCAATTTAAGAATCTCAGAGTTGACAGCATCGAATTGGACAAAAATCTTTTCTCACAAGTTCTTGATAAGCTAAACAATATTCTTTACCAAGAGCCTTTTAAACAATTTATTAATGACAGCATGTACTTTTACCGCTACTTGCAAATAAAACATTTGGAACGAATACCTATAACCAAGAACACGTTCCGAATGTACCGAGTGTTGGGCAAGGGCGGCTTTGGTGAAGTGTGTGCATGTCAGTCAAGAGCAACTGGTCGCATGTATGCTTGCAAAAAATTGGAAAAAAAAAGAATTAAAAAGCGCAAAGGGGAACAAATGGCCATAAATGAGAAGAAAATTCTTCAAAAATGTAACTCAAGATTTATTGTAAGCTTGGCTTATGCTTTTGAGACCAAGGACTCGCTGTGCCTAATTTTGACCTTAATGAATGGTGGGGATCTTAAATTTCAGATACATCACATAATGGGCTCTTTCTCTGAAGAGAGAGCCCTATTTTATGCGGCCGAGATTATTTGTGGTCTTGAGCACTTGCATTCGAATAGAATTGTCTATCGCGATCTTAAACCTGAGAATATACTACTGGACGATGCTGGACACATTCGAATTTCAGATCTAGGACTTGCGGTTGAAGTTCCTGAGTCCGAGTTTATTAAAGGAAGAGTTGGAACTGTAGGCTACATGGGTAAGTAGTCAAAAAATGCTTTTTAACTTATTACTTTTAAAGCTATTAATTTTATTTTTTCAATTATCAAAATCAATTAATTAAATATATCCTTTTGTTAAAGTATTATTTTAATAGTAATAGCAAGTTTGAATTTCGCCTATTCAGTGACCAAGTAACTTATGAAACAAAGGACTTTTTTTTTGCTGATTTTTTTGTTTTTCGTGACCAGAAATAAAATTTATTTGACCATTATTGAAAAAATTTTTAAATATTTAATTTCTAAAAACTGCTAATGAATCTTGAAGATAACATTACGCTAATTTTTCATCAATCTATCATCAATCTGCTAAGTTCAAGACCCTTTTTACAGTAAAGTGGATTTCTTCAGAAACACTTGGAGCTTCTTACGCAATTTTTCAATAATTCTCTTACTTATCCTTTGTTGGATCAAGTTTTACTTTGGTCACAGGCGACTGCATCAACTAATCATCAACAAGCTGATGTCTTGAATAGTTTATCAACGAAATTTGGTAGTTATTAAAAATATCCTTACTCCTATTAAGAAGCAACTCTTTTAAATTATTATCTATCTCGAATTTTATCGTTAAATAAAGAATTAGTTAAAGCAATCTTTTCATTGTCCCATAATATATTACAAACCACTGGTCTCACAATAGCTGAGATCCGTTGATAATTAACTTAAGTTTTTCCAAGAATGCAGACCAATAGACTAAAGATTATTCATGATAAACTGTATTTAAAATAGAAAATAATAAATTTTTTTTAAAGGCAAAAAGGCTTATTTTTAATATAAAAATATTTTTAATTAAAGATGAATAAATTTTTTTTAATCAATTATTTTTTTAATATAAAGCGCCTGAAGTTTTAAAAGGAGAATATTATTCATTTTCACCCGACTGGTGGGGCCTAGGATGCTTGATTTTTGAGATGATTGAGGGTCAGTCGCCCTTCCGATGTCGGAAGGAGAAGGTTAAACGTGAAGAAGTAGATAGGAGAATAAAAGAAACAAACGAGATTTACTCAAGCAAATTTTCATCGTTGGTAAGAGATCTCTGTTCAAAATTGTTAGAAAAAAATCCTGCAATGAGACTTGGTTGTGGAGCAAAAGGCGCTCTGGAAGTGAAAAACCATTCTTGTTTTAAATTTAATTGGAAAAGAATTGAAGCAGCAATTGAAGAGCCACCATTTAGACCTGATGTTTGTATTTTTATCAAAATTATGTCTATACAATTTTTAAATTAAAGTTAATAGCCCAAGGCGGTCTATGCTAAAGATGTCCTTGACATAGAACAGTTTTCAACTGTGAAAGGAGTCAATATTTGTAAAGAAGATGAGGATTTTTACGCTAAATTTAATACAGGATGTGTTTCGATTTCATTCCAGAATGAGCTAATTGAAACTGAATGTTTCGATGAAATGAATGTATACGGACCTGATAACACACCTAGTCAAGACTTAATAAAAAACACAGTAAAACAAAATATAGAAGATGAAGAAACAGGTTGTATAATTTTCAAGAGAAAAAAAATATCTCAAAAAAAAGAGAAAAAATGTTTTTTGATGTTTTGGAAAAATTCAAAATCATCGAAAGACACAACATTGAAACAAAAAAATGATGAAAATGGAAAAACAAAAGAATTGATATTAAGTAAAGAAACAAAAGAAATAACTAACAAAAAAAGAAATAATTGGAAAAGTTTGAAAAGCAGTTTGAAAAAAAATTGAATTAAAAGAAATTAAACTATCAAATGACAAAAAGAGGTGCTAGAAAAAGCAATTTAAACAAAAGATCAAGAAGTTTGACAAGACATCTATCCAAAATTTTTGAATCTAAATTAAACTTTAAAGAAATGTAAAAATGTAATCAAAAGATAAACAAATAAAAAAAAATTGAAAAAATTTCGTCTTGATATGTTAAGGATTGAGTTAAAAATTTAACTTTGAAATATCGAAAAAAACGCGTTTTTTGGACATTTTCAAAGTCGAAATTTTCTATGATCCTTTCGAGTGACCACAACCTCCAAGTACTATGTTAAAGAGCATCTTCTAAGCTTGCTTTTGAGTACTCGGGGACCTCGGTAGGCCAAAGGACCATAGAGATATAAGGTCCTGAACGTGACCATTCATTTAAAATTAATTAAAAATTTTAAATTTCAAAGTGCAATTACTCTGTCAATTTTTAGAGTTTTCCTGCACTTTAAAAGCCAAAGTTCTCAGAATTTAGTGCTTTATAAGTGACTAAAATTTTGTCTTGATATGTTAAGGATTGAGTTAAAAATTTAACTTTGAAATATCGAAAAAAACGCGTTTTTTGGACATTTTCAAAGTCGAAATTTTCTATGATCCTTTCGAGTGACCACAACCTCCAAGTACTATGTTAAAGAGCATCTTCTAAGCTTGCTTTTGAGTACTCGGGGACCTCGGTAGGCCAAAGGACCATAGAGATATAAGGTCCTGAACGTGACCATTCATTTAAAATTAATTAAAAATTTTAAATTTCAAAGTGCAATTACTCTGTCAATTTTTAGAGTTTTCCTGCACTTTAAAAGCCAAAGTTCTCAGAATTTAGTGCTTTATAAGTGACTAAAATTTTGTCTTGATATGTTAAGGATTGAGTTAAAAATTTAACTTTGAAATATCGAAAAAAACGCGTTTTTTGGACATTTTCAAAGTCGAAATTTTCTATGATCCTTTCGAGTGACCACAACCTCCAAGTACTATGTTAAAGAGCATCTTCTAAGCTTGCTTTTGAGTACTCGGGGACCTCGGTAGGCCAAAGGACCATAGAGATATAAGGTCCTGAACGTGACCATTCATTTAAAATTAATTAAAAATTTTAAATTTCAAAGTGCAATTACTCTGTCAATTTGTCAAATATAATATAAGGTCATTCTTTAATAGACTATCCAATAACTAGTTTATGATCTAATATTAGAATAACCTAGATTAACCTATTTTATTAGTATTTATAGTTGATCCTTTTATATTATAAAGATAATAATAAATATTATATAAAACATCATACTTTTTTCCTTAACAGTTGGTAGCAGCTCAGGTATTTACTAAATTGGTAAAATAAACGATCCACGTCAAAAATGATTCAACAAAAGATGTCAAAAATTAATGAAGATAATTCAAGCGAAACGTCAAGCATGTATGGTCTCACAAGTGGTTTAAATAAAATAAGCTTAAGTGATGAAAATCGTAATCCTAATACATTGGAATCACTTTTAAATCTAAGTACGGAATCAAAAAAATTAATGGAGGAACAAAATAGAAAAATTAAGGAATTAGAATCACAACTTGCTAAATTTAAAAATATTGAAAAAGAAAATAAAAATTTAGACAATTATGTTGAGGATTTTGATGATGTTCTAACTGAGATAGAAGATGAACGTGAAAATGGACGACGTTATCCTGTTAGTTCAGCTCAACCTATTTTCGAAGGGAAACTTTCTGAAGATGTAGAAAGTTGGTTATTTAGTTTAGATATAAATTTGAGAAATGCAAATATCCCTAAGAGTGAAAAAATTTTTTATGCTGGTTCATACTGTAAGGGAAACGCTCAGCAGGTTTATAAGGCTATTCTAAAAGCAAATCCAAAAATCACTTGGACAGAATTTAAACAAGAATTTTTAAAAAGGTTCAAAAACAAAAATATTGATGATATTGTGATCAAAAAGTTAGTTAAAATGAAACAGAATGGCTCAATAGAGGAGTATATTAACCAGTTTCAATTAAGTCTAAATCAGACTAGTGATATTGATGAAAAAATGAAAATAAGGCTGTTTAAATTTAATATTAGACCTGAAATAGAAGGCTATTTAAATATGAGAGAACCAGAAACTATTGATCAAGCATTTAGTTGGGCAATTTTATACGAAAATAATGTTCTAAAGAGAGAAAGTAGAGAGGATAGAATCAATGCGTTTAAAAGCCAAGGAAATAATATTCCAAAATGTTATTATTGTGGTAAACCAGGACATTTTAAAGTAGATTGTTATGCAAAAAAAAGATTCCAGAATCATAAGATAAGAAACAAAATTCCTAGAAATTATCATGAAAAAAGATATGATCAATATAGTTCAAAGAGACCACAAGAGAATCATCAAAAATATAAGTATAATGGTAAAAATGGACAAGAAAAATACTACAGAAGTGATAAAAGAAAATATAATAACGAAAATAAGCAAGACTATTTACAAAAAATAAGCGTCGATGATGATGAAATGGATATAAGTGCAGTACGAATTGGATGCTTAAAAAATTATGAACAACAAAACGAATTAAAAATTAAAGGAACTATTAATGGAATAAATGCTGAAATGTTAATAGACACAGGTGCTCAAAGATCAGTCATTTCGGAAAAGGCTTTTCAAAGACTAAAATTAGACGTATCAAAAAATGTTAACATTGTAAAACCAATTGGAAGCAAATCTTTCGAGTCAAGAATAACAAAAAAAGTAGATATTGAAACTTTTGGGAAAATAATAAAATTGGAATTAGCAATTGTACCATACTGTTTTACTGATGTTCTACTTGGAGCAGATTGGCTTATAATGGCAGATGCTGGTACATGGTTAAGTAGACAACTGGTATGGTTTGGTGATGAATCAGAAATTATTAAAATCAACCAAAATAAATGTGCACAAAAACTTGATAGATTTACAAAATATACCCATACAATTGGAAAAATTGAAGAGTTAAACCAAAATATAGACGAAAATTTGGACGAAATAGATCCATTTGATGACGATGATTATTCATATGAATTAAATCAAGATAAGATATATCTAAATTTTAGCATCCAAGGATATAATATTGATATAGAAAAAGATTTTAAAAAAATGATTGACAAAAATTTAGATGTTTTTGCAACAGAATTGTCAGATTTACAAATACCATGTATTACGACTAAATTCAAAATTAGAACAACATGTGAGAAACCAGTCTATTCACATCCATATCGTGCGTCTCAAGCTGAGAGAGAAATAATGAAACAAGAGATAGACGCAATGCAAAAAAATGGCATTATAAGACCATCAAGAAGTGCTTGGGGTGCACCAGCAATAGTAGTGAAGAAGAAAGATGGCTCATGGCGTTTTTGTGTAGACTATCGAAAATTAAACAAAGTAATTGAACAAGATCATTTTCCTATTCCACGCATAAGTGATATATTGGATAAATTAAGTGGTGCATCAATTTTTTCTTCAATTGATTTAAAATCTGGATATTGGCAAATTCAGATGGAAAACGACTCAATAGAAAAAACTGCATTTACTACACAAGATGGACATTTTGAGTTTACAAGAATGCCTTTCGGATTAAAAAATGCTCCTGCCGAATTTTCAAGAGTCATGAATAAGGTGTTTAGACATTTAAACTTTGTACAGGTTTATTTCGATGATATAGTTATATTTTCAAGCAGTGCTAAAGAACATATAAAACATTTATTACAAGTATTCAAAGAATTGAGAGAAAATAATTTACGAATAAATCCAAAGAAATGTAACTGGTTCAAAAAATCGATAAAAATTTTGGGACACATCGTGTCCAAAGACTCAATAAAAACAGATCCAGAAAAAATTGAGAAGATAAACAAGTATCTAGAACCGAGAAATATAAAAGAGCTTCAAATATTTCTTGGATTACCAGGATTTTATAGACGATTTATCAAGGACTTTGCAAAAATTGCATCACCACTTTACGCACTACTCAAAAAAGACAAGAAATGGAATTGGACAGAAGAATGTAGAGATGCATTTCAACTATTAAAAAATAAATTAATAAACGATCCAATTTTAAAACAACCAGATTTATCAAAACCCTTCAAATTAATAACTGATGCTTCTAATGTTGCATTAGGTGCAATTTTAGCTCAAGATGATGACGAAGGACTAGAACACGTTGTATGTTATGCGTCGCGTCTTTTAAAAGGAAGTGAATTACATTTCAGTATATCGGAAAAAGAATGTTTGGCTGTGGTTTGGGCTATTAAGTATTTTAAAATTTATCTATATCTAACAAAATTCTTAGTTATAACCGACCATGTAGCATTAAAATGGTTCAAAGATATAAAAGAACCAACGGGACGTTTAGCTAGATGGGCGATAATTCTTCAAGGCTTCGATTTTGAAGTAAAATATCGACCTGGAAAAAAGCATACCAATGCTGATGCTCTTAGCCGACCAATTCAAATCCAAGCTTTAGAAAAAATTGAATCTAGTCAGACCATTAAACAACACGAATTAGACCATGACTCTGAGAGCGAAGAAGAACAAATTCCTGATAGTGAGAGATCTTCAAAGAGATTAGATTTTTATGAAGATGGTCCGTTAATGCATTATCTAGTAACGGGTGAAATAGAACCTGGATTATCCCGAAATGAAAAAAATAGAATTATCAGACTGGGAGTAAAATTAGTAATTAATAATGACCAAATCTGGTACAGAGAAAACGAAGATTTTCCTTATTTTGATAAAATGGTTCCTAGAATGGATAAAAGAGAGCAGCTCATTGAGCTTGAACATTTAATCGGACATTTCGATGAAAAAACAACATACGAAAGACTAAAAAGAAAGTATTATTGGAAAAACATGCTAAAACAAATTAAAAAAGTATTAAATAAATGTGTTAAATGTTTACAACGTAACCGAGGAAGAATTATTGAACATTTTGCAAAAAGCTTAAATATTGACTACATATTTCAGAGAGTTAGTATTGACTTACAATTTGGTTTTCCAGTTACACGAGATGGTTACAAAGGTTTGTGTGTAATAATGGAATACCTATCAAAATTTCCAGTCGCCTTTCCAATACGAAATAAATCAGCAGAAGAAATTGCATTATGCTTATTTAAATATATAAGCATATTCGGTGCTCCACATGAAATTCTTTCCGATCAAGGACTAGAATTCATAAACAAAATTATCCTAGCACTTTATCAGTTAGTTGGCACGGAAAGAAGGGTAACTTCAACTTACCATCCTCGCACAAATGGTCTGGTTGAAAATTTTAACAAAACTATTACAGATTGTATAAGCAAACACAGTCAAGATAACCCGGAAGAATGGGATAAATGGATTGATTACGTATTGCTTGCATATCGTTCGAGAATCCATCCATCAACAAATCAAACTCCATTTGAATTAGTTTTTGGCCGAAAAATGGAAATGTTTGAAGATTGGAAAAAACAAGATAGAGAATCTGAAATTGAATCTTTATTTAAACGTTCGTTAGAACTAAAAGAGTTATTTGAAAATAAACATGTTAATGCAAAACAACAAATTTTGAAAGCTCAAGCCAGACAACTAAAAACTCAAAATAAAAGAAACGAATCTAGAATAATAGAAGATTTTATTAAACCCGGTAGTAAAGTAATGATAAGAGCTCAAGGTATATTATCAAAACTAAATCCTAAATTTTACGGACCATTTATGGTTCATGAAGTAACCAAAAGTGGCAATTATAAGCTAAAAACTAAAGATAATAAATTACTCACGTCAAATTATCCAGCAAACAAACTTAAGTTAATACGAGACTCAGAACTAACCGATTCCGAAGAAAACGATAATAACCATAGTGAAATTGAGCGAATCCTTAACCATAGGATAAGACATGGTAAAAAAGAATATTTAATAAAATGGAAAAACTACCCTGAAGAAGAAAATGAATGGATTGCTGAAAATGAACTTGATTCAACCGAAAAAGTTAATAAATATAACAAAAAAATATCGGAATCTTCAAAAATTGCACTATTAAGGAATCAATTTTTTAAATACAAAGAAATACCAAGAAAACAATTAAATTTAATTAATGAATATATGTTTGTGGATTGGAAAACAAAAAATGATATAGCCATAAGGCTTAAAAAAATAATAGAAAATAACAAAACACTAAGAATTGCTATAAATAGATACAAATTTGATAGTGAACAGTGGTCTTATATAAAAACAATTTTGATTGAAACAATTAAGGACGTTAAAGTTCATATTTATGTAGTTGAAGATGACCAAAAATTTAAAAAAATTAAAAAAGTAAACTATTCATTTAACTTGAACAGACTATGGATACCCTTACTAGTCCTACTAGTATTGATACCTGGATTATTATGTCAAAATTTAAAGGATAGATTTCGTTTCTGTATGATTAATGATAATTCACCTCTAATTCACGTACAAGAATCGTGCCATCTATTTCAAGATACAGCCGATATACAAAATAAAGAATTTTTTATGTTGGAGAAAAAAGACTATGTTATCGAGGGATACGGATACATTTGCACTAAATCGAGAATAACAGTAAAAACTTGGAAAAATTTCTGGAATATACCAAAAAAATTGCGTGAAGAACAAAAACTTTTAGTGTCTAAAGAAGAATGTCAAATAATGGTGTTAAGTAAGAAATGTGAAGATCAGGAACTTAATTGTGAAAACGATATTTGTAAGTCAATCAATGAACCAGAAGAAAAATATGAATACTTTAACGAATTGACAAGCCAAAGCGTTCACTGTTATACTTACAAGAAAATGATCCTAGGTAATGATTTAAATAAACCAATCTTTAAAGGGAAATTTGGTTGCATGCCGTATGATTTTTATTGTATTAACTTTCCAAAAACATATATTTGGGATAAAACAATTATAAGTAAATGTCCATTTCTATTAATTCGTAAAGAAAACTTTAATATTAGTAATAACATCGCATATTCGACAAGATCAAACTTATTATTTCAATTAACTGAACAATTTTTTCATAATAAATGTGAAATGAATCTTACTAGAACAACCGAAGGAATATACTTGACAGCTAATGCAAATACAGCTAATTTAAAAATATCAAAGAACATCAATCTTAATATAAAAGAACATTTATTAGTTGCCGATTTCGACTATAAATCTTATTGGATATTTTCAATAATTAATAAAATAAATAGACAAACAAACGAAAGATTATGTAGCTTATTTAATCAAATAATTCAATTCTACGAGAAGCAACTTGACGAATTTTTTGTTATCAAAAATCTTGATGGAAAAGAGATGATTATATATAACAACAAAGGCGAATTATTAGTAAGTAAATGTGTAGAAATTAATCAAATAAAATTGGTATCTAACCCAAAAGAATGTTACTATGATGCTGAAATTAACTTTATCTACAAAAATACAACTATTAAAGGTTTTTTAACTAATAATGGTATATTGAGTAGAATTGCAAGACGTAGAAACTGTGATACTATTCGTAACATAATTCTCCCAAATTCTAATTCATATATTCAACTTATCAACCAGAAAGCAATTTTAAAACAAATAGCAATTAAAGAAGATATAAAATTAATCCCATATGAAACAATTAAGAATATAAAGTTTATTCATTCAAAAGAAATTATTGATAATTTTGATCTTCTATCAGAAGTAGAAATGTTAAAAGAAGAAAATTTCGTTACCGATTCACTCAATGAACAAAACGTGTTGAAAAATGAAAACAAACAAGTAATTTGGACAAATGCTACAAGAATATTTGAATCATCATTAAAATCATTTAAACATAATTTTGTTTACATTATAGTAGCAATAATTACAATATTAACGACCATTCTAATACTAAAATTTTCTCTTCTGAAAAGAACAATTAGAATGTTTAATAACTATAAAAATAAGAACAAAAATAAAAGAAAGAACAAAAATAAAAAGAAAAACAAAAGTGTAAAAACTGAAGTCAAAGAATCTGAAAGCCTAAACGAAATTAAAATCAATGAAGTAAACAACACTGCACCAGAAGAAGTTATGTTGACAAACATTGATGATATTATTCAAATCGAAAGGAATAATTTGGTTAAATATCGTGTTGAGTTAGAAAACGAATAAAAATTTCGGGACGATAATTTTTTAAAGGGGGGGAAACTGTCAAATATAATATAAGGTCATTCTTTAATAGACTATCCAATAACTAGTTTATGATCTAATATTAGAATAACCTAGATTAACCTATTTTATTAGTATTTATAGTTGATCCTTTTATATTATAAAGATAATAATAAATATTATATAAAACATCATACTTTTTTCCTTAACAAATTTTTAGAGTTTTCCTGCACTTTAAAAGCCAAAGTTCTCAGAATTTAGTGCTTTATAAGTGACTAAAATTTTGTCTTGATATGTTAAGGATTGAGTTAAAAATTTAACTTTGAAATATCGAAAAAAACGCGTTTTTTGGACATTTTCAAAGTCGAAATTTTCTATGATCCTTTCGAGTGACCACAACCTCCAAGTACTATGTTAAAGAGCATCTTCTAAGCTTGCTTTTGAGTACTCGGGGACCTCGGTAGGCCAAAGGACCATAGAGATATAAGGTCCTGAACGTGACCATTCATTTAAAATTAATTAAAAATTTTAAATTTCAAAGTGCAATTACTCTGTCAATTTTTAGAGTTTTCCTGCACTTTAAAAGCCAAAGTTCTCTGAATTTATATTTAGTTTATATTATTAAAGTATTTTTTAAAAAATTGTTCTTTTATTATCTTTTTTCTTTTTATTCGTTTAAAATTTTACTTTCAGGGATTTAAATTAAAATAATTTATATAAACATTATATTTTTTTAATAAATTTCATAAAATTTAACACATGAAATTTGAAAAAGTTTTAGAAAAAAAGAATAAGAATTTTCGATTTTGAAATTTATTTTTAATCGAACCGAATTAGATTATCAGGTTTTTGTCTTTCATGGTATGTGCTGGCCAATTTAAATTGCTCTAGCCACTCTTTTGCCAAATCTATGCTTTCAAATCTGTACTTGTACATATTGCCATTATTAAGGTCATTTAGTTGTATATCAAATTTATTTATCAAGTCTACATGTCCTTCTTCATCCTGTTTTTCCTCGAATAGGTTCACCACCATCCAACTTGCTATCGGATGCATTTTGCACGGATTCTTCTGATAGAATATTTTTCTATTCTGTACTTGACTTTTGAGCACTTCTGTTACATTCAATTCGTCTCCTG
The DNA here is from genome assembly GCA_016802295.1 of Brachionus rotundiformis. NCBI lineage: Eukaryota > Metazoa > Rotifera > Eurotatoria > Ploima > Brachionidae > Brachionus > Brachionus rotundiformis. Next base: position 1,053,008 of record JAESIW010000154.1, read on the forward strand.
ACATCACACTTGATCTTCTTCCGTCTTTGCTGAACATTAGACTTGTTTTGGCAGGATAGTATATTAGCAGATTTCCCCCTACCAACTGCAACCAGTATGATTTCCATTGACTAAACCTTGGCTTGCGGAAATTTTTTATCATACATTTTCTTTTAATTGGAGACTCGAACAGAATTATCTGGCTACTACCAACTGTACACTGTATAGAGCTTGTCTCGCTCGAATCAAGCTGATCCAGCATCAAGTCCAAGTTTCGACCTGTACGCTCGGTGTTCTTCACCGGCGTTAGCTCGTTTATGTACGACTCGTCGAGACTGGGCTCGATCGAGTCGTCGTCTTCGTCCAAGTCGGCCGTAGAGCTCGAGTAGCAGCTGAACTTGTTTCTTAGACTCGGCTTCGAACTTAAACTTGACTGGTGCCTGTGTTTGAGCAGCTCTTTGAGCAAATTTGTCGGCGGATCGGTCAATTTTACATTGTTGAGTATTTTTTTCTGGTCCTCTTTGGACAAATCGTTCAATTCATTGAGGCTAATGATTATATTTTCGTTTTGAGCGACTAGACTGTCATCTAAGGGATTTAGATGCTTATTTACATTGATCACTGGTTTTATGTCAAAGGAGTTCTTTGACGGCGATGAGGTAGACAATGGACTGGTTTTGTCAGCGCTTGCCAACTCGGGCTCGGGCTCAAGCTCCAGCGAGTCTCTGTAATTTTCGTCCTCTTTGAATTTTTGTAATTCTTCTATGTACAAAAATGAGTTTAGATAATTTTGAACATATTTTATCTCGCTGATGTAAATGGTGCCGTCTGAGTTTATCAGACCAGCTGCATACGCTTTGCCATGATGTAGAGCGCATTGGCAGTTGGGTGTCAGACAAGTGTCCGTGTTGGCCGAGTCTAGATCGCACAGACACGTTATTGAGGTCAGATCTTGGTAGTTGGACTGCTGGTATTCGCTGATTAGGCGGCAAATGTTGTTCATTTGGTTGCGGCGTTGCGGATTGTCGAACGAGTTGTGCGGATGAGCAATGTCTATGTGGATGAGATCGGTGAGAAATAGGCCCAGAAAGGGGATGCAAGGCAGCTTGCAGTTCATGTGCATGTCGCGAATTTTTCGCTTGTTGTCGCTGGTGTCGAACATGAGATCGGCGAGGCGCTCAAAAGTGGCCTGATCGCGCTTGGATATATGCGACCAGGTCTTTTTTAGGCGGTAAATGGGCGCCGACTTAAGGGCCACTATAATCGCCATAAGTGAATTAAACGAGTGCAGCTCGTTAAGTCGCTTGCATATTTTTACAAAATGGGTCAGCATTTTGGCCCGCTTCTCGATCCGCTTGCAGTTAAGGATCTCTTTTTGGCACCAAAATGTTGTCTAAGAAAAAAAAATATCTATTATTATGAACTTTAATTAGCAAAAATATCATTTGATTATAGAATAATAGGCCGACTAAAGCTCTTAGTTTAGGACAGAGAATTTTATTGAATAAATATCTATTAAAAAAAGATTTTATTATTTGATTCTTTAATAAAATACTTAAACAAAAATTAATTAAATTATCAGAATGGACAGGACTAGACATCATTTTTTTGTAATTAAAAAATTTAATTTTTTATTTTACTCCAGAAAGTAAAGTTTAATTGAAATCAGTAATTTTTTTAGTAAAAAATTTATGTTCAATAATTTTTTGAATATATCAGTTCGGTTATGGACAAATAAGAATAGATCAGGAAATATATTTTATTTCCTATTTGAAAAGACAGATAAACTAATAAAAACTTTTAAGCTTTAAATATTCAATTTATTAACATTTTTATTTCAATAATTTAATAATTAAACATTTAAATAGTCACTTTTTTAGAATAAAATAATGAGCATGTATTTTTAAACTAATTTAAAAAATAATTAAGAGCTCATTTATAAAAATAGAATAGCATATCAAACTACAAACCTAGTCATTTTTTTAACAATAATTTAAATCAAATTTTTATATTGGTTTGAAGATCCTGAGAAAGTCGAAAGGGGTTTGGGTATTTCCATACAGAGTGATTTAAAATGGGATACACAAGTCAAAAATGCTACATCTAAAGCTAATAGAATTTTGGGTTTCACTGAACAAGAATTTAAGTATACTTGTAGTCAGTCTATTAATTTATGGCATTGTTCAGTGATTAGACCACACCTGGAAATGTTCTTATTTAGAAATCATCAACAACGCTTGTTAAGGCTAGATTTAACTAACATAAGTTCAAGAGGACTAAGAGGTGATCTAATTCGGATGTACACATTGGTGAACAATTTTGAACATAAAGAATTGTATTTTTTATAAATAGAGTTGCGAATGAATGGAATTAGCTTTCAGGAGATGAAATAAACGCAAAGAATCTTAAAAGTGTCAAAGTGAAGCTTGATGGATGAGTGGCGAAACAAATAGAAGCGACTGCTGCAGATAACCTCAAGGCTCAAGTTTAGACTACTACTACTAAATTATTTAGGAAATGTATTAAGATTATAATTTTATTCTTATAAGCTGTCCGACAAATAATTGACATTCTATCAAAACTAAACAAAAAATTTTGAGCTATGACTTAAATTGGATTGTTTATGCAACTTATTTAACTTTGTTTTTAATCAAAGCCTAACATAAATTACTTTTTACTTGAATTAATTATTCCAAAGTTTCAATTTTTGCCAAATTGGTACAAGTAGGATATATTTTAGAAGCCTTTTATACCTTGACCTAGATTGTTTACCATTTTGCTCATGATTTTAAGTCAATCAAATAAATTAAAGTCTTAGTTTATAAATTTTCCAAATGTTTGATTGTTTATTTGTTTTAATCTTTTGGAAAAAAATTGCCAGAGTATATTTAAACTTTTGTATTAACATAAAAATGATGTTTAATGTTTAAATCACGTGATCTCTGTTTATAAAAGCAAATTCTTACTTGATTAAACCGTCTGGTAAATTGGACAATGTTGGGAGCTTTGATTAGCTTTTCCCGCGACATCCACTTGCAAGATATGAGTTCGTCGGGCTCTATGGCCTTGAACAGAGGCAAATCAATCAGTGTCAGTTGTCCCTAGAAGCAGAAAAAGATAATTAAGAGATAGGAAAGGATTTCAAAATGTTTGCTCAAGCGTACAGCAATATCGTCAGGGTCAACTTTGAGTATGTCGAAGACCACATCGTCAAATGCTTTGTTCGCATCGTTTAGTTGTGTACAGGGTGCCGAGGAAGCGGGTAGCTCTATGTGTGGTTGTTCATCCGAGTTTGGATTGGACATTATGGCTATACTTGGCAAATTATAATTAAAATTTAAACAAGTCAAGTAATTGTTGTTTATTGATTGTATTTCGTTTGATTGATTCATTTAAAATGGACAAATGTGCGGACTATTCGTTCAAGTATCATGGAACATTGTTGCCAAAAGGCTTCTTGTATTCTAATCTGACTCAGTCCTCAAAATTAGATCATTTAATCTAAAAGATAACAAAAAAAATTTCACTACAAATCTCTGTTCAAAAATTTCTCTTTTTTTTCTTGTTTAATAATTATTATTATTAACTATTAAAATGTTAAGTAGAGAAGCGATCATAGGAAATATTATGCTAATTTATGTGTATTTTGCTCTATTCTAAATCCGTATCTTTATTCGAGATGGACTTGGAAATTATTAGCATAATTTATGTCCATGGCATCAGTACTTTGGCTCGCCAAGCGGGACAAGTCCGCCAATTTGTCTTTCGAAAAATTCTCTACACTTAAAATTATAAACAATTTTTTCAACATTTTTTTAAACTGAAATCCGCTCTTTGAATAACTTAATAAGCCAAAATAACTTTGTTTTTTGACAACGTGTATTATTTAATAGTTGTTTTACCTATTCCTGATGTTGCTATTTTTCACTTAAACTATTTATAATAGATAAAAATACTTTTCGCTGTTTTGCCTTTTATAAATATGAATAATGTACAAAAATTAAGCAAAAAATAGATAAAAAAGTAAAATAATTTCTAAATTTTTGCTTATTAGATTTTTTTAAACAATATAAAAATATTTTATTAATTAAATGTTTAATATAAAAATAACTAGATTTAAAAAAATCATAATCATTCCAAATTTCATACATTGATAAAAATTCAAAAATTAAAATTGAAACTACTTATCTACAAAGATAACTCAGCACAAAAATTATTTTATTTTATCAAGGTATCAGAATTTAATACTTGATTTTGGATTTGTCCACATTTTCTCTTTTAACCAGAGAATCTTTAAGTTCTCTTACAAATCTGGTAACAATCTAAACTATAATATTTGATAACAGATTATATTTCACTTGGGTATAAATGATCTCGAATTAATTTACACTTAATTAAAATAATTAAATAATCATTAGCCATAATTTTTGGTCTTAATTATTTCAATATTTTCATGTAATGAATTAAATAATGTTGTGTAATTTAGGTTTTAAATTAGATAAATGTGAGTCAGGACAAAGATAGCCTTTACATTGAAGAACGGCAAACTTATGTTAACTACAAAGCCATCAGAATCTAAATCAACAAACAAAATTTGCTTAACTGACTATTAATACAATTTGAACTGGTACAATTAGCTTCATATTAATAAAATTTTAAAAAAAAATACTTAAATTTAAAAGTCAATAGATAAAAAGCACCAAATAAATACCTCTTATAAGCAAATATTTGGTCTATTTATTCTTTGAATAATCTAAATGTTAAAAATTTACCTTAATGTAATAAATTTATTTATCAAAAAAAGACAAATTGATAGGAAATTATTTAATTCTTTTCGAATTAAGACTTTTTTATGTATAGACCAAGTATTTATTGACACACAATAAAATAATTTAACTTTTATTCAAAGCTAGCATAAAAAATTTGATATTTGGAAACGTGAGCTTAAAAGGTTTTGGCACATGTTCCGACTAAGCATTGTTTATTTATTCAAGCAAATAGATAAGATGCTTGAATATTTTCTAGGTCAGCAATTAGCTCCATATATTTGTTTTTATCTTCGTTTACGATTTAGTGGTCAAAATTTGGTTTTGACAGATATAAAAGCCTAATTTTTATCTTTAATTTGTTAATTTTTCTTTATCGCCTATCTTATCTATTTTACTTTTGGTTTTGTTAAACATTTTTTTGCGATTTTATCTTAAACAGCTAAATTGGATTCCATTTAACACAATTTAATCCGCTATCTTCAAACAAGCTCATTCTTTCCAGGACAAAAAATTAACCTCTTAAATAATCTTCTTAACAATATATTAATTAATTTAAATTCCATTTTCCAGACTTAATATCTACTTGATTATTAATTATTAATTTTTTTTAAATATTTCATTAATTAAAAACAAATTATCTAGATAATAATTATTTTTTTTATGAGCAAGTTTTCTTTTTTTAGAAAAAGTTGTTTTTTCCCTTACTTTACTTTATGACGTCAATACTAACAATTAAAATATCGAGGCGCCTAAATTTTTGAATAAATTAGCTTCGTTTTTTTAGAACTTCTTCGTGGTCCATAACAAATTATTAGTAAATTATTTTCTAATTACAATTTTAACTTAATATTTTGATCTTTTATGTACACACTTTTTTCCATCAATAAACTTTTCCGTGAATAGTAAATCTAGGTTTAAGGAATCATTTTTGAAAAAATGCACTCATAAGTCTGTGTACATATTTTATTAATTAGGTTTTGTTTATTTTTTCTAAATTTGAAAATTTGAGAATTTATCAATTAAGGCTCAATCGAGAAATAAAATGATTATTATGAATCTAAACTTTATACTTAAATTATCATATTACAATTTATATTTTTAAACATAGATGAAATATTTTACAAATAAATAATTTTTCTGATAAAATTTTTTAATGTTTTTTTATCTAGTTTAAATTTTATTTAGTTTTTTTCTAATTGCATATTTTTATCCTGGGAGAAAATTCACATTTTACGCAACAATTTTAATTTAATACAAAATAAATATTTAAATTAAACATCTGTTTTGAAAATTGTGCAAACATTTTTTTAATTAATATCTAAGTTCTTTAACAACTATGTTAAATTTAATGTAATTTTACTTATTCATAAATATCTTCTCATTGAATATTAAACAAACAATTTCTTAAAAAAATCCATAAATTTAAAAGTAAATAAGTTTTTTAGTTAAAAAAAAATATTTACTTAAACATATTAAATTTTTATATTTAAAAGTTAAACAGTCAGAACTTATTAAATTAAAACATCTAGTTTCATTGCTAAAATTTTTTTTTTAAATTAAGTTAAAAGTTATTCCTAAAAAACGCGTTATACACTTTTATCTTTTTTTTTAAAAATGTATCTAGAAATTTTAAGTGGATAATGGATTTCCAACGTGGGTTTTCAGTACGAAAGAAAAATATTTCAATAAATTAAAATATAATGACACTTATAGAACTAATGTAGCGTTTAATGTAGAATGATAAATTTTAGAAGATAATTTTCTTTTTTTGTTTTCTATGATAAAATGATAAATTGAATTCAATAATACTTACTTAAGTAAATTTAAATTGTCTAAATAATAATTTATTCCATTATTTAAAATTCCAAATGTTTCAGATACAAGAAACTTGTATTGAATATTCAAACTAAGAATAAAAAACTCTTAATTTTTATGTATTATTTTAATAAATCATTTGACACAATAGATAGATAAAAAAATATCTATTCAAAAATTCAAAAAACTAAAGTGACCAAATTACCATTCATTAACCATTTTAACTACCAAAAAAAAGTAAAACATCTTCTCCAATTAATCAATTCTTAATCAAAATATTTAAAAAAATAAACTGATAGTTTATTAATTAATTATAAACTACTTATATTTATCTAAATGATTTTTTTGCTTACAATTGTGAAAAAGTAAACAAATATAATATTTTTTGTAGAGCTTTTAATAAATCTCCAGGCATCGGTAGTTTATTTTTCAACAATCTATTCTTAATTTACCACCATTTAAAAAAAGCTCAATTCTTTTTTGATTATCATTTCTATTAAATTAAAAAGATATACTGGAAATGTTCTACTCAAATTCAAGATCAGTTGATTAAAAAAAAATAAACAATTGAGAATATAAATGGCTTTTTATCTCATATAAATGATTTTTTAAAAATTAAAAAAAACTGATATAAATTAATTTCTGCATTTGAAAAAATACTGATCTATTTTTCAAATCTTTAAAAAATATTTAGAATAATATTAACAGTTTTAACATTTTATGTCTTATTTTTACCCAATATTCAAATCAACTTTTATCTACTCAAATATTCATTAATTACCATACACTTTAAGTTTAAATTTCAATTGTTAAATAACCTTTCCAGTGTTCATGTTATTTTAAATAAAATAAAAAATAAAAAACCTTTCCTAATAATCACTTAAAAGAAAATGATAAATTTTAAAAAGATTTTTTTAATTAAAAACTTAAGGTCATTGAAATCTCAATCTTGATTCGGAAAATAAATTAAGTTTAAAATTTAGGTATAGCTCTAATTATGCGAATTACATAATTAAAATTTATTTTCTTTTTGAATTTTTTAAAACGTTTGAGTGAATATGGGTCCTTAGATAAAAATATTCATTACTCAAAAAACTAATTATTAAAAACTGAAACAACAAAGATTCGGCTTCTTTGAAAAAAAAACGATAATTCTGATTATTAGATTTTTTTACTTAATAAAAATTGGATACCTCACAATTTAAAATTTGAATAAGCCTTATGCATATATTTAAACTTATATACTTTTTATATGACCAAATAATTTCAGGTTTCGAAAGCAAATTAAAAATGATATTACTTAAGGTATAAGTTTTCTCTGATTGCTTAATCTAAATCCTTAGAATGATATTCTTAATCAGTACAAAACATTAGCGAGGAAATTAAGTGAATTTAACAAATTTTTTAAAAAAACTTTTATTTAAATATTTCAAATGGCGTTTTTTTCTTTGGTTGAGAAATTTTGGAAAATATTTCTATTTGCGTTTTAACTTTGGAATTTGACTGTATGTAGGAGGCAAACAAGTAATCAAAAAAAATTATTTTAATTTTAAAATGGTAAAATGGAAAATTTTATTCAAAATTATCAAGATACGAAATTTGGTAAAAATATTTCATCTATTCTAAAAAAGATAATGTATAATTGTTAAATTCTACCTTTTTTTTACTTTATTTTAATTTGATTATTTTAACTATATTTTAATACAAATAATTTAATTTTACATGCTAACTTACTCTCATTAAATAAAGAAAATTATTATATAATTTATTTTACAAACTAGATCAATTTAATTAGCATTAACTTTAACTAAGAATTGATCTAACTTTTAAGACATAATTAAATTAAAAACATCAATTAATTTAGTTATTAGATTTGAATATTGTCAATAAATAAAAAAAATTTGAAAAATTTATATTTTTATTTTTGATTTTTTCTTCATCTAAGTGTTTGTGAAATTTATCTGTTATTTATTTAATTTATTTTAAGAATTTTAATAATGATCATTTAAATAGATTTTTAAAATAAAAAAGAAAAATTTGTTCATTTTGTATTGGTATTTTTATTATTTTTATTTATCCAAAAATAATTTTGAACTTAAAATGGTTATTTTCTAAGAAACTTTAATTTATTATTGTGTATTATAATGAATTTTGAAATTTCAACTCCTGTCTATTTTTCAAATACACTGAGGATTTAATTTTTATTCTCCTTTTATCCTTTTATTTATCTAGTTTGATGTATCTTAAAATTTAAAACCATCTTGATCTAAATTTATAATCTTTTAATTAAAAATTATTTGAAAATGACAAATGGGAGGTATTGCCAAAAATTAAGGTCTAGCTTTATTTAAAAGAAATAGAGGATTTTTTTAAAATGATATATTTAACATAAACAAATTAATAATATATATAATGATTTAATAAAATAAATGACAGTGTCAATAACGTGTTAAAAAAGATATTCTAAAGTTCATTTTAGATCAATTAGTTTTAGTTCATGAGCTATTATTGTATAAAATTATTCAAAACGGAACTAATATTTCAAAATATTAATTTTGATTAGATGAATTAAAATTTAATTAACGAGAAAACGCCTTTTCAAAATCAAACGAACCAAAAAATCATAATATTAAAGCTCTTTTTAATTATATGAAAAAAAATTTATTAAAGAAAATAATTAATCTAATAAGGATCAGAATTAATGAATTCCATTTTTACTTAATTAAAAAATCCTTTAATTTTTTTTTCTCAATAATTTGTCTTCAAAATGAGCTACATGTACGGTGGTATTTTTAAACCAAGAGCAACAAGTTTGTTTCAAACCACAACCAGTTCAAGTATCAAAACAGACTATTTTTTATATTCCAATTTTTCCGAAGAACCAACGCCACAAATAGAAAAATTTTATATAATATCAAAATGGTCTAATGTGGTATTTATGAGTATAATAGCTCTAATTGGTCTTTATGGTAATACCATGTCCATTTTTATCTTCTCAAGCAAATCATTTAACAAAAATTCAAGCAAATCTTTGCAAACGTATTTGCTTATTTTATCACTAAGTGATTTATTTGTTATCATCTTACACTACATTGACTTTACTTTTCGGTCCTGGATAAACCTTACTGGCATGTACTCATCAAAGTTTAACTTTGTTGACAAAATTAAATTCTTTTGCAAGACAATACCATATTTTCGTAATGTTTTCCGGACCGTGTCTGTCTACACACTACTTCTAATGACAATTCAAAGACTCTTTGTTCTTTATTTTCCACTGGCAAGAAAGAAATGGTTTTCAATTTATTTTAATCGATGTTTACTCAAATGGTTATTTATAATTTCATTATGTATCAATTTAAATACCTTGTTTGTGAATGACTTGACCGAGCATCATACCAATCAAGAGCTTCACTGTTCCATAAAGAAAAGATACCTTGAATTTCAATTGACAATGGATATCTTGTTCGCTATTCTTACCATTCTTATTCCTTGTGTTCTAATATCCGCAATAACAGTGGTATTATATTTCAAAATAAAGGATTCCTTGAACACTAGAAAAATGGATGAGTTGAGTGTGCCTGAGAGAGCCAGTCATGAATTTTCCATATCCAGATGTGAAACCAGTCTGGAGTATAGACATTCAGCTACGGTGATGATAAATGTTAAGAGAAAAAAATACTCAATTAGTTCAGTTAAGACAACATATATGCTGGTTGTTTTATCAAAATGGTATATTATGCTTCATTTGCCATATTTTATTTGCTGGCTTTTGCTTTACTTACACATCAACAAATCTATTCATGAATCAAAAAATCCTATCTTATTTTCTCTAGATGCAGTAGATAAAAAATATTTCTTAAAATCTTTATCAAATTTTTTCGAGGTGTTGTTTTTATTTAATTATTCGATTAATTTTTTAATTTATCTCTTAATAGGACCTTTATTTAGACGAAAGTATTCAGAAAAAATTTCATCAGTCAAAAAATTTTTTAGTTATTCATGAATTTTAACTAAATATTTATTTATTTTTCAATTGTCTGTACTCTTATCTATTTTATTTATTTAAATTATAAAGTTTCAAATACCAAACTTATATTTTAATATTATCTAATTAATGACTTAACAAAAATAAATATTAATTTTTATTATTATCATTTATTCAATAAATTAAATTGGTTCATTCAAAATAGTTTAGTAGATGAAATAAATTAATAATCTACGACAGCTATCTTATTTCCAGAATAAGAGCCCAAATATAATTTTTTGTCATAAAGAACAGCGTTAGTAATGAATTTTACATTTTTACCATGCTTATCATGCCAAGATTTTAAAATGTTTCCTTGTAAGTCATATTCAGCAACCAAACCATATTTAGGCCAAATATTCATTATCACTGAATGATTTATAAACTTAAATATTTAATTAAATTAGACTCTATATTAAATTTTAATTTAACATTCAAGAGACCACTATGTCGAAAATATAATAGAAAATAAAAAAATATTTAAAGAATTTTGTAAGGCTTATAAGTGATATCAACTGGTCTTTTAATGTTTAATTAAATTTGATATCTAATTTAAAATTAATAAAATTAAAAACAAAGATTACATATCCAATTATTGATCTCAAAACAGGAAATTTTCCAAAGTAACCAGACAGAGATCCATGCTTTGGAAACACAACTACAAACGGAACCAAAAGAGTGTTCAAATCAGTCAAGCGTATTGCATCGCTGAGACCTGGTAGTTCTGCAAAAAGTTCTGATTTACCTTTGTAGAGACCTTCTAAATGTAACCTAAAATATTAAAATTCTATTTATTCAATATTTAATAAAATAATTAATTAAAATACTTAATAATTCTTGCTTTGGAAAATTCACTGATCAAAAGAGCATCTTTGTTTGGAGTTAATTGAATGCCATTTGGATAATAAAGATGATCTATTAGCAAATCGAGCTTATCTTTCTTTTCATTGTAGCGGAAAACTCTTCCACTTGAATATGAAAATATTATATCCTCAATTGCTTCATTTAAAGTGTGTTTATCAGTGCTGTCTACAAAATAAATGTTGTCACCATCAACGTCTAAGTCTTCAGTACACTTAAGTGGCTTGTTACCAAAACGAGTATCATTGGAATTAAGGATTATTTCTTTGGTCTTTTTATCAACATCAATTTTCACTAAGCCATAAAATGTGTCTGCTACATACAAATATTTTGTACCTGGTTTCATCCTAAGACCAAAAGGACGACCACATGAAGGATCTGCCACATTCCACTTGCTCTCATCATCTAAATAAAACTATATAGAGAGAATAAATATAAACTTGATAATATATACTGCAAATTCTGTCATCAATTTCTTTTCCTGTTCGTATTATTTTTTCAATATGACCACCAGGGTCTACCCGAATAATAAGTCCATTTCTAAGACCAGTGTAAAAAGAGCCATTGGAATCAAAAGCAATTGCTTCTGGACCATTTAATTTTACATCAATAAATTTTGCTGTCTCCAATAAATCATTTTCTTGCCATCCCAGTTCGTATGGATGACCATATCTAGGAAAAAAATTAAACTAACATTTTTACAAAAAATTTTTAATCACCTAAAAAAAATAGTATTAATTGGATAAATGGAAAAATATGAGTACGAAATTAGAATTGAGATTATAAACAAGGCAATTACGATGTAATATCGTGCCAAAAACATTTGAAAATGGTTCAACAAATTTTGTCGTCTCAGTTCAATTTTTGGTAAGGATGTGGACTCCGTTCCATTTACCGTGTTTTCTATGGTTATTTTTCTTATACGAACAGATTCCATTTTTTTAATTTTGGATTAATTTTATTTAAATATATTCAAGTTAAAATTATTTTTAAAAATTTATTTAAATTTAAACTTAAGATTTATAAATAGAGTATTTTAGACAATGGTTTTATTTAGATAAATTTAGAGAATACCATAAATTTTTGGAAAGTTGATTTTGGAGAATTTTTATTATTAACTTGTCAATAGACATTAACATATGTTCGAGACCTCAATTAAAATACTTGAAAATAAATAATTAATAATAATTTAATTTTGTTGAAAATTAATTAAATTAAAAAAGAATTATTTATAACATTAAAAATAAGCGAAAAAAATTCTTTGTCATAGCTAATCAACCAATATTTAAAATTAATGAAAAAATTATTTTAGCGTCTTTCTGAGATTAGTAGTTAATGATTTAAATAATTGATTTTATTAATATAAATTTATATTAATTCCATATACTTCTTACACCATCAAAAATAGTTTGAAATAATTTTATCTAAGTTAATATTCAATGTTTCTAAAATATATTGATCTTAAGAGATTTCAATAGATTTTAAAAATTAAAAAAAATTATTTTTTTTTCATGACTTGATACAATTTTTGGTAGGTAATGATATAATTTGAATAACATGGTAAAAATGTTAAATTTATTCAAGAATTTTAATTGAAATAAAAATTTGCTTGGTTTCGCATACAGGCAATAAAATAACTTTGGCAAATTATTAAAATTTTCAAGCGTAAAAATATTTTATTAGAAAAAAAATTAAAAAATGCCCGGACAACGTTCTGATCAGGCAAAATGGATCCTGACTGGATTATTTGTGGCCTTAGGAGCTCTATTTTTTACAAGATTTCCTCTTTTTGCTTACAATTTTTCCCAAAATATCCAATCATCAATTGTTAAGTAATTTTTTTTTAAAGGTAGTTAATTATTTATTATCTTTAAATAAGATTGCCAGCTTTGGTCTCGTTTGAGGGAGGTTTAAAGCCAAACGAAAAATTAACCAAAGCCGAACGAGTTCAACAAGGAGTCTTGGTTGGACCTGAAACCATTGAATTTTTAAAAGATGGATTCTTCTTTACTGGACTTTTAAATGGACAAGTAGTAAAAGTTGATTCCAAAAACACTTCCAATATTGAACTAATAGCCCAAATGGGACCATTTACCTATGAGGATTGTAGTAAGGTTTTCTACAATTAAAAAAAAGTTAATTAATTTTTTTAGAAAAAGTAAATGAAACTCCTAATAAAAATTGTGGTAGACCTTTAGGTCTTAGACTTGACCAGTCTGAAGATAACTTATACGTAGCTGATGCTTATCATGGAATATTTAAAATCAATTTAAAGACTAGTAATAAAATCATTCATTTTAATTTTTTTAAGATTAAATTAAAAAATATTAATTAATTAAAAAATTTAGAGACAAAGACGGCTATTATTAAAGCAGATGATTCACGTTTTGGAGATAAACCGATGAAGCTGGTGAATGATATAGATATAGAAGGGGACATGATCTATTTTATAGATTCATCCCATTTAAGACCTGTGGAATGTGCTATTGAAGAACACCTAGAGGCTAATCCAAGAGGTCGTCTATTTTCTTTTAACCAAAAAACAAATGAATTAAAATTGTTATTGGATGATCTGTTTTTTCCAAATGGTTTACAGCTTAGTCCAAAAAAGGATTTCGTTTTCATTAATGAAAATTCCATGTCCAGAATTCTGAAATTTTATCTGAAAGGTGAGAAAATTGGCAAGGTTGAGTTGTTCACTGTTATTCCAGGTTATGGAGATACAATACGTCTCAGTGAAAAAAATACTCTTTTGGTACCTTTTGCAGCCGTTAGACCCACCATTTTGGACTATTTGGCTGAATGGCCTAGTGTCAGGAACTTCCTGTTTAAGGTTAAAATAAAATTAAACAAATTTATTTTAAAAATTTTATTTTCAGATTTTAAATTCTAAATATTTGTTTAAAATAATTCCCAAATATGGTCTTATAGCAGAATATGACATGAATGGAAAGGTGATTAGATCGTGGCATGATCCAGCTGGCACAAAAATTGAATGCACAACTGCAGGTGCAATTTATGATAACAAACTATATTTGGGATCTTTTTATAATAATTTTTTGGGCGTTGTTGATTTGAATTGATTTAAATTAATTATTAAGCATAAATGATTTTTTAAATTATTTTTAAAGATTAGTTTAATTTTTTTTTCGTAAAGGGGAAATTAATCACGAAATTTTTAATTATTCTATTTTGTCTTAGATAACTAGCGTAATTTTGAATTTTGAATAACTTCCTGCGGAAAATTTAGATATTTTAAACATTAAATTGCAGTAAATTAATTAATTTTTATAATTTCTTGTCGAAATTGTTGTGTAATTTATTTTATTTAATCTTTTAATGCGGAATTTGATTTGAGTTAAGCCTTCTAATCTAACTAAATTATTGCTTTAAAATCCTTTTTTAAATTGCTTTCATTAAAAATCTTATTTTTAGATACTAGGAATAAAATTTATTAAATTTATCAAACTTATGATTCTAATCAATAAATATCAGTTTAATTAAAAAAAAATTACATACTACATTTTTTTTTAAAAAAAATTTGTGCCGAAAACATAAATTTAATTTTAGATCAGTTTCTATTTAGTTTATGAATTTAAATTTTAATTAGCTAGATAATTAAATATTTTTTCAATTTTCTAATTTACTTCGATAGTTAAATTTAAAGAAGAAAAATTTAAATTTATTAATTTACCGAATTGAGAAAAAATATTAATTGTCTGCCAATTGGAATTGACCAACCCATTTATGAATAAATTTTATTAATCATCAGACAACTACAAGAAAATAATTTTTAATTTTGTCTTTCTTTAATATTACTTTTTTATATTCATATCATTATTTAATTAATTTGGTAAGAAAATTACCTTGTCTTTTCATATGCTCAATTAATTACTTCCTTATAACATCAGCAATTTTTCATTTTTTTGTAATTTTCAGAGAAAACATTATTTTGTATTTTAATTTACAGGCTATAAAGCATTCATCTATTACATTAAAATATTTTCAATATTCAACAGTGAATAGACATCAGAATAATTAAGTTTAAAATAAGTTAAATTAATTAAACTAATTAGATTTTTAATCAACTACTATTCGGAATACGAACAGTCCGAAAAAGAGTCTAAATAAAGACTAATATTTGTTTAATTAGATTCTTTGCTTTAACAACAAAAAAAGTGAAAAATAAGCAAATATAATCATTGAAAATTGAATCTATAATTTTTTTGCTTAGATTAGAAATATCAAAAGTACAGAAATATAAATATAAATTTTACTAACGTGAATAAAATAGTAATTTTTTTGTTTTCATTTATTAAAAGAAATGTTTATTAAGAAAAAAATTTTTAAAATAAAGATCTAAAATGCGATCTGCTTATAAATAAAAAGAACTATTTTTTCATAATTTAAGTAATGTTTTTTATTTTTTTAATGATAATTTGTTAATAAACTAATTAAATCAAAGTTTCATTCAATTTGACTAATTTCTATGTTAAAATCTGACTTCATTTCACATCTCATATTTCTATTACCTGGAGAATAACAAAAATGTATAAATCATTTATAAGTCTACTTCAAATTAGCTTCTAATTTTTTTCTTGTGTCATTAAAATTTGGAAAAAAATAATTAAAAAAATTGAGTATTTATTTAAATAATAATATGGAGCTATAGTTATTATCGATGTAAATCATAATCTTTTTAAAAATATAAAAGGTTTTTAGTGATCGTTTAATTAAAAATTTTAAAAAAATTGTCATCTGCCTTTTTTCTCTAATTTTCCTAATCAAAAGAACCACTTGACTATAACTTAACAATTTGGAAACAGATGACATATCGGTATTTTTTCAAATTTCCAAATCTAGTACAATAATCTTTCGTCAGATAATTAATGATGATTTTTTTATTGTTCTAAATTATTCTAGTCTTTTAATTCATTGTTCACTGGACTCATACTAAATTAGATAAGCCATTAAAATCTTCTTTTTTTATTATTATTAATTATTTTAAATTGTAATTCAATTTGAATTTAAATAAAAAAATTGAAATCCTACAACTAATTCTACACATTATCTTCTTAAATTTAAAAGCAATCAATAGGGTTTTAATAATAAATCACATTTCTTAAAATTTTTCTTAATATGCTTAAATTTGGAAATTTTCATTTTACTTCACCAAACTACCTGTAATTAATTTTTTTAAATTAATTTCTGTATCTATTCAGATATATAAAATAGATTTCATTTTCTCAAAAACTAATCAATATCTAATCAGAAACAAACTCACAGCACACCACATTGGTTCAAAACTGGAATAAATTTTGTAATAAATGATCATGATGAAAAATATCATATCTCAAAAAATGAATCTAGAAAACTTGACAAATTTGAACAAATCAGACTCAATTTACCTGAATCCACAGATAGAAACATTCTACGAATTATCAAAATGGTTAAATGCTATTTTAATGAGCTTGATTGCACTTGTTGGACTTTATGGAAACATAATGTCAATTCTGATCTTTTCAAGCAAATCTTATAACAAAAATTCCATCAAGTCCCTCCGACTGTATTTGATCACCCTTTCGGCCAGCGATTTGTGCGTAATTGTGTTCCATTATGTCGATTTTACCTTTAGACAATGGGTCAACCTCACAGCTTCATATGATTCTAAATTTAATTTAGTTGACAAATTGTTAATTTTGTGTAAGCTAGTTCCCTATTTTCGGAACGTTTTCCGCACCATATCTGTCTACACACTGACCCTAATGACTCTACAAAGACTCATACTGCTTCACTTTTCGTCACTCAGGGTCAAATGGTCTTCGACCAAATTTAACCAGCAGCTTTTAGTTGGCCTTTTCATCATAGCCTTGGTAATCAACTCGACTAGCTTGGTTATTAATGACCAAGTCAAGCAGCCTTTTACCGGTGAGTTGTACTGCTCGGTCCGAGAGGACTTTGTCGACTTACAGTTCAAGATTGATATTGTATTTGTCATTATCACTATTTTGTTTCCTAGTATCTTTATTTTATTATTGAGCATTGTTTTATTTATCAATGTTAAAAAAGCATCGCCAAAGGGTCGAGTGGCAAAGCAATCTTTCCAAGCTAATTCAAGTCTATTGAGCAAACAAGTTCTCAAGTACAAAAATTATTTCAGTTATTTGAATACAAGATATCCACAGATGCCCAATTTGGAAAACATGCAAACAATTGAGATAAAGAATTTGAATAATATCGAGAGTAGCTTTATGGTTGAGGACAGTGTGCCTAATCATTATGAAAAGTTTTCAGATGATAATTCAAAACTTAAGTCTACCACCGATGTGTTTGCCATAAAGAAATCATTGAACCAGTCCATTAGAACAACGTACATGTTAGTAATTGTTTCCAAATGGTTTATATTGCTGCATTTGCCTTACTTTTTGTGCTGGATGCTGTTTCACCTGAGCGCAAATCAAACCTATTTTGCCTCGCTGGACCCCTGGAATCAAAAATATCTACTAAGAGCTTTTCTGAACTTGTTCGAAATATTTTTCCTAATGAATTATACAATCAATTTTTTACTCTATTTCATTAATGGACCTTTGTTTAGAAAGAGACATTCCAAGAAAGTATTTAAGCTAATACAAAATTTTGTTTATGTTGTATCACAATGCTTTAAATTTATAGTCTAATTATTTTTTTAAAATTTTAAAATCTCTAAACAAAAAAGTCTGTAAAAATATATGAATTATCATTTATGATTTAAAAATAAACAATGATTTTAATCCATTATTTTATTTAGTTTAATTTATTTCAAAAAATTTGTCGAAATCTGAAATAATCTTTATAGGATTTATAAAATTTTATAAATTTTTATCTTTCTTTGAGAATATTTATGAGAGATATTCATTCAATTTTTTGAATTTTCTTTGATTGAATTTGATTGAAATTTCTTTGATTGATTGAATTGATGCGGATTCTTTCCAAAATTCGTTTGAAAGGGCCCAATTAGAGCCAGTTTATATAATAAATGAAAGTTTGATAATTAAAATTAAATTTAATTAATTATTTTATTTAAATTCTAATCTTATCTAAGATAAATAAAAAAACTCGTATTTAAATTAAACTATTAATTCTATTTTGTAAAATTTTTTTTTGTTTCTTTTTGTTCTTGGTCTATTTCAGTCTATCTAGGCGATATTTTTACGTAAATTGGATCAATCGGTCTTCCAAAGCCATTTAATTTAATGTGTTCCTTGTTAAAATTTACTTTTCAATTAATATTTTTATATAAAGATAAAAATTACTGGAGATTTTTCACATTTTTCAAACCTATATTTAGAAATTATCAAGCCAAGTAAAAGCTTGATCTCAAGAGTAGCAAATCTCATGCCAACGCAATTTCTTGGTCCAGAGCCGAACGGCATAAACGAAACACTTTCTCTTTTGCTCCAACTTTCTTGGTCAAATCTTTCAGGTCTGAACTCGTTGGGATTTGAATACAATTTCGGATCATTATGTATAGTCCAAATTGGCACTGTTACCACTGTTCCTTTTTTAATTGTAATACCATTGTAATCATAGTCTCTACTGGCAACTCTATCTATTCTTGTGGTAGCTGGAAACATTCGAAGAGTCTCATTTATAACCTGATCCATAAAAGTCATTTCTCTCACTGAGTCATAGTTAAGCTCTCCATTCTAAAAAAACAAATCATTATAAGATAAAAAATTTGTTTTTAAAATTTACAGTATCCAAAATTGTTTTGATTTCATCGAAGAGCTTTTCTTGGTATGACGGATTCATTGCCAAATTGTAGGTTATAAAGCACAATGTTTGAGAAGTAGTTTCATAGCCAGCAAACAAGAATAAGAAACTTTGTGCCATGATTTCTTCATTTGATAGAATTTTTTTGAAGCTTGTACTTTATTTAGCCAATTATTAATTAACTTTATTAATTTTTCTAGATTTAAATTCTAACCTTGATTCTTCATGGTCCAAAATGGCTTGAATGAAATCCTCTCTTTTCTTGTTAAAATGCTTAAATTTAAATTTAAAGTTTATGGTTAAGAGTACCTCTAAGTTGTTTTTTCGACGATCAATTATCATGGAAAAAAATTGGTGAAAAAAATCCATACTTTTCCCAGGAAAGAATTGAATAATATTTTTTTCAACAAGAAATTTGCAAAATTTCGGAAATAGAACTTAATTTTAACAAAATATAATCTTAATTTTAGTATTAAATTATTTATCTATTTACAAGCGAAGAATATTTTCAAATTGACTGTAGAAAATACTTGAAAAATTTTCCGCAAATGTGACAAAAACTCATTGTCAGACTCATTTACTGAATTAATGGAAACACCAAAGCAGCAACTACTAATTACATCCAGCGTATAACCAGAAAACAAGCTTAAAACCAAAACCAATTTAAAAAATAGAATTCATTTATTTATTTATTATTATCACATGGTCAAAATATAAATTAATAAAAAAATCTTTAATTTACGTTTTTAGGTCCAGTATTCTATCATTTTGACATACGTTTTCAAGAAAACTATCCAACGATTTTCCACAATCTTTCATATGTTTTGACATCTAAAAAAATAAACTTTTACTAAGATAATTAGTTTTTTTTAATTAGCTTATAGCTTATACTGTGACAATTTAAAAAATATATCTTAAACATGATAAAAATAATTCCAAATGTTTTTTTCTTCTTGTATAATTTAATGATAACATAATAAAAAATATTTTTTGATCTCGATATCATGAAAATTTCTGAAGTCTGAGATCTTGGCTAAGGTCAATATGGTCCAATAGATAAGACAAATAATGTAAAAAATGTTCATAATTTTTTTCAAAGTCAGCTAATGGTGTGTAAAAACTCTATTGTACCAAATTTCACAGAACTGGTATTAATAAAACCAACTGAAAAAATTTTTTTACTAATTTTAATTTTCCAGAGCTGAATGCAGTAGTCACAATAGTTCTGGCATTTTTCCATTCTTCTTCTTTGAGATTGGTTAGAAATTTATCAGCTGGTTTGATTGCCAGTGAGTCAATAATCTAAACTATAATAATTTTAATCTTTTGAATAGATATTATTTTAGAATGTACTCTTCTATCAGCAAAGCAGTTAAAATCTTTAATCAATACATTTTTTAATAATTGGACATCGGTGGTCAGAAGCACAGGTGTTGAGCCCTCAAAATAGCCTAAAATCGGTCCGTATTTTTTAATTAGCTCGGTGTCATTTTCCGCAAAACCTTTGATCAAGACATTTTGAAAGTTTCCAATTATTGGCCATGGAATTGGACCTGGTACATTTTTAAAATACAATATTTTATCAAACCAATTTTTGGTGCTAATTACTTTAGATTAAGCTAATTAATTAAATTATCTATTTAAATATTACATTTTAATTAAAATAATAGCCGATGTGGTAATGCCAAGTGTTACGATGAGATCTTTTCTGAAAACCAGATCATGCAGATAATTAAATAATAATTTTGCTGATTCATTTTGTAAAAAAGCCATTTTTAATTTGCCTAGTTTATAAATATAAATTTTTATTTGTTATTTTCTTCAATGATAATTTATTTATTTTAATTTTAACAGAATATGTAAAAACTAAATTATATTTCGAAAATGTTAATTTCAGAAACTGAATTGGTACATTCCTTTCACAATGAGTCAAAAATAAAATTTCTTTAATTATATTTTTGAATGATTTTATTAATTTAATAACAAATTAATTATAAATTTTTTATTCTTTCAATCATAAAAATTAAAGACAACTTTTGACTATAAAATGTCAAGTTACTATCATTTTCAGTGGAAATTGGTCGAAAAAATTTTTCCAAAATAATTTCAAAAAAGCTGAGTATTCCATCAACATAATAATTTTCAATCAATCGTTGATCAAAATAGGTAAAGATCAAATCAACGAGTTTAAGAATTGAGCCAATATTGTCACTAATTAAGTCAAAGTCCTCGTTTTCAATTCCTCTATGGATCAAATAGTCAATTAAGTTTTTGAAATACGGAGTCCAAACCTTTTCTAAATATATGCTAAAACCAATTCTAATTAAATTAATAAATAATTTACCCAATCTTAAAAAATATTTATCTTTTGATTTAGTTTCCAAAATTTCCAAATACAAATTAATTGAGGTCAACCAATTTTTGATGTCCAGACTTCGAGCATTGGCCTCGTACAATTTTAACACATTAAAGAATTCTCTTTCAAAAATGTCCTCCATTTGAAATTTGTCCAAAAATTTAAGCACTGACATAAGACAATCTTTGAGTTCCAAAGCGCTACCAGTCCTCTTTTTAAAGAAATTAAAAATTTTATAAAAATGTCTTTGTTTAAGAAAATTTTTACATCTAAAATTATAGCACAAAAATTTATCATCCTCTCAAGTGTAACTATGTTTTCTAAATCTGTATATCTTTTCAAATAAATTTGTATAAAAAAACCTATTTCTTGAAGCTTTTTAAATTAAAATTGAAAAAAAAAATCAATCAGTTAATTACTAATTACTTGATTTATTTGCGCTTTTTCAAAGACAATATTGGTAATTTTTGGCCAAAAGATCCTAAAAAATAATTTCAAATCTATTTCTATAAGAAAATTAATTTTGATTAATAAAATTAGTCTATTAAAAACACTTTTAAATTTTATCAAATTTTTGATTATTTCAAAGCTAGCTCCAATTTGGTAAACACCCAGCATTGAGTGTGTTCTTCCATTAGATATATCAATTAAATTAATCAAAATGGTCATAATGTCCAAATATCTTGCTGAAAATACTTCTTTTAATATCGGAGGATTTGATCGTGCAAACTCGTTAATCGTACCCAAGCATTTGTTCAAAAACTCAACTGACTTGGTGCATTGTTTGCTTCCAGTATGAACCTCTGATTCTAACAAAGTAACCATAAGATTAAAAATTTGCCAGTATGTCATATTTAGCTTTCTGTTCACACTGCCATATCTTAGAACTAAATCAGCCAGTCTTGAAAGATCATTTACACATGATAGCCTGTATGCAGTGGAGGAATGGAAAAAGTTTGCCAAAATATTGTAGCCATTAAAGATTTGGCTAAATAGTTCTATTAAATTGGAGCAACTTGTCAGATTCATTGAGTTAGTTATGAGAAAATTATCAAGAGTTGTGGTAATTATTCTAAAGAGTTTGTCTGGATAATGTTTCCAATAAGTTGTCAGCTCGTGTATTTGATCAGTTAAAAAATTATTTTTTATTAAAAATTTCAAGTCCACTAATTTTACTAAATGATAGATCAAGTCAAATTGAATAACTAGAAATGTAAAGTCGCTTTTTGATGGCACACAATTGGTAAAATAGGTGCAAATTTTTCCATGCACTCTTGTCAACATTTCTTGATAAATGGTTCTAACCCTGCACAATGTGGAATCGAAAACCTGATTAATTACCAGCATTAAAAGCTTGATTATGTCTTTAGTAATCTTAAATTTTTAACAACAGATAAATTTAAACTATAATTTGTTTAATTTACTTGAAAATTTGTGTCCGATTTTATTAAGATTGTAAATATTTCTAATATTTGTTTAAAAAAAATCTTAGTAAAAAAAAACTAACTAAAATATACAATTTTTAGCTCATTTACCTGATTGCTATAAAATTGAAGCAAAAAATGGTCTTGCTTTACCAAGTTCTTAAGTTTTTTAAAAAGTGAACGATTTTCGCAGCTAAGTTGTGTACAATTATCATCTTTTGATTCCTGTAATAATATTACTTTTGCAAAAAGTTCATTAAGTGATTTAAAATCTTGATTAAATTTTAGTTCTGCACAAACTATCATATTTTTAAATGATAGTAGTAAATAAATTAATTTATAGATTTTTTACCAAACCCTGACTGGACGAATTCGACTTTCCCAATCAGTTCAGGATTAAAATATAAAATGGGATCAAATCTACCAATCTTCTGTTTAAACTCATTTTGTTAATACCAAATAAAATAGAAATAATAGATCACAATTTTTTAATCAAATAAGTCAAATAAATTTTTAACAGATAATTATTCAGTGTAATTAATTGATTTTTAATATATTATTAAATATTAGACGAAATTTCATCTTCAATGAAAAATAGATTATTTTAAAGTCTAAAAAAAGGTCTAATTAAAATTTATAATCCATAGAGACATGATAAGGCCTAAAATAAAGGTATAATCTGTCACAATTTTTATTCAATAATTTGAAAAAAAAATAATAATATGATAATATTTAAGAATAATTTTTTAATCTATCAAAATTGATTTCATTTCACCATATTGTTTTTTAAAACAACTATTTTAATAAATGAGATAGGACAGTTGTCTAGAGATTTAATAATTTTAGAAATTTTAAAAATTTTTTCTATATGATAAATTTTGAAATGATCTTCAAAAAAAGATAGGAAGAAAAATCAATTTTTTTGGTGTTCACCAAAAAACCCGAAATTATTTTTATAGTTTAGAAAAAATGTTAATAATTTTTGTCTTTTTTATAAAATTATCTTTTATTTACTCCAAAGATTTTTTCGAAATCTGCAGTAATCTCAATAAGATCGGATCATCATGTATTTTAACATGTGGTTCAGATCTGAACACTGATTTGGCAATTACCATAGCTTCTTTGGATAATTCTAGTTTACTTCCGGATGAAACATTTCAAAATTTGTCAATCTACTCCCTTACCTTGAAGAATCAAAATCTAAGCATCGATTTTATTAAAAAAATTTCATCAGCCTTATCTATTCAAGAATTAAACCTGAACAACATAGAAAATTTGGACCAAGTTCTTATCGACAAGGAAATAAAACTTCTAGATAGCAAAGTAAAAACAATTAGTCTCATATCTTCAGCTGAAGTTAAAGAATCTTCTTTAATTTCATATATACAAACATTTAATCAACTTGGAATAAAAATTGTGAAATTGTCTAGTGTTAGATGTTCACATGTAAATTTGGATCTAAATTATCTTTTGAACATTACAGAACTAACATTTCTAAGAACTGAATTCAAATATTTTAAATTAACTCTGAGCATCAATATACGCGAATTTCTTTTATTAAAATCAAGAATAGATAGACTTGAAATATCTCTATTAAATAATGAAACAAATTTAGAAGTAATTTATTTAAATGAGATTGGTTTAGGTGACATCAATTTTCCAATATTAAAAAATTTAAAAATTTTATATATCCTTAGAAATAGATTAAAGAGAATAGATAATTCGACATTTTCGAATCTTGCATCTCTGGAAGAATTGGAAATAAGAAGTAATCATTTAACTGAGGTAGAAGTTGGAAGCTTTTTTTATCTGAAAAAATTAAGATTTTTAAATTTAGGAGATAATTTTTTAAACGAAAGTACAAAATTGAATTTTTCAGATTCCATCAGTTATCTAGACTTGTCGAGCAATTATTTTGCCAGATTTTCTTCTATTATTAATTTAAATAGTCCGTCTTCATTAAAAACTTTATCTCTTAGCAACAATAAAATTGAGTATTTATTTATTGACTTGCCATCATTGGAAAGGATACAACTTGGTAACAACAAACTCAAAATAATTGATTCAATAACTGGATCGGACATTGATCTTTACTCGAATACAATAATAATTTCCAAACTTGTGCTGGACAAAGTTCCAAAAATAGACTCTATTGATCTGCCAATGAACTCAATCGACGAGGTGACCACAAACGATCTTCTAACATTTCAAAATGTCACCAAAATTAACCTGTCAAATAATTATATAAACACAATTCAATTTCCATGTTTAAAAAATCTTTATATTTTAATAATGGTTAACAATAATTTTACAATAATTAGAGAATATTTTTTTCAAAACTTAACCGAACTGGTTGAGTTAAATTTAGCTCGTAATAAAATATTTATTATAAAATATAACAGTTTTATGAATAATAAAAAACTTGAAGTTCTTGTTTTAAACAATAATCAAATAAAGTCTATTCCAGATTTAGGTAATTTGGCAAATTTGCAAGTGCTCAATTTAGATAACCAGAATGATAACAATTTCCTAGCTAATGGCTTGAAAACTTTACCAATGAGCAAAACACATCTAAATATATCACTCAGATACAACCAATTTTCAAACATAAATCCCCATTTGTTTTGTTCAAAAAGTGTGGCAAACATGCAGATTTTTTTTGAGAATATAAACCAGTTTCCAAAGTGCATTTTCAAACAACTTATTGGTCGAAATGTATCACTTAAAATTTTCGACTTGGTCGATTGTGGAGTGATGAAGATATTTGCTGTAAATAAGATAGTAGCTATTGATCTTAATAAGAACAGGACCATATGCCAAAGTGTTCCACAAATCGACGACTGCGATCAATTGTTTAATCTAAAATACAATTGTTCCTACAATATGGATGAGTTTGTTCATGAAATTTATCAATTAATTTCTATAGATAGAGTTAATTTAACCAATTTAATATATTGTTTTAAAAGTGAATATTTCAATCTACTTTGCTGGGTATCTATAAATACGACCAATTATGGGAGAATACTTAAAGTAAAGTTAGAATTTTTTGTTAAAAATATGAAATTGATTGAATTTTCCGGAGGTTCAATGTTTATTTATCAGCATAGTTTGGAAACAGCTCTGGTAATTCAAAAATTAGGGGACTTTTACCACGTTTTTTTAAAGACAACTAAGTATTTTTTATCAAAAATAAGTGATGAATCAAAAAATATAAGCAAAATATCGGATAGTTTTAGAGTGGTGAAAGATTTTTTGAGAAATATCAGTTTTGAACAAGAAATAAGCAATGAACAATTGAACCTAATTGGAATGGAATTGGAAAATATATTATTCTCAAACCAAACATTTTACATTGAGTCAAAATCATACAGAAAAAATAATATAAATATTTATATTTTAGTATGTGATCTATTCATATATTTTCTACTCTAAAAAAGTAATATTACTTTAATTATAAAAATAAACTTGATTAAGTCAATTGATATAATTCAAAAAACATTGGTTTACCAAGAAAAATTGTCATGGATGAAAAAATTACTTTGTCAAAAGGTTTACATACTGTATTAATGAGAATATTTTTAAATAAAAATTAAGAAAAAATCAATTTTTAAAATAAATATTTTTTGAATTTTTTATCCGTTTAAACAAAAAATTAAAAAATAATATAAATAATTAATCTTTATAATAGAACAATTTTATTTTCATGCAAAAAAAATAAATAATATGTAAATTCCGACGAGGGGTTTTTTGGACCCTTCAAAAATATAATTTTGTCTAAAATACACCAAAAATATATTTAATTCTGCTTTTAATTTCAAACTCTACTTAAATTCAATAATTCCTTTAATTAAAAATTAATTTTTGAAGAAAAGCTGCCTTAAAGCTCTTTAACTTCTAAAAAAATGCAAATGATACCAATTCAGAAGTCTCTGATGACATTGTTAATTATTTTAAGAAGAATTATTACCTAATTCTTTCGTATGACACCGAAGAAGTCTCAGAACGATATGAGTAAGATTGAATGACTGAGAAGAGAAAAGTCTTAAAAAAGAGAAAAATTCCGGAGATAATTCATCATAAAAAATACTTTAGATATAAAAGAATAGATTCAAAAATTTAAATTTCTAATTTTGATTTTGACTATCTTTCATTCAAGTATTTTAGCTAAATAGGAAAAATTAAAAGTAAAATAAAAGAATATATTTTTTTTAGTTATTTTTCTTGGTATAATTCTAAATCATTAAGAAAAAAATAATTACTAGTTTCATTCACTTGACCTAACCAAAATTGACAACTGATTTAAAAATCAAACTAACTTAATTTATTTAACTAATTTTTTTTTTCCTTATTCACTCCTTGTGGAGCATAGGGTCATTACTTTTGATTTCCACTCAAGTCGATCTTTTGCCTCCACCCTTGCCTCTACCCATGTCATTCCCATTTCGGTGAGCTCTTTCGTGATTTTTGACCTCCATGTTACTGCTGGTCGTCCTACCTTACGTCGCACTTGCGGTGTCCATTGAAGGGCCCTTTTTGGTATCCGTGTATCTTTCATTCTAAGTACATGTCCGAGCCATCGAAGCCTTTTGTTCTCGATGCATTGACTTAATGGCTCTGATTTTGTCATTTTGAATAGGTCAGCATTCGACATTGTCTCAGGCCAGTGTATCCCGAGAATCCTCCGCAGGCTTCCAGTGTGGAAGGTGTTAAGGCTTTTTCTGTCAGATTCACTCATCCCCCAACATTCACTTCCGTACATCAATGTTGCTTTTACCACACTGTTGTATAGTTTAAGTTTTGTTTCCTTGCTGTAGCTTTTTGATTTCCATGCTGGTCGGAGTCTAGCAAAGACACTCTTTGCTTTAGCAAGTCTATTCTTAATGTCTCTGTGTGTTCCCAAAGTAGTACTGATAGTGCTCCCTAGGTATGTGACTTCATTTACACACTCGATTTGTGTACCATCGATGGTGATCGGGGTATCTAATTTGGTGTTTATGCACATTACTTTTGTTATGGCTCCATTAACTTCGAGTCCGGTTGGTTTAGCGTTGTTCGCCAAGTCTTGCGTCTTCATATGCATATCTGCTTCTGTACTAGATATTAGCACCAGATAGTCCGCAAAGTCTAAGTCTTCAAGTTTTCCAGTTAATCCCCATATAACTAATAACTAAATTAGTTAAATAATTTAGTTATTAGTTATTAGTTATAACTAAATTATTATTTAGTTATTAATAACTAAATAAAAGAGAGTAAGGTGAGTTTTTTGAAAATCATCTTATTTTAGATAATTAAGAAAGTATCAAAATTTTTAATTATGATAAATTACCATCAAAATCATAACTAGGAAAGAGAATTAAATATATTTTTTAAAATATTTAACTTTCATTTATAAAATTTCAATCAGATTTCAATTAGAATCAGCTGAATTAATTAAATTAGTTGAAATAGTCAGAAGGGTATAAATAGATGGGGATGACATTTTTTACTTTTAAATTTGAATTTAAAAAAAAATTTAAATTAAATAAGATAAGTAAAATAGTTAAATTGGTTAAATTAGTTCTTATTACTTGTGTTGACCAAAGGGTATAAATAGGATGTTTTTTTGGAAGAAATCAATTCATTTTTTTTAAATTTAAAAATTTCTAAAAACTTTTTAAGTCAAAAAGCAGTCACCATAACTCTGCCGATCCGCAGGTCCCAAGCCCTGATGAAAAAAGAGGAGGGTGGTGGCAGCCACATGCATCGTATGTGTGTGTGGTCTTTCACGTAGTCTGGAGAAGAGCTGTATGGCGGGTACATAGGCCTACGGGTCTTTGTCCAAGTCTTGTCGTATGAGGGCGCCGCTGGCTTCGACCATCTCCCAGTATAGAATCCGAAAGGAGCGAGAATCTGCTGTACAGCTGACCCTCTGCAGACAGTACGTAACTTTGGAAGCCTTAAGTTAAGACTTTTAAGTCGCTTGGTTTGTGGTTCCAAGCTAGTCTAAATAGTTGCCGAGTTCGCAGCCTTGTGCTCGGATGAGTGGCGCTGTTTATGATGAACGTCCCACTGGCTTCTTAGGGAAAGTTTGGCCGTCATAACTCTGCCAAAGCCGGTCCCAAGCCCGGTTGCGAAAAGAGGAGGGTGACATTCAATTTTATAATTCTATTTTAATTTAAAAAAATTTGATTAATTTTTTGAAAATAAATACTAGATCAATTAAAAAGCATTTTTATTTAAAAAAAAATATTTTAAATTTGGTTAAATACATTTGTATTTATAAAAAAGGATTTTATTTTTTAAGTCACAGCCGTCTGATACTGATATATCTGTGCTATTAAAGAAACATGAGTTGCTAAATTCACAATTAATCTTAATTAATTTGGTGAAATTTTTAAAATAACAAGCCTGATTTGAATTGAGATCCAAAAATTTTGAAAAAATTGGATGATAGCCGTAAAACGCACAGTCTATACTAATTATTTTACCAGGCTCGCATGTAATATTCACATTCCAGCTATTATTAGCAACTACTTGCCAAAAAGAGCCATTCAAAGATCCACACACAAAAGTTAACTCATTTTCTTTTTTCATTATGTCTCTGCACTTTTTATTTAAATGCTCTACTTCTTCTTCTGGCAAACAGTGGTGCTCTATTATCATTTTTTTGCCTAAACTTGGACATGCATCTTCTGACCGATTACTGTTAGCTGTAATTAAGCAATTTGTCTTATTGTCACATAATGTTTTTACTTTCTTAAGACTTGATACTGCATAACATTCAGTGTTGTTTGTTTGATGGTTATCTATCTCGGTAAAGCATTCGTTTGATCCAAATAGGCTTCTGTGCCCGTGAAAGGCTGAAATTATTAAAATTTTTAAGTTTTTGGGACATGAGAGGACAATACGAGAATTTTCACATATTATCTGATCATAGATTGGATAATACGAGTTTGATCTGTGAAGAGTTGGGAAAAAGTTATACAATTCAGAGCATTTGAGCTCATATGAAGATTCGCAGAATTTTATGGGCAAATTGGCTTCTTGCGTATGCTTGGATATTTCGACTATATCCACACATTTCCATTGTACGAGCAATATTTTGGCATAGCCAGGACACACATTTTCAAAATTTGAGCCCAAAACAAAATTAGGATCTCCTCTGAGCAAGCATTTTTGTTTGCCAGTACATGATGCTATTAATTTGGTGGTCGAGTTGCCAGAGTAGCAGTAGCTTGGTTCGGAGCCTGATTTGAAGGTTCCTTGGCAATCATAGTTGGGATCAATGCCATAAAAGCCACACAAAATTTGAATCACTTTTCCATTTGGACATTGGATATCCAAATTGGATGGCTCACACCATATGTTCTGATTATAGTCTGTTAAATTAGAACTAGGACAAACTGGTCTTAATTTGGTATCTACTTCACATTGTTTTTTTGTCACTTTTGATCTTTCATGGACACATTGATACTGAACAACCATCTGTTTCGCTATTCCGGGACACGGATCCCCGAAAAACCGTGTCGATGCTGAAATTAAACAATAATTGGTATCATTGCATAGATGGTTAATTTTTTCCAAGGTTTCTTTATTAAAGCAAGTAAGAGAGAAATTAGAGGAAAAGTTGGTGCAAATATTTGAAGTTTGCAGGCCATAGTAGGCCGAAAGGATTCTAATTGTGTAATTTAGGGAGCAATGAAGATACACTTGACCATTGTTGCAGATAATTTGCTCTTTAATGGGCAGATTGTTCAAATATGAGTCTCCTGGAGTCAAAGCTCTTGGCTCGTAGGCCGATATTGAAGGGCATTTGTTTACTTGGCTTCTTCCGGACACATCCATGCATAGCTTTTTATGCATTTGAATTTTTACCAATGATTTTTCTGCTGAAATAAACCATACCAACCAAATCGAGACACTCGTGACCAGAAAAATTGCCAGCACAATGGTCAAAACTTTAATCTTTGCTTGTCTTAAAATAATCAAATAGAAAATAAAGAAAAATAATACATAAATAATTTTATTATACAACAAAAAAAAGTTATTAATTTTACTTGAAAAAAATCTTTGACCATAAAGGATCAACGGACTGGTTGCTCGACTGCTTGGTCATATTTTCTTGTGCAATTTTCATTTTGGCTTTCCATACTAATGAATTCATTTGACTGAATGACAAAATTAGCTTTGTTAAAAATTATTTGTTCCGTTCATTAGTTTGACCAATTTTTTTTTTATTATTATTATTAAGCACTCTTGATAAAATAATTTCATCGGCTAGTGCAAATAAATTTGATTTTCTTGTTGAATTAGTGTTTAATTTGGTTTTAATTTCAAGTAATTTAGAAAAATATGAGTCCGGTATTTTGATAGGTTTTAAAACAAAGCTCCTAAATTGTAATTAGTATTTATTTCTAGGAAATTTCACAGGTTTGAGTTTAATTTGGACAAATTAAAGCTTTTAAATCTATTAGGAAAAATATTATTTTTTTTTATTTTATTTAACATTTAGCCTTTGATTTTGTGACAAATTGTCATTAGTGTTTTATTTAACTTGTCACATCAAGTTAATAGGCTTTTTTTCTATAAGCAAAAGTAGGTAACTTAGCCAAATTGTTAGTCTAGGCAAAGGTATTGGATTTTAAAATATTCCCAGACTTGTTTATTTATCATATTGGAAATTTTAGACAAAAATGATCGCTGATTAAGTCCATAGAGCAAACGATGCACGTGATAATTTGCTTAGAAACGGTAGTTCAAATTAGGTTATTTGTTTTTTTTTTATTGAGAATTTAGAAATATGTCTATTTCAATTAATCTTTCTTATTAATAAGTCCGAATTTTAATTATTAATTTTTAAATTAAATTTCCGATTAGATTTACTCAAGCATCAATTTGGTGCAGTTGAGAGCAAATTTTGTTTTTGACAACTGGTTATTTGCTGATCAATATGAAATTAAATGTTTGTTTTCTATCTAATAACTAATAAAAATTGTACAAATAAAAACTTTATTTATTTCCTAATTAATATTTTATTAAAAAAATATAAAAAAAAAGTATTTTAAGTCGCATTTTGGTTATTGATAAAGCTAGTTTCTAATTTTTACCTTTGAACTGTTAAGAACTGCCTATTGTAATGTTTACATTAGTACCCTTGGGCCCGTCCATCCGATACCCTCGTTAGACGTATTGGAGCAGCTATTTATGCTCCTTTCTAACTTAAACGCTCATGGTTAAGTTAGTTAATTAAACCAGTGATATTGACAAAGATGTCGCTATATCACACCTATCATTTTTTGTACAAAGAAAAGATGATTTTCTTAGTAATTTATATTAACAAACAGCAAAAAATTAAATTTCTAATACAATTATTTTCTTTAAATAAAAATAAACTAAAAATATATTTATACAAATGTGTTTTGATAAAATATTAATGAAATTGCAGACACTTGGCATCACAATAAAGCACTGAGAAGGTATTGGTACTTAAACTGAAAGAAACTGATGATGTAAATGGATGCTTTGGATTATTGGGAGTTATTTTCTAGAAAAAAATTAAACAATTATTACCAAAATCATATCTAAGGCCCGGTTAGCTCAGTTGGTTAGAGCGTCGTG
>JAESIW010000154.1:1086558-1115943 GCA_016802295.1 Brachionus rotundiformis
TTAAGTTAGTTAATTAAACCAATGATATTGACAAAGATGTCGCTATATAACACCTATCATTTTTTGTACAAAGAAAAGATGATTTTCTTAGTAAGTTATATTAACAAACAGCAAAAAATTAAATTTCTAGCACAATTATTTTCTTTAAATAAAAATAAACTAAAAATATATTTATACAAATGTGTTTTGATAAAATATTAATGAAATTGCAGACACTTGGCATCACAATAAAGCACTGAGAAGGTACTGGTACTTAAACTGAAAGAAACTGATGATGTAAATGGATGCTTTGGATGCTTGGGAGTTATTTTCTAGAAAAAAATTAAACAATTATTACCAAAATCATATCTAAGGCCCGGTTAGCTCAGTTGGTTAGAGCGTCGTGCTAATAACGCGAAGGTCGTGAGTTCGATCCTCCCACTGGGCAAATTTTTTTTTCCATATTTTAAAATCTTTTATCTTTAATTTAAAAAAATAAACAAAAATAATCTCAAATTAAGTAAATTTTAATTTAACTAAAATGAATAACAAATTAAGAATTCTAAATATTAAAAAGTAATTATTTAATTATTGATTATCTGGTTATTAAAATTATTAATTAAACATTATGGAAAAATTTTCCAAAATATTAATAACAATTGAATTAGTTTTAAAACAGCGGACCTTTTACCATCTGTACTTTTTAAATTGCATCATTCGTATTTTATTCAGATACGAATTGTCTTATTTATAATAAAAAGGTTTATATTACTTGATTTAGTTAATAGAAAAATCATCAAAATTGCCAGTCCGGTAATCAAGCAGGCCAAAAAAAGACCAAAGAATATTTTTGTCATTTTTTTTAAGTCTACCATAATGAACAGAATGATACCCTAATTAAGGAACAGCAACAGTCAATGGTCAAATCAAATAATTGATAAATATCTACTACTACGATCAAACTAATTAAAAGTATTTAAATTATTTTATTTAATTTAAAAAAAAAAATTTAATTATTTTAAGAGACTATTTGAAAATTTTATTTTAAAATTCTAATCAATAAAGATTTAAATTATAATTTAACTTTATTATAAATTGTTAGAATCGAAACTATTTATGCTAAAAAATACTTCCAGAAAAATTTTTATATAATTAGAATTAAAAAATTAAAGGAAAAAGTTATAAAAATCAATAAATTTAAAATGAGCTCAAAAGTAAATTTTCGAATTAAAATTTTAATTAGTAATTAATAATTGTTATCTTAAGGATTTTGCGTTTGAAGATGCTATTCCTAAACGATCCAAATATCAAAAATTTGTTGAAAAAATCAAAGCTATAAAATTCAATGATATGTAATATTGAACATTAAATTATATAAGTTAATCATATTTATTTAAGAATGAATGAGGTATTCTCTACCAAAGGGCTTATAATAATGATTGTGTTTATTATTATTTTGGGAATTTTGTTGGGTCTATTGCCAATGGCATATAAATAAAAAAAGAATTTAAACCTAAAATAATGATTAAAAAAATTTAAACTTTAGTTTTTAATAAATATTTACAAAAATGCTCATTTTTAAAATAAAAATAAAAATAAAAATATTTTATCTAGAAAACAGAAAATTATTGTCTAATTGGAATATTTCAATCAATCTGTCATTTTAACTGGTCCAATTTGTAATTATTAATTTTTTTAAAAGATTTCCAAAACATTAATATGGTATAGTTAAGAATCAAACTAACTTAATAAATTTTACTAATTTAGTTACTAATAACTAAATAAAAGTAAGTAAGGTCAGTTTTTTGAAAATCATCTTATTTTAGATAAAGTATCATAATTATAATAGGAAGGTGAATTAAATATAGTTTTTTACATATTTAACTTTCAAGCTTTCATTTATAAAGAATCAATTAGAATCAACTGAATTAATTAAATTAGTTGAATATAATCAGAAGGGTATAAATAGGATGACATTTTTTACTTTTAGATTTGAAATTAAAAAAAAAATTTAAATTAAATAAGATAAGTAAAATAGTTAAATTGGTTAAATTAGTTCTTATTACTTGTGTTGACCAAAGGGTATAAATAGGATGTTTTTTTGGAAGAAATCAATTCATTTTTTTTAAATTTAAAAATTTCTAAAAACTTTTTAAGTTTAAGTTTAAAAAAGATGGAATCAAAAAGCAGTCACCATAACTCTGCCGATCCGCAGGTCCCAAGCCCTGATGAAAAAAGAGGAGGGTGGTGGCAGCCACATGCATCGTATGTGTGTGTGGTCTTTCACGTAGTCTGGAGAAGAGCTGTATGGCGGGTACATAGGCCTACGGGTCTTTGTCCAAGTCTTGTCGTATGAGGGCGCCGCTGGCTTCGACCATCTCCCAGTATAGAATCCGAAAGGAGCGAGAATCTGCTGTACAGCTGACCCTCTGCAGACAGTACGTAACTTTGGAAGCCTTAAGTTAAGACTTTTAAGTCGCTTGGTTTGTGGTTCCAAGCTAGTCTAAATAGTTGCCGAGTTCGCAGCCAATTTTGAGTGCTCGGATGAGTGGCGCTGTTTATGATGAACGTCCCACTGGCTTCTTAGGGAAAGTTTGGCCGTCATAACTCTGCCAAAGCCGGTCCCAAGCCCGGTTGCGAAAAGAGGAGGGTGACACTTGAGCTATTTTTATACTTTTTAGTATATAAATCATGATTTATGATTATTTGTTATTAGGCATATAATGCCTAAGGATTCATTTTATTTTTTGACTTCAGCTAATTGGTTCAAAATAACTTTATTTTGGTTTTTTTATAATTTTACAACTTTGTTTTAAGTTCATTTTATTTTAAATCTATTACTCTTAAACTTTTAACTTTAATTATATTATTTAAAAAAAAATGTAAAGTATGTCAAGCATTATATCTGACCATTGTTTCTCTTTTTTTACCGAAAAACATTTTTGACAACAAAAAGCATAATTTGATATTTAATTAAGATAGAATTCAATAAATTTAATTTATTTTTTTTAAGTCACGTAAAAATTATTTTAATTATCAAATTTCTATTTATAGACTAATAATATCCGCTTTATCTTTAATTAATTTTATTTGATAAACTAAAATTTACAAAAATAATGGGAAATAAATTAGATTAGTAGCATTTCCATTGAACAAATACGGCTTTTTTTAGACCATTGCATGGATCATGATGAAAAAGAGCAGAATTAATTACATCGACGGAACAAATTTCCTTCGAGTCACACAGTTCCTTTAATTTAGTTAATGAACTATTAAAATAACACACTGGTCTATACGGCAAATTAGCAATATCACATTTAGAAATTGATGGATGAACTCCATAGAATCCACATACTATGTTGATTTTTTTTCCCAGAGAGCAGGTTATGTTTAATTGATCCTCATCACACCAAATATCCTGATTTACCTCTGACCCAAAGACTTCGCTTTTAGGGCAAATTTCTGGCACTTCTTGATCTTGAACTTGGCATTTGCTTATTTGATTTTCCAATATGTATGGATCAACACATTGGTATTGCACTAAAAGCTGTTTGCCAAAATTTCTATTTAAATCACCACCTCCTAAACTATTGATCATAGCCTTAAGCTGGCACATATTTTTTGACTCACACAGTAAATAAACAGTTTGAAAACTTTCCATTGAATACATCATTGTAGGCAATTCTTTTAAGCTATTATCAATGCAAAATGTGGACCTGGTGTACTCTTGTATTCCAAAGTATGCCGAGTATATGTGTATGACCAGATCGGATGGACAGACCAAGACTAGTGTTGAGCCTTGGCAAACAACTTGCTGGTATATGGGATAGGAGAAGTATGTGTTTGTTGAGTTGGTGAGCGGTTGTGGCACATAAGGCGAGTGGGTAGAGTCACAGGTTTTGTTAATGTATGGTTTGGTTGAGCAAGTAGGCAAAGTGGACAATGTTGTTTGTGGTTGTTGGGTTGTTTCTTCACTGGATACGCATTCCCATTGAATGAGCAGCATGTTTTGAAAGCCTTGACAAGCATTGATTAGTTCAGGATTAAGATCGAATGTATTCGACCCATGTAATGAACAAATCGATTTTTTATTGCATATGCTTTGTACTTTGGAAAAAGTTGCTTCAGCATAGCATTTAGTTGGAACCCCTTTGTATTCAGAATTGGGACATTTGTGACCATTATCTATTCCATAATAAGCGCAGATTATTTTAATTACAGATCCTTTGGGACACTTGATGATGGCTTTTGAAGGATCACACCACTGTTGCTGATACTGATTGGGATTTTTCAAAGCTGGACAAATATCTCCAATTGTTTTATTGATTGTACATTTTTTTATCAAATTAATACTTTGATCATCAAAACATTGATACTGAATTAACAACTGGTTATGGTATAAATTCTGAATAGGACACGGATTACCAAAATAAGTTTCAGTAACAATCAAGTCGCATGAATATTTGTTCTGGCACAAATTTCTAATGTAATGAAAGGTCATGTTTCTGTAGCATACAAGACCATGTGGATTAGACCAGCAGTAATTTGGTATATTTTTTTGAATACCAAAGTAGGCTGAGTGTATGTGTAGTTTTTGTTCCAATCTGGGACATTTTAGATGAAGTTTGGAACCGTAGCAGACAATTGTCTGCAAAATGGCACTTCCTAGTGAGTACATAAATCCAGATTGGATTGGAACCGGCTCGTAAGCACTTGTGTTCAAGCATTTGTCATGGTTAAGTTCAATATTTAATAAATGCTCTGTTTTACAAGGCTTTTTGTCCAGTGGTTCATCTACGAGTGATGAATTAGCTGAAAAGTCTAATTTAGCTTGATAAATATTTTCTTTGGATGCTTTGGATGCTTGGGAGTTATTTTCTAGAAAAAAATTAAACAATTATTACCAAAATCATATCTAAGGCCCGGTTAGCTCAGTTGGTTAGAGCGTCGTGCTAATAACGCGAAGGTCGTGAGTTCGATCCTCCCACTGGGCAAATTTTTTTTTCCATATTTTAAAATCTTTTATCTTTATTTTAAAAAAATAAACAAATATAATCTCATATTTAGTAAATTTAACCAAAATGAATAACAAATTAAGAATTCTTAATATTAAAAAGTAATTATTAAAATAATCACAATAAAAGATTAATTATTTAATTATTGATTATCTGGTTATTAAAATTATTAATTAAACATTATGGAAAAATATTAACAACAATTGAATTAATTTTAATATAGTTTAATAAAATTTTGGCCTGTGGGAGAATCGAACTCTCGTCCTTCGCGTACGACGCATTGCCAACTGAGCTAACTGGACCTTTTACCATCTGTACTTTTTAAATTTTACGAATTGTCTTATTTATAAAAAAAAGGTTTATATTACTTGATTTAGTTAATAGAAAAATCATCAAAATTGCCAGTCCGGTAATCAAGCAGGCCAAAAATAGACCAAAGAATATTTTGGTCAATTTTTTTATTTTCCACCTTTGAAAATCAATTAAATTAGAATTTATTTATAAAAAATCAATATCAAAAGTATCAACATACACGCCAGTCTATTATCTTATCATTTATAAAATACTGATATTATACATTTTTAAAAGTACCAGTTTCAAATTAATCATAAACAAATTAAACTGTCTTTTTTAAATTCTGAAATTTTATCCAAATCATCAAAAAAGACTTTATTCACTTTATTAATAAAAAATTTATTTTATTATCTTTAATTTTGGTTAGACTGGACGCATGATGAATACAATATTAAAACATAAAAGTTTTACATTCTGTTTTCCATTAGTTCTTTTCGACTCTGACCATCTCCCTTAAAGAAAAAATGAAATAAAATTTATGTCAGTCTAAAATTAATATTTAAAGATAATTAAAAATTAATTTAAATCGATTCTTTATTCGGTCACAATCTCTGAGAAAGTGGTTACTAAGAAAATATCAATAAAATAAATTGCTCGTAAAGGACTGTGCATAGCCGGACCTAATTAAATTTAATTGGCTCATTAGGCCCAGTGTCCAAAAAACTTACAACTGGTCCAGACTGGAACCCTGGTGGGTAAAACTTGAACACTTTGGTGCGGAATTTTCTCCTCAAAATCTAAAACAAAAACCTCATATTCTTCACAAAGGAAATGACAAATAATCCAAAAATACCTTTTCATTGATAAAATTCATTTTCTAAATGAAAATAAAATAAAAATACAAATAAATGAGGAAAATAATTAACTAGACTAGGTTTATTCAGCTGATTAAAAAAATTGATTCCATCGGTTTTTTTTCAGTCTAATACATTCTGATTATTTTGTAACAAATTAGCAGAAATTAGAGAGAAAAATTAGAAAAAAAACAACCAAAACCTCTCAATTTCAGCACAAATATTTATCAACTATGAGAATTGCTTTAGCAACCAGGAGACTATCAATAGAATATTAGGTTACCTTTATGGTCACCATTAAACTAGTCGTACAACACGAAAGCAAATATACGGCTTTAAATAATTTATTAAAAAGAAAAAAAAATAAAAAAAAAAATTACACAAGAAAAAATTTTTAAAATCGTTGTCAATAAGCTTAAAAAATTTGTTGTGGTCAAGTGCACTTCCATTGTATAAACAAAGCTTTCTTGAATCCGACACAAGGGTCATCAAAAAATATGTCGGATCCGATGGCATCATAGGAACAGCTGGTGCGTCCGTCGCAGTCACTTTTCACAGTTGTGTACGAACTGTTAAAATAGCAGACAGGCTTGACGGGCAGTTCGGACACGCCGCACTCGGACAGCGACGGATGCAAGCCATAAAACGCACACACCACCTTTATTAACTTTGTACCACAGCTTAAGCTCATTGAATCGCCATCGCAAATTGTTTGATTGTAAGTCTCTTCTTGGACACTGGGACAAATGTCTGGTATTTGGTTGTTGCTTGGACACTGGTTTATTTGCTCGGTGAGCACTATTGGATTGACACATTGGTACTGCACTACCAATTGTTTGTTGTATGCTGAATTTAGCTCTATGCCACCCATGGTAACAGCATAGGCTCTTAGGACACACTTGTTTTTGCTTTCGCATGTTTTGTTGGTGATTTCGTAGCCTTGTGGTATGTAGAACATGTACGGGTTTTCTATGAATGGACTTGACATGCAAAATGGGGACCTGGTGTACTCTTGTATGCCAAAGTATGCCGAGTATATGTGTATGACCAGATCGGATGGACAGACCAAGACTAGTGTCGAGCCTTGGCAAACAACTTGCTGGTATATGGGATAGGAGAAGTATGTGTTTGTTGAGTTGGTGAGCGGTTGTGGCACATAAGGCGAGTGGGTAGACTCACAGGTTTCGTTAATGTATGGTTTGGTTGAGCAAGTAGGCAAAGTGGACAATGTTGTTTGTGGTTGTTGGGTTGTTTCTTCACTGGAGACGCATTCCCATTGAATGAGCAGCATGTTTTGAAAGCCTGGACACACTTCGGTGAACCCGATGTCGTATTTTGTGCCAGTCTCGTCCCTAAATGTGCAATTTTGCTTTCCGTGACAGTTTTCCATAACCAATTCATAGGACTGCTTCGAGTAGCAAGCACTCGGCGCGCCATAATAAAATGTTCCAGCACATCTCAAATTTGGATCAAGCCCATAGAAAGCACACAAAATATTTATCAAATGACCATTGGGACACTCAATAGAAAAAGGCTTCGAATCACAGATCATTATTTCGTTCTGGACATCACTTTTGGCCGGACAAATTGAACTCTTGTTCTTGTTCAAATCGCAAGAAGAAACAGTCTGATAATTGGTTGAGTCCAAACATTGATATTGGACAAATAGTTGTTTGTTTTGTGAGCTTATGCACGGGTCACCAAAGCTGCCCACATTTACAGTTATATCACAAGAGCTCTTTTGCTCACAAATGGTAGTCAAATTACTAAAAGTTAAATCAAAATAGCATATTTCATGTAGACTTGGCTTTTTGCTACAGCTGAAAGTGTTTGTGTCAGGTTGGATGCCGTAGTAGGCCGAGTAGATATGAATTAGTTGATTAGAGGGACATTTTAGTTCGAGTGTAGAGCCAGGACAGACTATTATTTGGTTTATGGGATACTGGAAATTGTAAGAGTTGGTCAGGCTTAGAAATTTAGGGCTGTAGATAGATTGTGTAGGACAATCGTTGGAATTGTAGTCAGAAGGAATGATCGAGTCCGGATTGGGGTCTATTTCACATAGCTTTTCGGTGGTGATGACCATTTGTTCAGTTGTTGCTTCATCAATGATTACAGTGCTTGGAGTTTGAGTTGTCTCCATGGTGGTTTCCAAAAGCTCAGTGGTCAAGTCATATGTGGTAGTTGCTGGTGGTTGGGTGGTCAGCTCTTCCAATAATGCTTGCAGAGTGGTTGTTATAGCAATTGTTGGCTCAGGTTTGGTTTCTGTCTCAATAATTTGGACAGTGTGGTTTAAAATTTTGTCAATAATTGTCGAGTCGTTTTTGTCGCTAACTAAAATGTTTGTTTGTTTGGTGTTGTTGAGAAATACCGGTATTAGACCCAAAAGGATGCCCAAAATGATTATCAAGACAAGGATAATAAACAAGCCGTAGGAGGACAACACAACATTGGTTCTTTTAAATAATTAATTTAAAAAGTAAAATTTAATTAATCTCAGAGTAGTTTAACAAACATTTTTTTAAAACGGTTTGGCTGACCCAGAGCTGGAGATTCAACCAAATCTTTTGATGGTATTGACTCTATTCCATCATTCTTCTTTTAAAATAAATATTTTATAGTTTTGTTTATATTTTTATTTTAATAAAAAATTTAAAGACAAAAATTTATCTTTTTTATATTTTTAATTTATCTCTGTGGAAGTTAAAATAATCTAACCTAAATTAAAAAGTTATCGGTCAATTTAATGTTGAAATTAACTTAAGAAATAGCTTAATTTAATATTAATAATTTTTAAGCATTATTTTTTTTTCTCTCTCTCTCTCTGCATACTTGACTTGATCGAATCTTAAAAATTGATCATTATCTTTTTAATAATTTTTAAATTAGTTTTTCATATCTATATTTTATATCAAATCTAGTTTGATGGCTTATCTACTCTTATTTCCAAATAATTAAGTTAAAAAATAGCTTTTAATTAATTTAGTTTTTTTATTAATTTTTGTAATTTTAATTTTAGATAAACATTTACTTTAACAAACGACCCGTCTTTGTTCACAGCGTAGAACCTTCCTTGTTCAAGATCGGAAATATTGTTCACAAGCTAGACAAACAAACTAGATAAATAAAATAAATTATTATATTATTAGATAATCTCTACCTGAAAAGACTTGGTCAATTGATTCGGAGAAATGTTGTTCTCACTTTTCATGATTAATAAATCGATGACAAAATTTAAAAAAAAAATTTAAATTAAAATCATTGATTTGGCAAATATACTCAAGTATATCCACAATATCTAAATAAACTTATAAGCTTATATGTAAATTTTAGGTATTTAAAAATAACAAAATTTTAAATTAAACTGTTCTTAATTGTGAACAAAATCCTAAAGAAACAATTAATTCAATTTACGCCAGTAAAATACAGCACTAAGGAAACAAAACTTTTATTTTTCAAACCAAAGGCAGCCTAATAAACCTAATTGCTTCCTTTTAATTAAAATTTAATTTGTTTAAATAGCTGAACAAATTAAAAGATGTTGCCAATGTTTTCCGTAATTGAGAAATTACAAAAACTTGTGGCCGAGAAAACATCCAATGTCTGAAAAATACCACTTTCCATAAAGCGAATATTTGGACTCGGCCAGAAACTAAACTTGTTCTAAAAAAAATAAGCTTAAAAAAATTATTCCAAATTCCATTCGAACCGCAAATAAGGTCTATTAATTTAATGGATTGAGTTGTTTATTTTAATCTGTTTTGTAGCAATATATTTCAAGTTGATATTTTGTGTAGCTTCAATTTGTAGCCACTTGAATTCTATAAAAAGATTAAAAATATCACACACTCACACTTGCTCTTTTATTTACTCTCTTTATAGGAAAAAAAGTTGTTTATTGAATCCTGATTAAGTCGCCTGAGTAAAAATTTTTCCATACCAAAAAATATATTTAACATTTTTGTTGACCATTAGGACACAAATTAGCTAATAGAGGCCAACAAAAGTTGTTTAATTGAAAAAAAAAGCTGAATAGGGTGATGTAGTGATGGTGGGTTTCCATCGAGGCCTTAGTTGACAGAAATTTGGCTTACGCAACTAATTCAATTTTTAAAACTATTCAATTTCGGATAGGTGCTTAAACTTTGCCCTAATTAAATCTTGTTCTATGTGGTTTCTTTTTTAAAAATTCTAACTTTATTTACAAAATTTTAAAATTTTTTTTTTTACCAAAAGTTTGAAGTATTTTGTCAAGCTAAACAAAAAATTAAAATTCAAAAATTTGATTTTTTTTAAAGACCAGTTACCAAGACTGGTATTTATTAAGTACCATTCGAGTTTTAGATTATACAATCTTTAATTTTTCAATGTTTTTTTTTTAGCTCGACCAGCCTTATTTTGTTTATATAAGTAAAACAAAATCGCTCTTGAGGATCATTATTTTAAGCCAAAATTCAAATTTAAATAAATGAACTTTTTTAAATTTTGGTTTAAAGACTGGGGCTGTTTATTTTAGTTGTTTGAGTTTTTTTGGCAAAAATAGCTAAACTTTGAAAAATGTAATTGTCCATTTTATTTGTCCAGCTAAAAAATGATTCCAAACTTTTATCTTAAATATTTAGTCCACTATTGGGACAATATTTGGCAAAAAGTGTCCATTCTAATTGGAATACTGCTACTCTCTGCAAAGCCAAACTATTAGTGCTCTTTTGACTTTATTTTGGTGAAAAATTTTTTTAATTTGTCCAAGTTCAAGTCCGTTATCTTACCACCTGATATTTTTTGAAGTAAAGTAGAATTTTTTATTAAAAAAATAAAAATTAATTTTAAGTTTGAGAAAAATATTTGCTTAATTGTCAACCTTTAAAGGACCATTGACATAATTAGGATGTTGTGTAACTAAATTGGTTTCTCTCATAGAAAAAAATTATTGATTTTTTATTTAATCAAATAATTGCTTTATAAACAAAAAACTATTAATTATAATTGTTATTCGAATAAAAAATTGAGGTTAAAAGTTAAACCTATTTAATAAAAAAAAAGTAATTATTTTTTTAAATAAAAACAAACATGAGCT
Organism: Brachionus rotundiformis; assembly: GCA_016802295.1. Lineage (NCBI taxonomy): Eukaryota > Metazoa > Rotifera > Eurotatoria > Ploima > Brachionidae > Brachionus > Brachionus rotundiformis. The sequence goes on from JAESIW010000154.1 coordinate 1,097,778, forward strand.
TAATTCCAATTTCTTTTGTTTTTTAAGGTTTTCTCAAAATATTTCTACAATTTCAGAATATCTACTAATTAAATTTTTAATAAAAAATATTTTTTAAATTTCTGGTCAATAATCCGTAAATTAAAATAAATTAAAAAATATATTTTAAAATTATGAAAAAAAAATTTATTAATAAATTATAAAGTGTCCATATAAGTTTATCATTTTGGGATTTTATTTTATAATTTGCCTCAAAGATCTCAGTTTATTCTAATTAATTGGTCATTAAAAAAATCACCTATCAATTAAATTACACTTGGCCAATTATTCACCATTTCAAGACCTCTCATTTAGTTACACATTTTAATTTCTTATAAATATTAACCTAATTAATTCAATAAATTAATTAATTTGAAATCGTTATAAAATATTTCAACAGTCCTTTTAAAATCAACTTGGTATAAATACAAGAAGTGAAGCTTTTTTTGCCAAATACATGGTGTTTCATAACACTAACCATTTAATTTTATGACTAATAAAAATAAAATTCAAAAATTTACGTTTTTAAGCGCAATTTAATTAAAGAAATTAAAATAAATTACATAATTATTTTTCTAAAATTTTAATAAAAATAAATAATAAAATAATTTTTCAAACGCATTTCCATTGAACATAAATAGCCTTTTGCAAATTGGTACATGGATCCAAAAAAACCGAATAGTCATCAATCTCACATTTGGTCTGATTAGAGCAAAGCGCATTAATATAACTAAACGAGCTTTCAAAATAACAAACTGGTTTAAAGTTCAAATTTTCCACATTGCCACACTGGGACACAGATGGATGGAGACCATAAAAAGCACAAACAACTTCAATTCGTCCCACTAAACACTCAATTTTCATGTTGCTATCCTCGCACCAGGTTTGCTCAAACATATTTGCTGTTTTATTTAGCGCTGGACATATTTCTGGCAAGTCAGTATTTATCTGGCACTTACTGATTGTCTTGCTCCACCCTAAAGCATCAACACATTGGTACTGGACTAGCAGTTGTTTGTCATATAATGGACACAGGTCAACTCCGGCAATTGAATTGACTGAGGCAAGCAAAGAACAAGAGTTCTTGCCCTCGCAGGCATTGAAAATAGTCTCGTATCCAGAACTGGTGTAGCATACGAGAAGCTCTGATCCACTCATACACATAGACCTGCTTGTATTCGATTGTATGCCAAAGTATGCCGCGTATATGTGAAGAATCAAATCTGTAGGGCAAGTGAGAACCATTATTGAATCCTCACAAAGACTGTATTCAATAGTGGCAAAGCCAAAGTAAGTTGATGTTGAATTTCCAAGCTCTAATGGTACATGAGGTGAAAAATCTGCCGATACACAACTCCCAACTAAATTTTGCTCAAATGGACAAAATGGAAGAGTAGCTTCAGTGGTTGGTGCTTGAGTCGTTGTGGTAATCAACGATGCCACACATTCCCATTCGGCATAAAGTATGTTCTGATATCCAGAGCACACTTTTAAATAGTCCGGAATATTCCGGTCCAGATCGGCTATTCGGCAAGATACTCTTCCATTGCACAAATTTTCCAAATAGTCTTGAGATTCATTTGAGTAGCATGTGTCCGGACTGCCTGTGTAAAACCCTCTCGGACAAGTTTTAAAATTTGGATCAATACCATAAAAAGCGCACAAAATTCTTATGTAACCACTGGCGCAAGTAATTCTTACTTCATTTTCGCACCAGTAGTTATTCTGTGATCCTGGTGTTAGAGGAGAACAGATAGACTTTTTGGTAGTATTTTTAGGACATGCATCGATTTCAGCAAATTTGTTTGAATCAATACACTGGTACTGTATAAACAACTGATGATTATACGAACCTTTACATGGATCACCTAAAAGACCATCTTTTACTTCGATTTCACATTTCTGTTCACCTTCACAGCCATTTACCAAATTTTCCGGGACCCAATAGCAAGCGTCATGTTTCACTTGGCCCTGTCTACAGTAATTAGTGTTTGTATCTGATTGTATTCCGTAATACATGGCATGAAATTTGAGAACTTGGTCACTCGGACATTGTAGAGAAACAACAGCACCATAGCAGTAAATAGCCTGTATAACTGGGTAGTTGAAGTAATAAGAGTCGGTCAAAGATAAGCCGACCGGCTCGGCAAAGTAATTTGTAGGACACAAATTGATATTGTAGTCAGATGGATAAATTGATTTAATGTCACTTTTGACTATGCATGTCTGAATAGTGGTTGTGGTGGTAGTGGTAGTAGAAGTGGTAGTAGTTGAAGTTGTAGTAGTGGATGTAGTGGTAGTTGTAGTAGTAGTAGTGGTTATAGTTGATGTTGTAGAGGTTGTAGAAGAGGTTGTAGAGGTCGAAGTTGTGCTCGAACTTGAAGTTGAACTTGAGGTTGAAGAGCTGGTTGATGTGGTAGTCATGGTGATTGCTTTTGTGGATTCTACAATTGGTGTAGAGTCCTCTTTATCTAATTGGTACACCGGTATTAGGCCTATTACTACGCCAACTACCACCATTCCAACCACGGCGGCTATAATTGGCCAATTTTTTTTTAAAAAACTTTTCTCTGGTCTGAAAAATTTATTTAAATTTAATAAAACAATATCAACTATGGCAAAAACTTAACAACCTTTTAATTAAGCTTTCTTTGTTGTTGGAATCGATTTTGGTGCTTTCGCTAGGAGAGCTCATTTTGTCAAATAAAATGAAAAAAAGATTTTTTTATAAAATAAGTTTATTTAAAGTTAAGCAACTAAAATTAATTGATTAAAAATGGTTGTTTATGCTGTTAACAATAACAAGCAATTAAATTAAGTTTATTTTTTATTGATTTTTGTTTAATTACTGTTCTGAGCCCATTTTTCGACTGACGCTTTGCTGAACAATATGTAAACGATGGCACCAAATAAATAAATTGCTGCTGTTAGGTAAAAAACATGCTGCCATTCGTGTTGAGTGCTGTCCGGGGTCAAAACACCAACTATGTATGGAGAGACTATGCCAGATATGGTCGCAAATGTGTTGGAAATTCCAAACAAAATTCCAGAATATTGGCCACCAATTTCGTTGATGTTTACTTGAAAACCAGCGCCTGAATTGCAGCCCAAGAACCCCACGCCGAGCGCGAGTAGAAATACACCCATGTACGGATTGGCACAGGTGACCAGCGACAAGACAAGTACAGCAACCATGGGTACTAGGAGACCGATTCCATTGAACATTTTTCTAATTGATGACTTGGAAATTGCGCCGCTGATTATCAATCTGTCACTTATTACACTTGAAACCATGGCGCAAGCCCAGCAACTTATGTAAGGTATTGAAGAAAACAAGCCATTCTTAATGTAAGGAAGTAGTCAATTAAACCATTTAAACTATTATTGTTAAAAATAATTTGGCTTCTAGGAAATAATAAAAAATACCAAGCAAAATATTTTTTATTTTTCTGGTTAATTAAAAATTTATTTCATAATCTAATAATAGAAAAATAGTATGCTTTCTTTCCAATGGAAAAATACTTAAAAAACAGCTAATTTTAGCAATTTGATGAACACAATACTTGAGGGTTTGAATAGAGGAGATTGAGCCACTTGATTTTACTTAAAATGTCTAAAATAATTAAGATAAAATTTTGTTTTATGTAAAAAGATGTAATATATGAAAAGATAAGGTAGTAAGTGGTGTGAATTTTAGAATTATCTGCTACAAAACTCTGCTAACTTATGAAAACTTAAAAATTAATCAAGAATCAAAAAAAAGTGCTTATTGGAACAAAAAATTTAATATTAAAAATATTGCATAATTAATTAGAATTTAAATTTTTAATAAAAGATAAATTAATTTGATGATAATTACCGATTTGATGTCGAAGCGAAGAACATCCTTCATAAAGCTTGGCAATTGAGTCAAAAACATATAATTTCCCCAATTGTGGCACAAATGAGCTATAAAAATGGCAATGCATGGCTTAGAGGTGAATATTGAGATCCAGGGAATTGAATAAGGATTTTTAACCTTCTGTCTCAGAGGCTCTTCCTCATTTATTTTACTAAAATCTTCACAAGTGTGGCTAATTACAAAGCTTTTTTCTTTAGAGCTAATAAAACGATGCTCGCTTGGCGAATCTGCTGTCAAGCAAATAAATAAAATGAACCATAAAATTCCCAAAGATCCTTTTTAAGTCTTAATTTTAAATAAAATTTTTGAGCAAAATGAGTACCAAATAAATAGAACATTAGCTTCCATCCATCTTCTAGACCGCACAAAAAGCCTCCCAAAGGCAAAGCAATTACATTGCCGATATTGGCGCCCGATGTGGCAAAGCCAATTATTCGCGATTTTTCAAATGGAGGTGTCCATTTTATGAACATGGCACTTATTGCCGGCCACATCATGCCCTATTAAAGATATTAAATTAAGACCCAAAGCGGATCATGAAGCAAACATGAGAGAGTCCTATTAGAAATCTACAAGACATCAAGGCTCCGTAGCCCAGTTCAGCACTGGGAACAATTAAAATTGTGAATATGGAACCGATCAGCATGGATATACCAAGCACTATTTTGGGGCCGTACTTCATAGACAGCCATCCTCCTGGAATCTTGGATCCAAAGATAAAAATTAATAGTTTATTTTTAATATTTGTACCTGAGTGAATATATAGCCATAAAAATATGAAGATAATATCAAGCCTTGGACAGATTTTGACCAAACAAAAGTACCCGAGTCCTTGGTTGAATTTTTGTGGTCCGGTTTGAAAAGACAAGTATCATTTGCATCGTCAATGGACGGTCCAATGTGGTGGTTTGGATCCGAATCTTGGAGAGCGGATGAATTGACCATTACCACTATGCTGATGCCCATGTCTATTTTTTGCATGTACTGCAATGCTACGCCCATAAAAATCACCAATGCTAGCAAAAATCGGACCGATATTAGCAACGATGGATTGGATTTGGGGTCTAATGGCTCTTTCATGGTTTTTTTTTTTTTCCAAAGTGAATTAAACAGTTGTTCTAATTTTAAGTAATAATTTATTTAAATTTAGCATCGAGCTATTTAAATTATGGAATTGTGAGTTAATTTTGAATTGAATTAGACTATGTGCGATAAGCTAAATAGATAAGATGAGAGACTTTATAGAAAAAAAATGAATAAATAAATTTTATTATTTTATTTAAATGGTTTAATTTTTTTTTTCATATTTATAATTAATTAAAAAAAAAGTTTTTTTTTTAAATTTAAATTTTGATTGCGTCTTTTGGTCTTGTTATTTTGTTTCTTAGTTTTTTTTTTGTTCTTATTAATTGATTTATCCTTGCACCAAATTGAAGTCAAATCGATTATAACCAAAGTTAAAAAGAATCCAATCAGTACAATTATTGCAATTATTAGTGATGTTTTTTTTACCAAATTTACTGCTTTGAGTTCAGAGGACTCGATTTGACATTTGTCCCCGCTGAATAATTTAAAGCATTTGCATTTTGGCTCAAAATTGCTCGCGTGGCAGACACCATTTTTCGAGCATGTCTCATTGGCACAAACATCAACTTCAAACTGGCAATTTTTTCCATAAAAATATGCGCCACAAGAGCAATTATACGCATAAGGGCCGGACGAGTTTCTATTCTGGATACAAATGCCGCCATTAATGCATGGATTAGATGAACAAGGTCTCAGATCCAGATTACAAGAAAGCCCCCCGTAGTCTTCATCACATATACATTGGTATTCTTTTTGGCCTACAAAAGTGCACACACCGTGATTAGAACAATTGGAAAGGCAATTGCCAAAATCATTATCTGTTTTCAAAAATTCATTTAATGTTTCTATTCCAAGTTGCTGAACTGAGAACCCGCTTGCGTTATTTACAAAGTCATAAAGCTTATCCACTGAAGTGGTCAAAGAAACTCCCGAATAACTTGATGTTTCCCTTTCACTAGAGCCTATATAAAATAAATAAATTAGTTTTTTAGATAAATTTTATTAATATTATTTATATTATTATTTTGTTAATTTAATAAACTTTGAAATAGATATGCAAAAAGACAGCTATTTTAATGAATAAAAATCAAATAAAACCGAATTTCCGCTTAAATTGTTGTCTTTATTTGATCTAAATAATGCCAAAAATTTTTCTTCTTTTTTAAATATAAACCAAGCAAAATTATATAAATATTTTAATTCAAAAATAGCCAAATAAATGGTCAAAGATATCCCATAATCATTTTTGTCTCAAATTCTAATAAAACATTTATTTGTCAAAAAATTAATAATTAAAAATGTTCTCAATTAAAAATTGAATTTTTAGTTTACTTAAAAATACTATGAAGAAATTTCTCTCTAACTTTTTGCCTATTTAATAATTATAAATGATATTCTAGCCACTTAATTAGCTTGATGCAAATATTAATTTTCCCAACTTGTCTCCCCAGCTAAATACCTTTCAAACTGTTCATAACTAACTATAGAAAATTATAATTATAATCAACATTGAGCTATTAAATTAAAGTTATTAATTAAGATTGGAATGCTCATGAATTTTACCATGCAAAACAGATTTACGAATCTAATGAAAACAAGCTTTTTATTAGAGGTAAGATTGCACATAAAATTATCCATAAAATGGTACCTTGATCAATATATGTAAATATGGTGAGTTTCTGAACAGCTGATGCTAAAATAGCCAACGTGGACGTTAAAATGAGTTTATTATTATCATCTATTTTCCATAACTTGATGTGATAGTGGGCAGAAATAAGGTTATTGTTCATATAAGCAATAAACTTTACATTTCCGCCGTGACTTTTTGTATCAATTGAATTATTGGTATTCAAATTCCAAACTACTAGGCTACCGTTATGGAGACCTAATACCAAAATATCTTTTTTAATAAATTTAATTGCTGAAATGTTTTCTATCAAAATCGAATTATTAGTGGTATTTGAATCTGAATTGTACATTTTGAACCCGTCTGGTGAACAATAGCCAACATCATTTGTGTCTGAATTTACATCAATTTCTTCACTAATTGCCAAGTCGGGAATTTCGAACAATATTTTCTTGGTATTCAAGTCTACCAATTTAATGGTAAAATTTGAAGTACTTATTTTAAAAACAACCACCAAAATGACTGGTTGAATACTCAAAATTTCTACTCTTACAATTTTTTGGTCAAATTCAATTTTTTTAAATGGTTTTAAAAGAATAGAGTCCCATAATAAAATAGTTTTATCATATGAAGCCGTAATAAAAACTGACTGATTTAGTCTTGTAATTGAAGATACAGTATTTGAATGATTTTTTTGAGTCTTTGTAGAATCTAAATCTTTCACATGCCAAAACGTAATTGATCCATCATTTTCACCATCAGCCAGCAACTTATCTGAAATTTTTTCCAATGAATATGTTCTTGAGGTCTTTTGAACCTCTTGTCTTTCCATTGTTTGAATATTTATTTTATTCATAAAATTCGCTGAGCCATTCTCAGATCCAAAAGAAATGTCTTTATTTGTTTAAATTAAAATTAATTTACCTTCATTTTGCACTATCTTTTAAGATCCTTATAATTTTTTTTAAAAGGATCCAAGAAAAGATGGTGCATGATTTAGTTGATCTACAAATAATAAAACTACTTTTAATTTAATCAAATTAAAATTTATTTATTATTTGTTTCTTTTGTAGATCAAGATATATAATTTTTTAAAAAATAAAAAAAACTACATAAGTTGGCCGGTTGAATAGAAGATAACTGTAAAGATAACGCAATGCAAAAAAGTAAACTCATTTTTTTTTCCATATTTTTTTGGTTGGTACAAAAATTTCTAATAGCAAAAAAATCAATGTAGCAAAAATTAATTATTAAAAGTTTTTTTTACTAAATAAATATGAAATTTTTGTTTAATTAAAAAAAACTGTAATAAAGTGTATGATATTTTATGATATTTTGATTTTAAGTTAAATAAAAATTGAAATTTGAGCACTTTTTATAAATTAAATTGATTTTTATTACCTATTTATTTTAGTCTTACTTTTTGATTAAATAATTGACAACTTTTAAGAGTTTTAAAAATTATTTATATATATAAAATGCGTAATTAGTTATTGACAAATTGTTTTCTTCATAATTAAATGCTCTATAAGAGAAAAAAATTCTAAATAAAGTTAAATAAATCGAATCCATCATAATGCAGAAATTAGATTGACAAAATTAAAGTAATCGAGGTTGTGCTGTACCAAATAAGGACTTAATTACATATTTTAAAAAAAGTTTTAAATTTTTGTCTTTTAATAAGAATAATTTTAAATTTTATTGACATAAACAAATCGCTTGACTTCAATGTTTTCTTTTGGTTCTGGTTTTCTTTTTTTAATACATATCGAGGCTAAATCATTTGCCAAAAATAAACAAAATATAATCATGATGATAATTAAAGCAATAATGGTCGAAGTTTTAATTACATATTTTCTAATAACCATTTCTTTGGACTCTATTTGGCATTTTTCCCCACTGTACAAATAAAAACATTTACAATAAATGTTACGGTTTTGATCAACTTGGCAAAGTCCATTTTCTGAACATGTTTCATTCGCACAAATATCTATTTCTTTTTCACAATATTTGCCAAAGTAGAACTTTTCCATACACTCACATCGAAAGCTTCCTAATTCGTTTATGCATGTACCATTGTTAAGACACGGATTTGAAGAACAAGATCTCTTGTCTATTTGACACAAAGCACCACTAAAATTCTCATAGCATTCGCATTCTAGATAATTTCTTTTTATGAAGTATTTGCATCTACCATTATTTGAACAGTTTGTCAAGCAATAATTAAGGTCCAGTTTATATTTAATCAGACGTTTATACTGGTCCAAGTCATCTATTTCCAAATAAATTATGTCATTTTCTTGGCTCGGGATAGATTCGACCGGTGATGTCTTTGGATAAGTGTGATAAGCATCTTGGGTCACTTTATATGAAATACATTGATTTAAGTCTTGGAATGATAGTTTACCAGGATTAGAAATTATCACTAAAGATGTTGGCATTTCAATATCAAATGAGTTTATTAAACTAAAATTATCTGTGTTCCATATCTTGACTAAATTATCATTTCCAAGCGAAATAAGATTTTGAATATATTCATTGACAGCACTATATCCGAATGTGCATCAATAGAACTATTAATTACCCTATTTTTTAAATCTATAACTCTAATATTACCATTTTTTATACCACTTAACAAAATAGATGAATTCAATTTAACCAGACTAAATGTCACAGATCCAGGTGGTAGATAAAAAATTGTAGTCCCATTTATAAAATGTATTCTTGTATTGTATCTACATGCTAGAGCCATTATTTTAGTATCTATAAATTCAACATTTTTAAAGTCAAGACATGCAATTTTATAGCTTTGGATTAAATCAAAATTTAAACCATTCCAAAATTTAATATAATATGTATCAAGTGAAAAAAACATATTGTTATCATTTGGTAAAATTTTCAACTTAATGATATAATTAGGTGTATGAGCATTTGTGACTGACTTAACCAACAATTGGTCAAATAAATTCCATGCTTTAATAGAACCATCTTTAGATGCACTTATCAAATACGAGCAGTTGATTGCCAATAGTGAGGTTATTTCGCGATTGGAATGGTTAAATGAAAGCTCAAGTTTGTTTTCTGCATAATTCCAGATATCAACTTTTCCATCACTTGTGCCAGCAGCTACCAAATATCCTCCTATTGATTCAAGAGAAGTGTAGTTGCTTGTGTCATTAAAAAGGCAAGCGATTTCATTTGTTTCATTAAAGATTTTTATCTGGCCATTCTTGGAACTTGCTGCAAAATAAAAATCATTCATTTTAATTTCTCTAAACATCATTATTATTAAAACAATTGATCCAAATATCATATTGATAATTTTGGAAATAATTTCTTGTTCTTATTGACTGAAATAAAAAATAATGAGTGAAAATTCTTTAATTTTAATTGATTTATAAACGAAATTTTAAAGTAAATATTATTCCATCTCGATTAATTTCTTAATGTTTTTTTAAATATTGAATTAGCTACATTAAATATCATACAAACTTCTCTTTTTTACATTTAAATTTTAAATTAGGATTTTGAAATAACATTTAGTTCATTTTCTATATATTTTTTCTCAATAAATTATTATTCTATTTTTGTTAATATTTTTCAAATGTAAAATGTTTGTTAATGATATAAATAAAATTTTCTGTATCAATTGAAAACTGACAGGTTTTTGTGATATTTTTCTAAGCATATTTAATTTATCTATTAATTATTTATTTCCATCGTTATTGCTGATCTAGTTGGATAGATTTTTAATTTATAAAATTATAAAATTTGAGCTAAATTGATCTGATTTTCTTGAAAAGCAAATCAGTTACCTTTTTGTAATTAAAACAAATGTTTTAAAGCATAGAATATTACTTTGGCATTCGTTGACTTAAAAAGATTGGATATTTAAAATCTATCCAATTTCCAAGAGTCGATGACCATTTCAATTAATCAATTAGATTTACCTTTATATATAAATTTTAATAAAATTTATAGTTTTTGGGTCCAATTTCAGATGAAAATGGTTTTGGAGTCTCTTTGACCACTTCAGTGGATAGGCTTTGTAAATAACGAAAGCGGATTCTCAGTTCAGCAACTTGGAATAAAAACATTAAATTATTTTGGCAATTGTCTTTCCAATTGTTCCAATCACGGTGTGTGCACTTTAGTAGGCCGAAAAGAGTCTAGACCTGAGACCTTGTTGATTCAATCCCTGCATTAATTGTGGCGCATATTTTTATGGATAAAATTGCCAATATCAAGTTAATCTTTGTGATATTGACTAATTTAATTATTTTATTTATAAATATGTTATTACTAATAAATTGTTAAAAAATAATGCTACTTAAGTCCTTGTTTTACTATTTATCTCGGTCGTCTCTGTTACTATAATTATCTAAATATTTTTAATTTTTTATAATAGAATAAAATTCAATTTTCTCTTTTTAAATGACAATATTAATACAAAACTTACATGATATCAAAATTTAAAAACTATTAAATATTTATTTATTTTATTCAAAGTAAAAAAAAAAGACCCGTCTGTATTTTTTAGTTTCTAAACAACTTGAAAACTATTTACCTGTATTTTTATGAGGAGAATATTTTTTTATGATACTTTATTTTCTAATAGGTAAAATGAAAAAAGCAGAAAATAATTACCGTATTGTCAAAGCGCGTCAAAGCCGGAAGACCCAGAAAAGCCGGCGCAGCTTCAGTCCCAGCCAGTTATTGTCTGGATTGAACAAAGCCATGAGCATACAAGTAGATACTCCGGAGCAGTCGGAGTTCGACGATCCAGATCTTACCAAGTTCATTGAAATCTCGGACCTTGTTTGGGCAAAAAAAGAGGCAAAATCGAACCAAGTCAAGGAGTTGAAGATTGATACCAATCAAATAAATCTTAAAGTTCCAAATGAAAATTCCAAGTTACCAGAGCGATCTAGCTCTAACAGAGAGTCTCGAACCCAAGAGGCTACCAAGGATATTAGACGCTCCAATTCGGCATATATCAAACCAGTTCATAAAGACCAAATAAACAAGGACAATCTAAAAATAATCAATGAAAATAAACGAAAGCTTTCCAAAAATGAAAAGCCCAGACTACAAGTCCCACGACTTTATGCCAATCAACCACAGAAAATCGAGCCACCTATACCTATTCACGTTGAGACCAAAGTTCAAAGCGACCAGGCTAATTTTGACCGAGAGTACAAACTTTTGGTCAAGAAATTAAAAAAATATTTAATTATTTTTACTATTTGTATTGTTTTTTTGGTCATAATTGGAATTGTTTTATCAATAGTACTTTCTATTGTAATAAATAGTAATAATTATTTTCTTTTGTTTGTTTAAAAATATCAGTTTTGGCATTTAGGGTCCTGTTTGGTCAAAGTATGTTCCGAAAATGTGACAGATGAAGATAAAATCAAACCACTAACAACTTACTTTAAAACTTTATCTAGTCTAGTGTTTTCAACAACACAGATAACAAGCCAATTGTCTACACAGGTGACAACAGATAAATTGTCAACATCAACCACTCTTCAAACTACTACCACCACGACCGAGTCTAAGCAGCCTGTTTTGAGAAAAAATTGTGAATATGGTTTTAGTGGTATTAATTGTGAAGATGGTAATTTTTTCTTTATATTTTTTAAATAAATACTTAGAGTTTATTTTTTATTATGTTAAGATTTTTTAAAGTGAAAATTAAATTTTTAAGATTTTCATTTAAAAAAAAATATTAAGTAAAGACTAATAAGTTAAAATTTTATTTTAAATTAAAAGTTAAATTTAGATTTTTAGTCACTATTTATGTGGCATATCTCCAATGAATTGGTAATAAAAAAAAATCCGATTTTATAATTTTTAGAGCTTCTAAGACTTTGAAAAATTTTTTAATTTTTAGAAAGACAATTATTATAAAGGCTTCTTAACTAATAATTCAAAAGTTTATATTAAATTAAAAACATTAGTTTTACTTCTAAAAAAATTTTTAGAATGTGGTAAAAGCTTTATTGAACCAAATGTAAAAATAGTAGGTGGTGTAGAAGCAATGCCTAACAGTTGGCCTTGGACAGCGTTAGTTTACTTCAAGTACCGAACTGAGCAAAACCCTGCTATTGTTGTTTATTCATGCGGAGGTACTCTTATTGATCGCTTGACCATTCTTACGGCTGCCCATTGCATCATGGACACCGTTAACTTACAAAATCAACAAGTAGAAGTTGTTCCCAACAAGTTTTTTCCAACTCTGGAGTCAATGTACCAAGTTTACTTGGGTGTACATGATCGGACCCTGATTAATTTTGGTCAAAATGTCCAACTTGAAGCTGTAGAAGTCGGTGTTTCTAAAATAATTAGGGTAATTTTAAAAATAAAGAAATAAAATTTTTAAAATTTATCATAGCATGAAAATTATACAGTGGAAAATGAGCTAAATGATATTGCCATTCTAAAACTAGATCGATTCATTGAGCTGAGTAAAAAAATTCAGACAGCCTGTTTGCCAAAGACGAGCGAAAAGTATCCCAGTGAAGTCAACAAAGAAGCTTGGATAATGGGCTGGGGAGCCTTGTCATTTGGAGGTCAATCATCATTTAAGCTCAGAAATGTCAAAATAACCATATATGATGGTAATTTATGCTCAAATGTCATTAGTCATTATTCAAAAAATTGGAATTCTCAGTTGTGTGCAGGTGAAATTAAAGGTGGAATAGACTCTTGTCAAGGTGATTCAGGTAATAGCTTATTTGTCTCTGATTTTGTAAATGAGAAACAAAAATATGTAGCTGCTGGAATTGGTAATAATTTAGTTATTATAAGATATATTAATGGGACTAATGTGAAATTTTTTTAATTAGAATATGTGAAAAAATAAATTAGAAGAATAATTAAATAATTTGTTTAATCTAAAGCAGCTTGTCAATGATTCAATAATTTGTATTTAAAGAGTTACAAAGAAATAAAAAACTCAGAAATTTCTTAATAAAATAAATAATTTAAATAAAATAAATTAAAATTAGATAAAAATCTTAACATTTTTGAAAGTAAATTTATTTAAGTCATAGTCCCACGAATAAATTTAAACTTTAACAAGTGTTCTACCAATTCTAATTTATATTTGTTTAGTTTCGTATGGAGAAGGATGTGGCTATGTCAACAAGCCTGGGTACATTAAAATTTAATTAGTATTTAAATTAATAATTTTTTTTTAAAATAATAAAGTGTATATACTCGAATAAGTTATTTTCTAGATTGGATCAAGAGTCATTCTGGTTAAAATAAAGCTATGAAAAAAAAAACTTTTTTTTTTTTGATTTATTTAAAATAAAGTCTAAAAACAAAAATTTTTATCTAATATAATTGATTATTATTTATCTGAGCATTTTGTTAAAAAGCAAATCATTAACTGGTGCAAGACCAATGCAGGCTCTGAAAAAATTCTCAATTGCATTACGCTGTTTGGACAGCGAGTTAACTGGGCGTCCCACGCTCAAAGGCGCTTTGAGCATGTAGCTCAAAATGGACAATATTGGATGAAAATTTTCATACTCTGTTTGATGCTCTTCTTTTACTTGAATTCTGGTCATGAGCTCAGTTAGAATGGCCAAATCGAGGATTAGCGGCGAGGCCAGAAGCGAGTCCTCGCAAGTGTTGTGTATTGAAATGGTCTTTCTGCCACCCATGAATATTTCGTTCTCATACTCATCCAAGGCTCGTTTGCTATCGCCCACTGATGGTACATACTTTATGACAACCACATGATCGGGATGCTCGCCTTTTTTGTACAAAATTGGATTAGAGTCGACCATGTCGTCGACTACATTTGTCTTGGATATTTCCTTGCTTCTAAATTGACTTGGCGAGTTCAGGTTAAGACCGTCATTATTTCCCAAATGATTGTAGCTTGTAATTGCCAATGGTTTAATGCCAGCATTGACCAAAAAGTCAACAAGAACACTTTTAAGCTTTGTTTGACCAGACTTGAAGTCATCTCCGCCAATGTACACACTGTTTTTGTATGCCAAATCCAACACACCGGGCACAAATGTGTTCTGAGGACTACCATTAATGAAAGGACACTTTTCAAGTATACTGGCAATGGCAAACATTGAAGAGGCGGATATTTCCGCATGATTGCTCTCAATTGATTTAAGAATATTCTCTGACGTGTCATTGACACCTTGGATCAAGTCAGCAAATCGTTCAGTGTTTGCTGTCCACAAGACAATTACTTTGTCAAGTTGGTTTGACTTTTTAAATTGGCGTATATCCTCTCTGATTACTTCAAGTTGGTCTTTTTTGTTTGTCTCCTTGATCAAGTTGTCTGCACGGTCCTCTTGATTAGCTGCTATAAAATCCTTGTAATAAATGCTTGGCAATGGCTTCAGCTTGGCCATCTGGTCGTAAACTTGCCGCTGTAAATCGGGCTCAAGCACCTGAGCTCGTTCCATGGATTCAGCCAAGTTTTTCGAGCTTATGTCCCATCCTCCAATAATCAGATCATCTGGATTCACCATTGGCAAGAGTTTATTCAAAGGAACAAATACATCCTCTCCGTTCTGATCCACGCCTATTCGGCTGGTCGATGCCAAGAGCAATGACCCGTAGAAGTTGGCCTGCTGTACGCCTCTCCTTGTGTTCCAGCTTAGCTTGTCGCGATTGGCAATGAGAGCAGCGGTGAGCGTTGAGCCATTGTTGCCACCCCATCCAACAAGCATTAGTCCAACACGAGGCACTTTCAAGTCTGTCCTCAGCTCGTATCTCTTAAACTCGCTGGCCAGCTCATACTGGTCCGATGAGCCATTCTTCAAGGCCTTGGTCACCTCATGAGTGTAGCTTGAGTACAGGTAGTTGTCTTTGACTTGTGTCTTTGGAGAGCTAATGTACATGCTTGATCTGGCTACTACTAGCTAAATAATGTGATTGTAAATATACACTTCACAGGTATTTATATGGTTTAGAGATAATGGTTCGATAGACAATTATTTTAAGTTTATTCATGTCGTGTTTTAACACGTTTTAATAGAAAAAAGTGAAAAAAGCTTTTTCACAATGTATCACCTTAATTAAAAACATACTTTGATTTATGATGATTTTATTATTTAAATTAAAAAATATAAATTTAATCGAATGATTTTTAAGGTCCATTAATAATTATCTTCACTAGTTAAAAAAGATTCACAATAGATTATTTACATTAACGATTTGATTAGATGATTATCTATTTAAAAATGACAAAAGATAAAAAATGGAAAAACTTATCTGCACATCTTTATTCCAAAGTTCAAAATGGCATAAATAAATTAAAAAAACAAAATAGAAAAAGAAAAAAAAAAGTTTTTTTAATTAATTTCTATCATCGTTTTAATTTATTCTTCATTTTGTTTTCTTAAGAGTTGGCATTAAGATGAATCAAGCATTTTTATTGATAATGAATGAATACTTTTTCTCCTAAAGAGCCTTAATTAAATGTGCTCACATAATCATCATTGAATAAAATTATATAAACTTTTACATCACATCAAATTATCTCTGAATTTAAAATAAATTCTTTCATTTCGATTCTAAAGCTAAGATTGGTAACTATATTACCAAATAAAGTTCAAATTTCAATAATTAATTGACAAAATTTTGAAAATTTAAATTAATCAAATTTACTTGGGTACAGTTGATTTAAGGTATGGCTTAAAGTTGACCGTGTAGTGTGCATGGAACCATTAAGTGCCAATTTAGTTCTATTTAAAATCTGAAAATTTGATATCTCTTGTCAGCTTTGATGTCCCAACAATTTGGGTTATTACCAATGAAATGTACCAAATAATATCCCAAGAGTAGATATCTCAATTTCACATTAGGTTGATGTGAAAAAAAAATAAAATTATTTAATATTTGTTAAAATTTGCTATGATTATATAAATCATATTAATTTTGGAGTGTCTCTTAAATAAACTATACAATATAAAAAATAAAAATTTCTGGCCAAAACCTGGGTTTATTTTGCCAGGTCTCACTCTTTGTTTAAACAAAGACACTGCTGCACAAAGAACAAGCTTTTTCTATAAAAATTGTCTATTTATTATTAGATAAAATTAATAGATTTAATAAACAAAAAATAATAAAATGAAAATATTTTGTTGAAGTGGTGTGGTGTGTACTCATTTTGGGAAAGACCCAATTAAGCTTAGTTAAATTAGTGGCTTACTTTTGATCTAATTTGGAAAATTAATGACCAATTTGAATACTTTTTTTAAAAAAAATAATCAGCAAAGTATAAACAGATAAAAAGGAAAGTTTTTTCCCAACAAAAAAAATATTTATTCATTTTTATTCATAATTTCATGTAAAACTAATTTTTCGAGCTTAATAAAAATCACAAATTCTATTATTGAAAAAAATAGTCAAGTCACCATTCTTTTCAATTTTAAATGCTTTGAAGTAATTCAGAAAACAAATTCAATGAACAACCATTTTAGCTTTAAGTATGAAGTTAATGTTCTGGGAATGCAGGTCACCAACTTGGTCGTATTTGTACCAATTTGTATATTCTTGTTCATTACAGCTGTGCTTAGTGAATTTTTGAGCTTTTTCCAAAGTTGTGTGTCCAGTGGCGATGAAGATGACTCACATTTGTGGTCAAGTAAATACCAGTCTCTGAATAATTCGGTGGAACTTAGCTCGATCTCAAGTACGGACTCGAGTGAAAACTCGCTCGGTCCAGTGGTCAGCCACGAGCAAGATCCATTGCTGGTAAACCACGAGGCTCATTTTGATCTCATCAAATACCATCCATTTGGCTACCACAACCAAATAGCATTTCAAATTAAGCAATTTCAGGCCTTTAGAGTACCCTTTATGCTCAAATGTTTGTACAAAATTAACCAATTTTTGACTGGCTATGCAATTATGTTGATCATTATGACTTTTAACTTTTGGTTCTTATTGAGTATTCTACTTGGTTACACATTTGGTTATTACTTGTTTTTTAGTAATTGGAAATATAATTTTGTTTTAGTGTCAAAAATATTGGCTTTATGCGAAAGACTATTTAAATATTAAGTCACATATCTTTTTGTTATATAAGAAAAAAATATTGTTTTTAATTAAAATCTTTTAAAAAATAAAACAAATTTGAACTTTTCTTTTTTAGTCGAAAAATTAATCTTTTTTTGATCTTTAAGGTTAAAAATAATGGATCAAATATGACATTGAGTAGCACATTTATAAAATTTAGTTTAAAAATTTCATTAAATTTAGACAAATATTTCAAGTTAATTTAAATTTTTTAATTGATTAATAAACAAAATTATTTAGATGATACAGAAAATATTTTTGAATTGATAACAATTTATTATTCGAAATTTTTGGTCAAATTTATTATTTAACTTATATAAATTATATAGATAATAAAAATAATGATTAATAAATTTTTTGGTTATATTTACTAAAATATCTAGTTGATATCTCAAGTCTTTTACAAGGAATGACAATCGAGGACATGTGTAGTCAAATAAATGTGGTACCGTAAAACCTCGCGTAATATC
>JAESIW010000109.1:4518-53938 GCA_016802295.1 Brachionus rotundiformis
TATAAGACAGGGAGTAAAGATAACATATCGGGCTTAATATTCCAGATTTGTAGATTTGATGTAGCTTAGTTTTCATATTCGACAGTCTCTTATCAATTATAAGTCCAACAACTAATTTTATTTTATCATTGAATACCTAAAATTGTAAATAGAAACTATGGCACTTTTATACTTTTTTTTTGGTACCTTTTATACTCAATTTTGTAATATTTATATTTTTTATACAAAAAACAGTGCCCCTTATTTAACGGGTCACTGAGCAAGTGGTCGGCGATCGGCCCTAGCTTAGAATTAATAATTAAACTATTTTTATTGCGGCTGAGAGGAAGGATCATTCCTAAAATTGACTTGATGCTTTGGTGCCGATTCCATGTACCACTGGAACCAAACCATCAAGTCAAGTCAAATAAAAGAAAGCTCAAAAGAAAGAATAAAATCAGCTTCTTATTTGAATTCAATAAAATTAAATAGAATTAATCAACTTAAAAATTTATCAAAGACTAGACTTTAAAAGATTATTTATGGTTAATGTCATCGATTGACAAGCAACTAAATAAAGAAAAGTGTCTCTGTTCTATCTATTCGATTAGCAGTTATACCTTGCTATTTTCCCGGCACTTCATTTTTGAATAAAACCAGATTATCTTTACAAAATCTATATTGAAATATGTATTTGCTTTTAATATAAAAATTTATTATTTAATAATTTTTTTAATTAAAAATTAGTCAATTCTTTTCAACTAATCTAATCTGAAAAACTAAAACTTTAATGTTTGAGCTCTTTTAAATAGAATACGCTTTATTTAACAGTGTACTGTCATGTGGTCGGAAACGGCTTTTGCCAAAGAAAAAATAAATTAAAGAATTGCACAATTCCTCAACTTGAGCTCTTGTTTTTAAGCTAATTATTCAATTTTAATTAGTAGGGCTTACTAATTCTTAAATTTAATTATTTTGTTCTAAAACTGATAATACTGACTGACAGTCCGGTCAGTTGTTAAAACAATGTGACCTGAATATTTTGACTTTGGAAAAGATTAATTTCCCTTTATTACCCTTAATTTGATGAATTTCTTAAACAGATCTTCAAAAATCTACTCAAAAAAAGCGATTTCATCAAAACGTAATTACTGAATAAAATAGTTTATGTCATTAAAATAAGAAACCAAATAAAAAACTCAATATATTTCAAATAATTAATTAAAGTATTGGATATTAAATTAAATTGGATACTTGAAATAAATTTTTAAAAAAAGTTTAAAGCAAACTTCTACATATATAAATTTAATTCGATAGCAAATATTTATCTAATTAAAAGTTATATTAAGCTTATTTGAATTAATTTTTGACACTGGTCCACTTTTAAGTGGCAAAATGCAGTAAACAAACTACCAAGTAGCCAGGAAACGACTAGAAATTTCCCATACAGTCCACTTTTATAATTGTTTACTCTTTCCTGGACAATTGAAGTCCGAATTTTGTCAGTTATTAAAATTTTATTACCAAAAAAAGTAAATTATTTCAAAACTGAGCAGTTTTAAGCCCAAAAAATAAAGTCCACTGTCAACTAATCAGCCAAAATCGATCTAATCACTCAGTATCTGAATTTTATCTGTTTAAATGGCTCTTCTATTTGTCTATTGGATTTTTAATCGGATAATTAAATTCTACACAACCAAAAGACTGTCCATGCCTAAAATAAATTAAAAAAAACTTGAAATTAAACAAAGCGATAAGAATTAAATGAAAAGTTGTTTCTATTTGTTTTTTATCATGCAAAAAATGTCTAGCCATTATCAAATAATAAAAACTTGTGTCTTTTATCAACTCTCCACCTATCAGGACTTAAGAACAGTCTTAGCTATTTAGCTTCTTTTCAGTTATAAAATGACCAACATAGAGGACCTCTATGTCTCTGGTTAGGCAACAGGCCTAGCAAAGACCGATCACTAGGAATTGAATAAACTAGTCTTAATTAAAAATCTAATTAAAATACATAGCAATAGTAGTCAATAAAGGCATCAATTTTAATTTTAATTTAGCTAAAATTAATCAATTTCAATGTCAATTGCAGGATCAATTAGTTAAACATAAGAAGTTATCGTAAAAATATTTTCTGCTTTTTAATAATTTAGACCTAAGCTAACTAAATTCCATGTTTAAATTTCATTAATGGGTAAATATTTGCTGATTAAACCAATTGAACGATTTCTCGTTTATAAGACTTTATAAATAATTAAGTCTGTAAAAAATTCGAAACAAAAATTGTAGTTAGTTGCCTTAGAGTGTTGTCGGTACAAGCCTACAATTTCTTAAAATAACAATCAGAACAAAAGAAACAGAGCGCCATTTAAATGTTGGCTCTAACTATTTGCTTTGCTATTTAAATACCAGATGCCATGATTTGTTTTGTTAGCCGGAATTTGGTTTTATTCCGAGCCTTAATCGCTATTAGCTTATTGACAGTCTTGTTTTCAATCACTTAAAAAACATGGCCCAGATTTAAAATCAATAGAGCTATTTTGTAATTTAGTCCGTTTGGTTGCTATTTTGAAGTCTTTGTTTACCTAAAAAAGCCTAGCAGTTTCAATTAACAGGGCTCAATGAAGTTTGTTTATATTTATAAGCAACAGACAACTTTGAATATCTGTGAAATGACACAGAGTCATAGAACATTCTTTAATATTTTGATTATTTAAACATGTTCTCATTAAAGATTATATAGCTAGTTCAGCCAACACCCAGAACAACAGCAAACTAATCTTTCAATTATTCAGACGTAATAAACAACATATACAGTAAAGATTCTAGCAATAATGGGTTGATAAAGGCCGAGCCTTAAAGCAATTCGGGGATTGGAAAAATGGGTGATGCGTCAAACTATGCTAACCTGTCCCCTCCATCACAAAACCAAATTCTCAGTCAGTCAAACATTCTATAATGTTTTTAACTATTGAAGATAAAAAATATATTAGCAATTTTCTCAGTCAATCTTTATATATCATTTAGATAATATCTTTATTAATGAAAAGAGTTAAAAGGAACTTGATATACGGCAAAAAATTTTAATAAAATGATTCATTGGACTCAGTAAATTTACAAAAACAAAACCGCTGAACAAAGCATTAAAGTTCGAGTCAATTAGACAAATTTATTATTAGCATAAGATATTCTTTCTCAAACAAATCTTCACTAACCAATTATGTAAAAACGTATTTGAATTCCTAAGGAAAGATAGAGAGAATACTTCTTTTAATAAACAGTTATCAAAAGTAGAAGATCTGATTCATATTAATTGCACTGAATATGATTTAGCATTCAGTGTTATTTTGATTGAATGGTGCCTTGAATGCAATAACTATGGACTAACCGACTCGATAAATACTATTTTCATTTAATAAAATATTGTATGTTGAATAATCTTAATCATTTTTTTGAATATAACAAACTTAATTTTTTACTTAATTGTAAAATGGATACTTAATTTTCTATCAATTTTTATTTTAAATTGTCCATGGAGCTTAAACTTTAATTAAATAAATAAAATATTATCTATTTTTTACATTTTATAATCTTATATTCTATTACTTAACTTTTAATGCTGAAATTCTTAGATATTAATTAAGGCGAATTATCATAAATAATCGCTACATTTTTTTATTTAATAAAAATACGCCTCGCCTCACAAGTGGTAGCAGCGAATGGTTAAAAAAAGTTCTAAGGAAGACACCTATAATACTAGAGCTACGCTGATCAAATCAAAAGGAATATGTGACAATCGTCATATCTTTGTTTGACAATCAAATTACATCTTTATAATAGTCTTGTAAAATCTGTTTTACTATATGCATCTGAATGTTAGAAAATGACTGATAGTGACTGTTAAAAGTCGAAATATTCCACAACAATCGTTCAAAAAATGTTTGAACTTAAAGCTTTTCTTTAGAACCGTCCCCAATTCTTCTATGCTCCACGAAAAATCAGGAATTATATTAAATTAACAAGCAAGTATAGAAATCGGCAAATACAGCATTTTGCCGAACAGTTAGAGGCAAACAAGTGGTTAAAATTTTTGATATTTTCAGCAAAAAAATCAAACTTATTAAAAGTTTAAGAAGAAAACAAGAATAAATAAATATCTATTAATATCTCCTAGGTATGCCATAAACTCAATTCAAATAGATGTTGAAAATTATCAGTCTATCTAACTAACTACCTATCTGGCTAGCTAACATTTAAATTTGCTTGTATTACAATCAAATTTTATTTAAATGTTATTAATTACAACATCATGAGAGTTATTATTTAAGATAGTTAACTTGTTTGATTAGTTTTTAGTTTTTGCTTTGGTTTCTTTATAAGACCCTCTGAGTAGTTAGACTAAATAAAATATAAACCTTTAGTTGATACTTTAATTTTGTTCCATTCCCTCACGAAAATCCTTATCAGCCCAATCGCACTTTAGTGTAAGTTACTGAGAGTAAATTATTTATAAAATTATTAATAAATTATTTACCAGAACTTAACTAAAGCCACAAATAAATAATAAAATTTAATACTTCTGAAAATATAAACAAGGATATTAAATAAAGTAATCAATTATTTCAAGCGATTAAATTAGCTTTAATTGTTTGAAATTAAACTAATTATCTAGTATTGTTGATAATTGAAATTTTAGTGTTCAAATTTATCAAATATAAAAATATCTCTCTCTGGTCTATAAAATACATTAAATATGCTCGTGATTAATCCGAAAAATTGCTACAAGTGCCAATCAATAGATTTTAATTAATTCGGATTTTGATTATGACGAAATTTTTTAATTTTTAAAAATATCCTTCCGTTGAGTAACTAATTGAATATTAAAATTTATATTTCTATAAAAAAAAATTTTGTTTTATAATTTTTCTATTTTCTAAAGTTTATCCATTTCTATAATGAAATATAAATGATCTTTAAGACTTATCTTGATAAAACCAGACTGGAAAAGTGTCTGCACGCTCGCAGCTATCAACCCAAATTTTGGCCCTATTTTTCTTTAGCTGATTAGATTATTGAGAAAAGTTAGGCATCAAATTATCTGGATTAGAAATTGTAAGGCTTAGGACCAAGTTATCTTGTCTAAAAAACAGACCTTCTGGTAATCATTGATGCATTAAAAAGTCCGACAAACCAGCAACAACAATAACCATTTTAAATTCAAGAAAAGATAGCCATTGAATAATTGGGCAAAAGATTGGACTTACAATTTATACCAAAATAAATTTTTTACACAAAATCTGTAAAGATATATTTACCAAATGTCAAGATGGACTGGCCTATTTGAAGCCTCAGATTCAAAATGTAAGCTTAATTTAATACCCTAAACTATTAATATAAAAATAACCAAAGTTTTTGCATTGGTAAAATTTTGGAACATCTCTTAATTTTATTTGATTGACTTGCTCACTTAAATAATATTTTTTGTTTAAAATAAAATATCTAAAATTTATATTCAAAATAAAAAAATATTTATTTACTGGTTTCATTCATTTATAAAATATTCAAAAATATACCAAAACAAATTGAGGACCTATTTCCCCAATAATATAAACGAAGCGAAAAATTATTTAAATTTTCCATAATAAAGTCAAAATACTAATTAATTAGAGTAATTAAAATCTCGAATTATTGACTTACAAACTTGATACGCACTGATGGCTGTTCTGTGAATACTTTCTCAAGTTATGATTTAATTAAAATTTGGTTAATAAAAAAAGATGGAATAGAATAAAGCTCTTAAATATGCAAATCGATCGAATGTCAATACTAATTTGGATTCTAATCAAGCAAGTTTGTTAATAAATCGCATTAAGTGACTCCACGGGGGCTGATTGTTTTTAGCTCAAGTGAAAAATCGGGAGCTTATTTGATTCAAAAATTGTATATGAAAATGGTGCAAGTTTACCATATTAACATTAACTAAAAAAGTAAAATGTTTATCTTTTATAATTTTGATAGAATAGTAAAGTTGCGAAATAAAAATTTAAATTACAATCAAATTTGGTATTTTTGATTAAATGTCAATGCCTTGGAACTTTTTTCAGAAAAGAGTTCCTTAAATCTAAATTTTATCAAAATTCTATCACCAGAGTATGTTAATAGAGTAAACAATCAATATTATAATAACTAATTAATTTTTTAATGGTAAAAGTATAAAAAATTTAGCTTTGATCACACTCTCATGAGTTATAAAGTGATATTGATGATAGATAATGTGTTTTTTTTAGTTAAATTGATAAGAATATTAAAAATAATAAAAAATTAAAAATGTTTTTTTTTAATTTTAATTATTGAACTTTTGAATAGTCAACAAGTATCCTTTTAATTTAATAAATAGATAAATACAAACAGTTTTTTGATATTAATTACTTTATTTTGAATCATCTTTAACACTGATTCCAATTATTTTTCCAGACAATGCCAACATAAAATTGCAATTATCTTATGAGATAATACCAAATGATTAAAAAAGCTAAATAAACATTAAAATAACAATTAAATTTGGTATTTTTGGTTTAATGTCAATGCCTTGGAACTTCATATTCTGGCACTTGACACTTGCATTTGAATTGCGCAATCGAACATATTTTATTCTAGATCAGAAAAAGCTAATCAAAAATTATAAAAGATAAACACTTTATTATCTTAATTATTGCTAATATGGTAAACTAGCACTGTTTTTATTCAATTGGAATCAGCAATTACGATGTAATCAAATAAAGACATTAAGAACAAAAAAAAGTTAGTTTTAATTCATTTTTCAATTTTAAAATAAAAATTTATATCGATTCAATATTTAATTAAATAAATTATATTCTAGCAAACATGTGTATTTTATTGTGAATGAAGTGGCTAACTATTACAAGAGAAATGGTTCTAAGGTACATATTTTGAGCTTAGATTCTACTAAAGCATTTGATAAGATGTGGAGAGATCCCCTTACTTGTTTAACTTTTGTATTAATGAACTTTTAAAAGAGTGTACTAGTTTGAAAATTGGGGCTTCTCTAAATGGTATTAGAAGAGTGTTTCAGATTCGCAAATGAATGGAAAATGGACTTTAATCCTAAAAAATCACTTAATCTTACAATGACCAGCTCTTGAGTGAAGTGTCAAGAAAAGTTTGAAATCAATGGTATTCAATTGTTGAATGTAGTCGGTTTTGAATACTTGGGTCTTCCATTTGGTAACAATTCATTCATTCCAGACTTTATAGAAGAGAAGTGGAGAAAAGTTGAAAAAAGTTTTCGTTATATGGTCTTGGTTGTAAACCAATGGTCTCCAATGCTTATCTGATTGTTTTTGACTTATATTTAAATGAGCATTAATTTAATTGATTTGAACAATAATAATATTGAGCATTAATTTTTTTTGAAACAACATTAATTATATTGGACAAGCATTAATTATTTTAAACGTGCATTTATCATATCAAACATGCGCTAATTAAATTTTTGAACATTATAAATTTGCAGTTAACATTAATTTTAAAAAATTTACATTAATTTATAACAAACAACATTAATTGCTTAACAGTGCTACCATTAAGTACTTTTTACTATGTATCGATACATTTTGTATAATATAAATACGATAGAGAAACTTGAGTCTTACATAAAATGGCAAGTCAACGAGTAGCACAATATATATGGCAAAAAATATGGTACGTCTAGTATTATTTTAGGTGGGCTTGAAGCTTGGTGTCAACAATACAATTTAATAACAGATGATAATGACACAGCATGGGTTTCAAATTATGAAATTATATATGAAGATGAAATTGATGATGATAAAGAAAAAGGTGAAGAAGGTAGAAAATTCAGATTTTTTAACACAACAAAAGACTTTTATTAAATACAACAATTTCAAACAGACTTCATCAGAAATTGTTAGCAAATTTAAAAGAGGCAGACCTGCAAAAGCTAAAGGTGCTTTATTAGTGCAATAATGGTTTTATTAATGTAACTTTGATAAAAATTTTATGTTCATTTACTGGTTTTATAATGCAAAAAAAAAATTTTCTCATTGTTATGGTTTAAATTAAATAATGCTTGTTTATATATAATTTAATGCTAAATAAATGATAAATTTATGCTTAATTAGAGATTTTTTAATGATTTTAATTTACTGCTAATACCTTAAAAAATTAATGCTCATTCAGTATTTTTTTAACGCTCATTTAAATACAAGCCATTGTTTTTTAATTCAAACAGTATTGTCAGTCTATCTTAAGACACATTCTTGACAACATTTTAATCCCAAATAGCATGCTGAGTGAACTTGACACAAGGCAAAGTTCGTTAATTAAAAGAATTATTGGGCTGAAAAAATTTGCTCGTGTGACTCCTTTGTACAATTCGCTTAAATTGGAATCAGTTAGTGAGATTTATTTTAAACATAAAATTTATCCTTTAGAGAAATTGATGAGATGCCCATTAAGCAAATAAGTTTTCAATTTTATTCGTGAAAATCAATCAACATCTGAAAAAAAAGATACATCGTTTTGTGTACAACTTAATCGTTTAGAAAAGAGCGTAATAGACGTAACCAGGAATTGAAAGGTGGTGCTGATGGGAGGCACCGTTATGTTTATGGAGGGCAGGAAGTTCTACTGGGGCATCCGCTGGGGTGAGCTCAGAGAAATTTATAAGGCCGAATAAGAAGGCCACCAACCCTAAAATCAAATCAGTCAATGTAAATCTAACTTCTACTAATCAAATTTTTTTCTATTCAAATGCAACTTCCTTGGTCAACAAATGGAGCGACTTTAACTCAGTAATCGAGTACCATAATTTCCCACATGTAATTATGATCACAGAGACCTGGTTCTGCGACCATAGCATAGTCAGCCTTACTAATTACAAGCTCTATAGCAGGAACAGAGAGGCAGTGCGTGGTGGTGGTGTTGCAATTTATGTCCGAAAGGACCTCGATAGTTTTGAAATAAATGAACATCGGCTACTGAAGCATTCTTGAGAAAGTCCAAAGACGAGCAACCAAACTCGTTCCAAGAATCCGTAACTTAAGCTACAGCGATCGCCTTTCCATCTTGGGTTTGCCCACTCTGAGCGATCGTAGGACAAGAGGTGACGTGATTCAAATGTTCAAGATAAGAAGCGGCTTAAACAACATAGATTGGGTCAGACCTCCCCCACATTGCAGCTCGCTCTCCCAACACGACGTATTAGAGGGCACAAAAGGCGCCTGTCCGTCCAAGCACCTACCAACTGCGCCCAGCGTGAAAACTTTTTAACAAATCGTGTGATTAGAGTGTGCAACAGCCTAGCAGAGAAAGTAATCTATGCCTCGACTGTAAA
This sequence comes from Brachionus rotundiformis, assembly GCA_016802295.1. NCBI lineage: Eukaryota > Metazoa > Rotifera > Eurotatoria > Ploima > Brachionidae > Brachionus > Brachionus rotundiformis. The sequence goes on from JAESIW010000109.1 coordinate 13,877, forward strand.
CCAGTTCAAGAATAGATTCAATGCATCTAACTACCATAGATGTCTTCCTTGTAAGACGTCTCCGCAAGCATGCTTGTCGTAGCTTACTATTTATTATCATTATTATTATTATTACATCGTTTTGTGTACAACTTAATCGTTTAGAAAAGAGATTGTTTAATAATTGTTTTGAGTATGAATCCAAAATCGTGAAAGCGTTAATTGAATTTACTTTAAAAAGTCTTAAAACCGGTCTTGTTGATTCTGTCAAATTTGCTATATCAAATATAACTTATTATATGGAAACAAATCAGGAGTTTTTCTATCTATAAAATACTTAAAATAATCTAATAAAAGTTAACTATGACTTTGGTTGATAGATGTGTGTAAATAGTTTGGAAAACTTGTTCATAAAGCTCAAATTATTTTGGATTTAAAAAACATTTTTTAGTTTATAAATTTATTCCTACTTTTTTAAATATAGTAATGTAACTGTCAATGTGACTTCAAATTTAAATAAATAATAATAATAATATTAGAAAAAACAAAAAATAAAAGAAACTAATATTGATAATTTATAAATAATTTAATAGATCATTGATGTAATAATGACAGTACTTGAGTCCAAAATTATTTTTGTCTAGTTTACTTAACTTGAAAGGATGAATAAAATCAGATTTTGGATAAAAAACGTCCAATTCAACGGAACTATTTCTCTTTTCATAATATCCATTTATAATTTGGACATTTTGGTTCATTTCTATTCCAGCCAAGACAATTGGAACTGCAAGTTCAAGAAAAATGTTGTATTCACGAAACTTGTTGAATAAGTAGTAGCTTTTTTTAAATTTGCTTTTTGGCAAGTAGAATAAGTCTGATCTGCAAAATTTTACTTTGGTAATAGTGTCTACTTGGTGTTGGTTTTGTTGTATTTGAATCAAAAATTCATTTATGATGCTTGACTCAAGTGAACCATTGTCTTTAAATGATTTGAAATATTGCCACAAATTGATTACATTTTTTATGTTTGGCCAATGGTACCATTTAATACTCGAATTTGGCAACATTTTAATATCTAGCTTTAAATCATATGGAAACCAAACTCTCTGTTGGTCAAAGTTTTTCAAATTCCAAAATTTGAGCAGAACATCATCACTTAAAAGCAAAATACCATTTGTTTTTAGTCCCATTTCGATTACTTTATTGGCACAGAAATAGTGATACTCACCAATGCCAAAATTGACCATTTCTATGAACGTAAAAGAATCAAATTTCTTATTAACCCCTCTGTGTGAGCTCAATTTATTTACAAGATTTGAGCCACAAAATATAACATTTTGAAAATGGTAACCATACAACATGTCAAGCAAAAGTATGTTTTGCTCAATGGGAGCTCTGTTAAATGTGACCAGTATGGTTATGTTGGTTTTGAGTGGATTTTTTTCTCTGCTATAAGTGTGATTCAATGTAATTCCGTAGTTGTGACACAAATTGTCAAAAAAGTCTATTTTTTTTGGCAAATAATTGTTAATCTGCTCACCAATGTTTATTTCATCCAATGAAAGCTGAAAATTTGGTGTATATCTAATTTTTGTTTGATCAAAATTTCCCATTTTATGCTCACACTTTTGCTGAATACTAGGAACTTTGGTGTTTTCAAAGTTGACAATTAGTGGTTCTTTGTAGCCGACCAAAACAAGATCATGAATCCAATTTTTCATTGATTTTATTTCACTCTTTTGCCAAAAATTCTCACTGGCCATGTCACGTGTCAACTGAATCATACAAGAGAAAAACTTTGAGTGCTGGCATCGCCACTTGAACAAAAAATCAACCAATCGCTCAGTCTTGGAATACATGGACTTTTCTTGTTCAAAATCGCTCATATAATTGTGGGCATTTCTTATTTGATAGGCATTTGGACCATTAAAACTAACTGTTTCATTTATTAGCCACATGAGCCTTTGTGCCCAGTACGATCGCCAAATGTCAGTCAGCCTAAACTCAACACTATGTGGCAAATACAAACTCCAAAAACCTGAATAGCTTATCAGAGTATTTTGAGAGTTGTAAGGCGACATTTTGTACAATGGAATTTGAAAAGATGGCGAGCTTTGGTCAAATGACAAATCAATTTTTCTATACTGCATGTTTTTGGTCAAACGAAAGATGGCATCCACATCCGGATCGCCATTCACAACACCTTGTTGAACAATAGATGTCCTTTGTAAGCCACACACATAGCTGTTATTAAAGATAGTGTTTATTTGACTCAAGGGATATCCTCTTGGCCATATTTGCGCTTGACCAAAATGTGCATAAGGATTTATGACACGGTCAGCAACTGAACAATCATAAATGAGTCCGTGTTGAGTATTTTCAAAATTAAAATACTCATCTAGATTGACAGTGGGTGCATTGTCGTCATCAGTGTCATAGATAAACTCGGCACCATGCTTTATGGCATACAAATAACCAATATTTTTTCTAGTATATGAATTAAATGGTGTTGTTGTAAAAGTTTTTAAATTTAAACCCTCCTGATCATAAACACTGAGAAAAATGGCATTTTCCAAACTCCATTCTGGTGGTGTTTTTTTATCTCCAATTACCAGCAATTTAAATCCACTAATTTGGCAAAGTTTTTTGCACTGCTCTGTTGGCAATGAAACAGAAGTAACCACAATCCATTTTTTGTTCGAAAACTCTTTATCTTTATACTCATTTAGTTTAATGTGTCCAGAGTATTTTACTATTAATAAAATAACTAAAACTAATAAAATTCCAAATTTTAAAGCTTGTTTTTTTTTGTACAATTTCATTTCTAAATTCTTCGTCATTATTAAAATAATAACGCAAAAATATATGATTAGATAATTTTTATTGTAAATATAATAAATTTTTTTTAAGAAAAATATTTATTAAAGACAATAAAAAAGTTTGTTGGTTTAAACAAAATTAGAATTTTTTTATTTTTTAAATTTAATTAAATTTGTTTTTTCTTTTAGTTTTTTCATTTGTTGTCAATTTCTTCTTAAGTCCTATTGAATCTTTGTTTTGTCATATTGTCAATGTTAAAAGAACCTGTTTCTTTAACAATATATATTAAATTACAAATATCGAATACTTAAAATATTATAGTTTCGATTTTCTAATTTTTTTTTTCTAAAATTTAATAAAATTTTTTAAGCAATAATGGACCATATTCTTCATAATGAATCAAATAGGGTTTCCAATCATAATATTCTGTAGTCATGTATTTTTTTTTCACATCAACCATCTACTTTTTAATTATTATTAAATTATACATTAAAATTATTAAATTTATATTTTTTTTCCTAAATTTGATATATTTTTAATAAATTTTTTAAATAGAAAATAAATATCAAATTAAGGATAAAGAAAATATAGTATAGTTTATGTTGGTTTATTGAAGCGCATTAAAAAAAATGTGTGAAATCTGATAAAAATTATTAAAAAGTATTTAACTAATTTTGCTTCAAAAATTTCGCTCGATTGAACTTTTACTGCTTGGTCTCTCAGCATGTTCCAATTGTTGACTACATGGTCTGTCAAGTAGTTGTACCATTGAGCACAATTCTTGACTATTTTTCTTTTAATTTTGTATGGATGGCCTCTTGTACATCTGCTTGAGAAGGTAAGTGGAATTGCCAAGACATGACATGTTTCTTTGACTCTAAACATATGAATCAAGTCACCTATCATTCGTCTTTCAGTTAAATTGGTCAGATTTAAAACTTTTCATTATTTTATATAAAAAATTCCATGAAATTATCAAATGTCTTTTATTTGGATCACTTAACACTGCACCAGTTTTTAAATAAATAACTGCTGGGACTCAGTAGAGACCAATTCTAATGTTGACGTCTGTTCTATATCATTTAGTAGTTTTTAGTAAATCCTGAAAAATTCTTAAGTTATTTCTATTAAGTTATTTTATATGTTAAAAAAATAAGTAAATATAATAAGATTGAGTTAAAAATTTATCAAAACAAATAAAAATGACACTATTAAATTGAATAAAATATGAAAATTTCAATAAAACTATTAAAACTAAGATTTTTTTGAACATACTAAACAACTTATTTTAATATCTTTTTTTTTTAATTTTTTTAAATTTAATCAATGCCGTATTTTTATACGGTCTAAAAATCGGACCATTAAGCTGACCGGCCTAGTAACCGCCCAATGGACCAGATTCGTCTGGTCTTCTCTGAGTATGGTTGCGTTTTAAGCAGATATTAAACGATTCAAAAGGTGAGTGTGCCGATTAGACAATGAAAAAGTCTAAAATTAAGTTAATCTATTTGGCATTGTGAAATTTGGAACAAAAAACAAAAACAAAATATCAAAAATGCTAGAGCTGAAATTCTGAAAGAGCGAAACATTCTATGTTAATTGAAACACTGGTACATCCTCTTTTAGATTTTAAGTTCTAAATAAATTTTGCAGAGTTTTGCAGAATCATAATATTGGCGGTACAAAGGATGTACCAAGTGCTACAACTCACGGAACATGCTTTGCTCCTTCTGAACTTGAGCTTTGGCATTTTTGATATTTTGTTTTTGTTTTTTCCAAATTTCACAATATTTCAATTAAAATAATAATAATTTTTTTTTTAATTATTATTTTTTATTTTAATTTTATTTAATTTCAAGCGTCAAATATTTAAACAGGCTTCTTTTTAAGTCACAGTTTTAAGTCAAAGTCACGAAATTTTAAGTCAAAGTCATGATTTGACTTAAATAAAAAATAAAAAATGTATATAAAAATAAAAATGCTTATTAATTAAAAAGGCAAAAATAAAACTAGAGTTCGATTAAATGAATGAAAAATATTAATCCCGTCTCCAAAAAAAATCACATGCTTACTTGACTTGAAAAAAAAAAAAATTTATGTCAATGACTTGTGACCTAAAAACAACTCTGTATTTAAATAACTTTGAATTTATATTGTAATCATTAGACTTGTCATGGTGGGTCTCCCCGGTAGTGTTATCAACTGATAACATAAGATGTTATCAAAAGATTTTGTTGTCAATAATTTAGTATTATTTAATATTTAAAAAAAGTGTTATCATTTAAATTATTATGTTATCAAAATATTTTAAATTTATTTAAAAGTTTCCGAGTTCAAGTCATTATTAAATTAATCTTAAGACAAAATTTATATTTTAATTTATTTATGCTTTCTTGCCATGTGAATTTGTATTCCCCTTTCACCATTCATAAACTGACCACACAATATACATTCAATCGAATTTTTTTTGTTGCTGAGTATCTTTTTTATTACCTGCATCTGATCATCAGAACTTTTAGGTTGCTCCAATGATTTTATCTCACATAAAATTGCTTTTTTTTTGACATCGCTACACAAGGATTGTAATTTTTCAGTTAATTGTTCGATCTTATCTTCAACTTTTTGTGGTTCTTCAATTTCTTCAAAAGACTCTGCGTCCTCTTCCGATATTTCCTCATTTTCATCGCGTAAAGTATTAGAATAAGTAGACTGCTCGACCAAATTTTGCTCACTAGATTCTTCATCTAATAATTCTTGCTCTACTAAGTCATCTAGGTTATCCAGACGGTCCGAACCAGTTTCTGACCCAGACTGAGAATCTATATCGAATATTTCTTCTTCTTGCTCAGACTTATCAAATTCCATGTGCCTAAATTTATAATAATAATATATAATAATTAAATAAACAAAATAAACAAAATAATAAAGATAATTTTACTTTTGACCAAGTTTATAGTTTTTACCCAACTCTTTTAGCATTAAGTCGAAAGCACTTTTTCTATCAGTGGTGCAGTTATTGTTGTAGCGCCATACATATTCATCTATGTATGACTGTAACATCGGCTTTGTGCATCCATTCATGTCCTTAAATTTGCCTTTACAACTTCGCCATAAACTTTCTATTTTGTTGGTGCAAGCACCTGTTAAAACAAAAATTAATATTAGATTTTAAACTAAATAATTAAACATTTAGTTTAAAATTAACCTGTGTCTGGGTCAATGAAGTTAAGGCTATGGTTCACCGTAAAATGTTTGAAATCGTTTAGTTTATTGATCTTATTATACAAAGACCAACAATCCGAATAAATAATTGAGCCAGGTATACATTTACTACAAATAAGATTTAACAGAGTTGTAGCTTCGCGGTCTGGAACAATAGTCATAAAACATTTACTATAATGATCGTTTCTCTCAACAAGACCGAACACCTACACTTGGGCCCTTCTTAAATCGTTGCCTTTGTAATGCTTTACTCGAGCGTATAATGATTCGTCTATCTCGACTATTTTGCCTATACCTCCCAGTTTAATATTATCTTTATCTAAACCAATGCTACATACTTGTCATAAGCAGTTTTGAATCTTCCGCACAAGCTATAACGCCAATAAAAAATCTTTTGATAACAAAATAGGTTGCTCAATATTTGATAACATCTTATGTTATCAGTTGATAACACTTCCGGGGAGACCCGTCATGGTTGTTGATGACGATATTTGTCAATTAATTTAACCAAATAATAATCAAATATTTGTCGAGACTGTGTTCATTCTGGTTCTTAATTTCTGGCTATTCTATATATTCTAACAACATTAACTTCCTTTTGCCAGAAATGTTCTAATATTTATTAAATTAATAAATTACATATTTAACCTATTAATCAAAAATTTAATAATTTGTTTTAATTTTTTAAAAATATAGAAAACATTTATTAATTAAAATTTAAATAAAAGTTTATTTTAATTTGTTGATAGACGAATTTAATTTAGCCTTTTAATTCCTATAATTATATAGTTGTCATGACTACCTATAACTTAAATACTAATTTTGAATCAAAGCAAAAAAAAAGCTATTTAGTCTTGTAGAATGCCTTTTTTAAAAAAAGAAAACCAATTTCAACCACTGTGGAAAGACTGGGACCGAAAAGCTCAAAAAGAAGGCTTGCATGCCACTTTTTACACCAACAACAAAGACGAGTATATAGGCGAATGGCACGATAACAAAAAAGAAGGAAAAGGTGTCTTTAATTGGGTTAAAAAAGGTGAAATATATGAAGGCGAATGGAAAAATGACAAGAGAAATGGCTTTGGTAATTTGAGCGTTAAAATCTCGGATGGTACATATAAAAAAGTCTATTCTGGTGGTTGGAAAGACAACAAAACTCATGTAAATAGATAAATTTATTTAATGTTCTCAATTTTGGTAAAAATTCTAAAGGGCTATGGAACTTATTATTACGGTGAAAATGAGTACTATGAAGGTGAGTGGTACGAGGGCTTAAAGTCCGGCTGGGGTCGCATGTATTACCAAAATGGAGACATTTACGAAGGAGAATGGTCGGATGACCAGCGAAATGGAAATGGAATGCTTCGTTTGGCTAATGAAAACAGGTATGAGGGCGAGTGGAAGAATGACAAGAAAAATGGACGAGGAAAATACTTTTTTTTAAACAAAGGAAAGCTACTTGAGGGTCTTTGGGTCGAGGATATCAATAAGACAGGTAAAATGATCGACTTTGACCGTGACAATGCCAAACAAGCTAATATATATGAATTACCTCCGGTATTTCCCTTTTTATTAAAACTATAAAACAAATTTTTATTCTAATTAATTAATTAATTTAGATTCATTTAAAAGATGCTAATCAAGTTCTGGAAGAAAGTTTTCAAAAATATGAGAATACCAATTAAATGTATAAATTAACTTTAAATAATCAAATTTTTATTTATAATAAACGCCTTATGTATCTAAAATTTAATTTTTTTTTGGAACAATGGAATGATTGGCATTCTATTGGACCATAAGCCTTTTTTCCTGCTCAATTTAGCGCTGTAATGATAAAATAGTATAATGGTAATAAGTTTGTGGTAATGTGGTAATAAGGGTAGAAATAGGTCTTTAAACATTTATAATAAAATATGATCAAGAGTATTAGAAATGTTTAAAAGAAAAATAGAGATGGCGGAAGTTTAGACAAAAGTTATATAAAAAAGGCTGAAAAATAAAAAAGCGGCATTTTTTTCAAAATTTTATCTGTCATCAATCCAAAAAAAATCCCAAAAAAGAAAAAAATTAATCAATCAAAAAAATGATTCAAAAATTTAGCAATTTCCAGAATTTAATGTTTAAAATGACCTCTGGCATTATAACAAGCCAAAACTCTTTTTGGGTTAGATTCAATCAGTTTTTGCACGTACTCAGTCGGAATTCTTAAACCACTTTTTGTGTAAAATCTCTTTTAAATGCTCAATAGAGGTTACTTTGGTGTTTACCATTTTGGTTTTCATGTTTGATCATAGGTTCTCGATTGGGTTGAGATCTGGTGAACGGGCACACCGTGGCAGAACCTCAATATTCTGTTCTTTGAACTATTTACTGAGTGAGTGAGTGATATTTCCTGAGACTCAATCTAGTTTCAAGGATCATTTGGCTCATTGAATTGATTAATTTGTAATTTATAAATGTAACATATATCAGTGCCCTTGTAAGAATGCATCCCCAGATACCGACTGAGCTTCCATCGTTTTGTAAACTTGGTATACAGAACTTCGAATTAAGCTTTTCATTTTTAAACTTTTTAAGTATTACTCTTGACTTACGATTGAATACCTCAAAATTGGACTTGTCACTGAAATAACGCAGGACTAATCATTAATCGTCCAATTAAGTCTCTGTTTACGGTTTTTGACCGCTGCATGTTGCACTAAACCTTTTTTTGGGTATTTCAAATTACTAATCCTCTAACTTAAGTTTTAGAATTAAAATCCGTGATGAGTTTTTGATAACTCGATTAGTAAGCTTCCGAGGTATACTAGAAAGGATTCGATCAGACCCAGTACAAGTTTCTTCATATCAATTTTTAGTTGAAGAGACAAGTTTTTAAATACAACTAATTCTTGGAAATCTTATTTCACTTTTTATTCCCACTTTTTAGCAGACCGACCATCTGCCATTTATGCTGGCTAGTCACCTTTTTGCCTAAATAAAGAGTTTTTAGTAAAAAGGTCATGAGGAATTCATGAGGATTTAAATTAACTGCTGTTTTAGTTCAATATATTTACAATAAACTAAAAAGAAAAAAAATGAAAAAAGACTCTTAAAATTGATAATAAATATTCCTCAAAATGCTGCCATATTTTATTTTTTTAAGTAAAATATGGTTAGTTATCTAAACATATTTTACATATTCACTTAAAAGATATATTTGAGCAGATACACCATTTAATTCCAAGTGTGATAGAGCATGGTTAAACCAAAATTTTTTTTGGCAAATAGATATAAATTTTTTGGTTTTTGGTTTGTTTCGAAAAATATATATACAAACCAAAAATTTAATTGTGATGTAAAAAATTTTGAATTTATCAAAAATTCAAATAAAAGAACTTAAAAAATATTATCATTTTTGTTTACAATATTCAAAACAAAAATTTGATAAATTGAAAATTCTTAAAATATATTTTTAAGGAAATTAATATAAGATAATATATTTGAAATATTTCTTTAGTTTTAGGTAAGAGTTAATTTTTATTTAAAAAAATAGTGAAAATTGAGTTAAAAATAAAATACAAAATCGATACTTGAAGTTTTAGTTTACCAGAATTATAACATAAACGATAAATCTTTAATGTAGTCTCTAAAAAAAAATTTATTATATTTACAATAAAAATTATCTAATCATATATTTTTATGTTATTATTTTAATAATGACGAAGAATTTAGAAATGAAATTGTACAAAAAAAAACAAGCTTTAAAATTTGGAATTTTATTAGTTTTAGTTATTTTATTAATAGTAAAATACTCTGGACACATTAAACTAAATGAGTATAACGATAAAGAGTTTTCGAACAAAAAATGGATTGTGGTTACTTCTGTTTCATTGCCAACAGAGCAGTGCAAAAAACTTTGCCAAATTAGTGGATTTAAATTGTTGGTAATTGGAGATAAAAAAACACCACCAGAATGGAGTTTGGAAAATGCCATTTTTCTCAGTGTTTATGATCAGGAGGGTTTAAATTTAAAAACTTTTACAACAACACCATTTAATTCATATACTAGAAAAAATATTGGTTATTTGTATGCCATAAAGCATGGTGCCGAGTTTATCTATGACACTGATGACGACAATGCACCCACTGTCAATCTAGATGAGTATTTTAATTTTGAAAATACTCAACACGGACTCATTTATGATTGTTCAGTTGCTGACCGTGTCATAAATCCTTATGCACATTTTGGTCAAGCGCAAATATGGCCAAGAGGATATCCCTTGAGTCAAATAAACACTATCTTTAATAACAGCTATGTGTGTGGCTTACAAAGGACATCTATTGTTCAACAAGGTGTTGTGAATGGCGATCCGGATGTGGATGCCATCTTTCGTTTGACCAAAAACATGCAGTATAGAAAAATTGATTTGTCATTTGACCAAAGCTCGCCATCTTTTCAAATTCCATTGTACAAAATGTCGCCTTACAACTCTCAAAATACTCTGATAAGCTATTCAGGTTTTTGGAGTTTGTATTTGCCACATAGTGTTGAGTTTAGGCTGACTGACATTTGGCGATCGTACTGGGCACAAAGGCTCATGTGGCTAATAAATGAAACAGTTAGTTTTAATGGTCCAAATGCCTATCAAATAAGAAATGCCCACAATTATATGAGCGATTTTGAACAAGAAAAGTCCATGTATTCCAAGACTGAGCGATTGGTTGATTTTTTGTTCAAGTGGCGATGCCAGCACTCAAAGTTTTTCTCTTGTATGATTCAGTTGACACGTGACATGGCCAGTGAGAATTTTTGGCAAAAGAGTGAAATAAAATCAATGAAAAATTGGATTCATGATCTTGTTTTGGTCGGCTACAAAGAACCACTAATTGTCAACTTTGAAAACACCAAAGTTCCTAGTATTCAGCAAAAGTGTGAGCATAAAATGGGAAATTTTGATCAAACAAAAATTAGATATACACCAAATTTTCAGCTTTCATTGGATGAAATAAACATTGGTGAGCAGATTAACAATTATTTGCCAAAAAAAATAGACTTTTTTGACAATTTGTGTCACAACTACGGAATTACATTGAATCACACTTATAGCAGAGAAAAAAATCCACTCAAAACCAACATAACCATACTGGTCACATTTAACAGAGCTCCCATTGAGCAAAACATACTTTTGCTTGACATGTTGTATGGTTACCATTTTCAAAATGTTATATTTTGTGGCTCAAATCTTGTAAATAAATTGAGCTCACACAGAGGGGTTAATAAGAAATTTGATTCTTTTACGTTCATAGAAATGGTCAATTTTGGCATTGGTGAGTATCACTATTTCTGTGCCAATAAAGTAATCGAAATGGGACTAAAAACAAATGGTATTTTGCTTTTAAGTGATGATGTTCTGCTCAAATTTTGGAATTTGAAAAACTTTGACCAACAGAGAGTTTGGTTTCCATATGATTTAAAGCTAGATATTAAAATGTTGCCAAATTCGAGTATTAAATGGTACCATTGGCCAAACATAAAAAATGTAATCAATTTGTGGCAATATTTCAAATCATTTAAAGACAATGGTTCACTTGAGTCAAGCATCATAAATGAATTTTTGATTCAAATACAACAAAACCAACACCAAGTAGACACTATTACCAAAGTAAAATTTTGCAGATCAGACTTATTCTACTTGCCAAAAAGCAAATTTAAAAAAAGCTACTACTTATTCAACAAGTTTCGTGAATACAACATTTTTCTTGAACTTGCAGTTCCAATTGTCTTGGCTGGAATAGAAATGAACCAAAATGTCCAAATTATAAATGGATATTATGAAAAGAGAAATAGTTCCGTTGAATTGGACGTTTTTTATCCAAAATCTGATTTTATTCATCCTTTCAAGTTAAGTAAACTAGACAAAAATAATTTTGGACTCAAGTACTGTCATTATTACATCAACGATCTATTAAATTATCTAAAAATTATTAATAATTATTAATAAATAAAGTATATATTAAAGAATTTTAAATTTTATTCTTTAAATAATCAAACACTTAATCTTGAAAATAAATAATTACAAAATCAATTCATGAATTTAAATATTGAAAGTTGAATAATAAATTATTACAAACTATTTTTTTTATTAATGACTTTATTTAATTACATCATTATTATTGTTTCTAATTATTTTGCCAGAGAATGCCAACATAGTAAAATTTTTTAATACTAAAAGCATTAGAAGTTTCTCTTTGATCACACTATCATGAGTTTAAAAGTGATCTTGATTATAGATAATAGATTTTTGTTAGTTAAATTGGTAAGAATAGTAATTGTAATGAAAAATAAAAAATATTGATTGAATAATTTTTTAATACATCAAAAATTATTTATAAAAAGGATATCAAATATCTTAAATTTAGATATTAATTTTAATAAAAATTAGTCCTATATAATTCACAAAAATGTAAAAAAATAAATGCATCTTTGATTAAAAATGTATGTTTTTTAATTTTTTCCGGTGGAACCAAAGCCGCCCTCTCCACGCACTGTATCATTCAAACTGGTGCACTCTTCTATCCTCGGGTAAGCAATACGCTCACAAATCAGCTGTGCAATTCGGTCTCCTTTCTTAATGTGAAAAAATTCCTTGCCAAAATTGAACAAAATTACACCAACATTGCCACGATAGTCCCGGTCGATAACACCAGCTCCGACATCTATGAAATTTTTATGCGCCAAGCCTGAGCGTGGCGCTATTCTTCCATAGCATCCTTCCGGAATGGCAATCTGTAAATCTGTCATTGCCAAAACCTTGCCTGACGGCTGCACTTCATAGTCATATGCACTGCACAGATCAAAACCTGCTGCGTCTGGTGAGCCTTTGGAAGGCGCAGAGGCGTTCTCTGATAGCCTCACAAAACGCAGTACCTCTTCTGGAAATTTCATTTTAAATTTACAAATTTACAAAATTTTATTGCGGATTTTGTTTAATTGTTAAATTAAAGAAAAAAAAAATTTATTTTTATACACAAAATAAGTAAATGTTAAACAATAAACTAAGTGCTTAATGGTGCTTAATAATCTTTCTGAACAGTCTCGACAATCAGCTTGTAGTTTTTGATTTCATTGTATTCACGCATTGCTTCTGGTAAAAGAGCTTCTTCTTCTTGGCGTATTTTCTTTGCCTCGCGCTCATGTTTGGACATCTTGGCTGGTTTTTTTTTTCCAGTGCGCTTTCTTTTGCCCTTGTTGACCAGCTGAAATAAGTCATGGTCGCTCATCTCGTCCTCATTAAATATGTCATAGATGGACAATTTTGGATCAGCGGCCAACTGGTTTGTCTTGTTGGCCAAAGGTCGTTTGCTCCTGGTGCTCTTGGACACATCTGTCTGTGCAGGAACCAATTTGGATATTTTGATGGATGAACTTCCCAGTGAGTCAAATGAAACCAGCTTTTCGACATATTCAGGCTTTCTGTTTTTAAAAATGGAGTCTATGAAATGGTTGTTTTCCTTATTGATGGCATCGTCTTCCAAATCTGAGCACTCTGGTGATTTTAAGTAGCGCGCTTTTCGCGTTCGCGAGGACATGGTTAAATAGCGCCTGTTAATAACAAATTTATTTTTGATTTTTTTGTATTTTAAATATGTGCAAATATTCTATTAAAATGGGGGATTATATTTTTTTTTATTTGGCAAAGATAGTATTACAATTTATTAATGTAATAGAGCTTGAGTGAATTTGGTAAAAATTAACACATAGCAGACTTTTTGAGCTCAATTTTACATATTTTTTCCAGACCAGAAGCAAAAATATATTTTTTTTTTATTTATTACCATGGATAATAATAAGATAATTAAAAATATTTTTAAAATTTATCATATTTTAAGCTTTTGAATTATTTCGCCGAGTAAAATAAAAAATTAAATTTTAGAGAATATAGTGCTTAAATTATTTTTGATCAAGTAATGAATTATAAAATAGCTATGTTTAATTATTATATTATTCTATTATATTAATATTATCGTCAATAATAAGCTTTATTTAACCAGATTATCTTGATGATTATAATTCTTGTAATTTATAATAGAGACACCTAAATCTTTTTCGTCTGGTATCTCTTCTAGGAAATGAGATGCCATTAGGAGACCGAAGTCTTTGTGAAGTTGTAGCGATCCTATACAGTATCAACATTTTTCGCCTTTCGTATTCATATCACAGGAACCAGTTCCTAACTAGGATCTTGTAAAAACTTTCAGGAGTTTCAGTAATAGAGTTAAAAATTTAACAGTCTAAATTTTTCTACTTTTTTGTTTTTTTTTGTAAACATGCATGGTATTTAAAGAAGCTCAGTAGTGTCGAAACGTTTGTTGATAATTGGGAGAGTTTTGTCATATCGTCAACGTTTCTTCGTCAAATTTAAAAAAAAATAAATTCTTTAAAATTTTTTTTAAGATCCAGAAGCCAAAAGATTAAGAAGTCGAAAATTTTTATTTATAGTTTTATAATTTTATTTGTTATTTTGTATGATAATCTGTTGGACTCATTTTTATTTTCTTGAAATACAATTAATAAAAATTATTTTTGAATTGCAAAGAATTTAGTAAGATCCTATAAAATCCTATCAACTTTTGAGAACTCTAGGAAATTTTGAGCTTGTTAATAAAATTGTCCAGAAGAGATCCGATATCCAGTCAGTCAGGAATCCTGATAAGATCCTGATTAAGATCTAGACGGGAATAGGTTCCTGGGATGTTACTTTATCAATAAACTCTGATGGACTTGTGGCCATGCTATTTATTAGAAATTAATTTGTATTCTAGTAAATGGATCGTTACTTCGTCCTATAGCAAAAAATTAAGGTAAAAAATTTAAAACCGAATGATAGATTCAATACAAAAAAAATTATCTTTTTTTTTGAAATTTAGTAAATGCTAATTTTAGAAAATTAAAATTTTATATTTTTAGCAAAATATAAAATTTTAATAATTATATCATGGAACGCACTATAAAAAGTAAAAAAAAAAATTATACATATATTATATTGTATTAATATAAAAGTAAGAAAAATATATAATATAATAAAATTTTAAAATAAACTAATTGATAGAAATATATATCATTGTATTCAAATTTTCATATGAAAATTTTTTAAAAGATAGAAAATTTATATTTGTATTAAATTGTTTAGAAAAATTAATTATTTTGAGCACGGTCTTTTTGTGAGGATTTTTAGTTTTAGCCCAATCAATAACATAAATTAAATCAATTATATCGCTTGGTAAAATCATCTAAGACATTAATTTGTTTTGCCAAGATTTACAAGTCAAATTTTTGTAGTTTGACAAATCAGAACATTATTTCTAACCAACTAGACTAAAATAATCAAAATATGATTACTGCTCTATTTAAAAATGATAAAATTTAGTTAAGACAAATACTCAAACATTATAAAATTTTGAAAAAATTATTATCAATAATAAAAAAATATAATAAAAAATTCAAAATTTGGATTATTTTGATTAATGGTTTAAATCTTTCGCAGTAAATTCTTTTTTTAGGTAAAAAAAAAACTTAATTAAATCGGAGACAGTTTATTAAAATTAATTATTAAATACTCAGATAAAGTCATTGTAAAATCAATTTTTTGTGAATTGATTTTACGATGAGTGAGGATGAATTTTACGATGCTGAAACAAGTCCAAGTGATTCGGACCATTCCATAGACTCAATTGATCTCGATTTTAGAGATCAGCGCTCTAAGCAGATGGAAAAAATGCGCAAAAGAGAACTGGAAATGGAAAAAATTGGTCAGATTGATCAGTCCAAGATGCAAGACTTGATCTCAAATCATGATAGAATGCTTCGATTCAGACAAATGATAGACACTGTAGACCAGGAAAGGGATCGCTTGTCGACCTCAACCCAAGAGGAAGAGTCCGAGATCGACTCCAAGAACCCCAAGTCAAAAGCTCTTGGAAATCACAACAACTCAAAATTGGATGAAGAGTTCATAAATCCTATGGATAAGCAAATTTTGTACCAGATATCCAGCAACAATGCTTGCGACACTGATTCGGACTTGTTCAACTCTGAAGATGAGCTGGCCACTGATGATATAAGTCTGAATGAAAGTGATATGCATCAGACATTTGACGAAGGAGATCAAATGGAATCGAAAAGCCTTTCGAGTCACGTGATCAATCGCAAGAGCTTTGATACAACCAGTGTCAGACTAAGTACCAATGGCAAAGTGTCGGTAAAACCAACTTTAAAGACAAATCGTCTTCGTAGAGTAATAAGCAAGTTTGTCAGATCAAAAAAGCATGATGCGAACAGTTCTGAGTCTGACGATTCAGAAAGTGATCAGGTGACCAATATAAACGAGTCATCCAAAATGGTAAAATACAAGTCATCAGCTCACCATATGAACGAGTTTGAACGAACACATATCATCCAAGTTTTGAGCAGTGAGTCCAATTCAAACAGTCCTTCAATTGTTTGGTCGATTAAGTTTTCGCCATGTGGCAAGCTATTGGCCACGGCAGGAAAAGACAAGACATTAACAGTGTGGATACTTAGGTCATGTTTGGAGCAGTTTATTGAAGTGATTAAAAAAAATAATAATAATCAAGTTTGTTCGAGAGTAAATGGATTACTAGAGATCAATTCCCAAGAGGCTTTTGTCCCTAAGCCTTTCATGACTTACGATGGACACACTGAGGACATATTGGACATATCATGGTCAAAAGTAAGAAAAAAAGCTCTTATTAAATAATAATTAGAGGGCGGGAATTTTTTTTTTATTAATTTATTAATTTAAATTAGTGAAAAAAATTAAGAGCTGTAATTTACAGTCTGAATGCTTTATTTTTATACCAAATCAAACATTTTCAAATATGCTAAAGAACAGGACAAAATATTTTTTTAAGCTCAATATGATTCTGGGAATGCCATTAAGGGGCAAATTCTGCAGTAGTTATGAAAGGCCATCAATTAATTGGATAACAAAATAATTAAAATTTTTACTGACAAAAATAACTATTTATTAATGACAATTTTTTGCAGCTGTTATAATCCACTAAGTATAAGAAAAGAAACTAAAAAGGTATTAAGTTGAATTAAGAGAGAGAACTATGTTTTGGGTAACTTTATGCTCGGAATCTGCTAATATTAGAAAATTTAGTCCTTTAATAAAAATAAATAAGATATAGAGACTGTTTCAATTCAGTCTCTCACACAGCTTCAAGATCGTCAATTAATTCTCCTTCCTCAAATTTGCCAGCAAAATTTTTATTACATTTTTATGTCTATTTGTGAAAAATTATTTATCATTGTTCCAAATTAGAAGCTGGAATAATAATAATAAACTACAACAGGTTAACTAGTAGGAGTTCCCATTTTAAAGACTCCTGAATCGTCTACTCTTTATTTCAACCACTTTATTTAACAGAAAACATTCTCTGTAGCTAATCTTGATAGAGTGCTTTTCCAGGCGGAGCTTGTTTCCGCGAAAGCTACGCGCTAGTCCATCATCAACTATAATAGAGCTCATCAGCTTTTTCGGATTGTGTCAGGCCACCTTACTTAGTCCGGTACTTATTTTGAAGTACTCAATTAAGTCACCTCTCTGTCTCCTTTCCTTTAGTGTTGTCAAGCTGGCTTTTTGACTCTGCATTCATACAACAAGTCTTTTATGGTCTTAACCAGTTTAGTTGCTCGTCTCTAAACACTTTCAGGTTAGAATGAATTTTAGTTTGTTTCAAGTTAGAAGGTTATTTTTGTCAGTCCTGTAACCCGTTAAAAATATTAGTTTAATCAAATTGGCTTATAAATGCTTGTTTTATGGAAGAGGTTCTACAACTATTTTAAATCCAATTTATTGGATTTAGATTGATTAATTCTTTGACAATTTAAACCGATAAATGAGTAAATTAATGGTTTAAATAGTTGCTAGAGAAAGTGCTTTAGCTGCAGACTACCTAAGGTGAAGGCTAAACTTTAGACCCATGCCTGTAGTAATTTTCAAAATTACTACAGGCATGGGTCTTAACACTAAGGAAAGTTAAAATTTTTTCTGAAGTCAATTTTTTGGTAATTTCGTCTCTTTGTCAGAACACTTGTTTTCAGTCTTGGTCCTGCTTTGATCTCATTGCAACCATTTGATTATTTTTTTCAATAAATAGCTAATAATAATTGGTCACGTAAGCCCTGTTGATATGTTTTGCGCAAAAAGGTGAAAAATGGTCATCGTCATTGAAACCACTCCTTTTTCTATCAAAATTTTCACCAATTTTAGGTTTTGTGAAATTCAGTACAAAATGGCAAAAAGAACAGAAAAAAATGTAAAAAAATTGAACAACTTTTTTTCTAAAGGTTTAAACCTAATTCTGTAAATGCAGAATGTTGCAACATTCAAAGTTGCATCACATATCTATGTTTGCTAATTTTGCAGAGTTCAGCAGAAATTAAATTTCAATATAATCGAGTGCAGTGCATTTAGTAGAGATTTTGCACATCATTTGCAGACTTTTACAGATTTCTTTTGTACTGGACTTCACAAAACGCCAATTTTAAAGATGATTCAATAAACAATTTGAAATAGAATAATAAATATCTTATCGTTTTTTTATATGTGTAGAAATTGAAAAGAATAGCCCAAAAATGAATCAATTTTTGTTTAGAATTTGTTTGTCCTTACAGCATCATCGGACAAAACATGCAGACTCTGGCATGTATACAAAACAGACTGTTTATGTGTATTCAACCATCAGTCCATAATATCCAGCATAAGCTTTCATCCCAAAGATGACAGATACTTTATAAGTGCATGTCTGGACAGTAAATTAAGGCTTTGGAACATATCGGACAAAGTGGTTGTTCTTTGCAATGACATAAACAATCTTAACCGCTCTAGCTCCAATTTTATCACAGCTATTAATTTTTGCCAAAACGGCAAGCTAATTGCTGTGGGAACATTTGATGGAAAATGTATTCTGTACCACACTGAGCATCTCAAATACTATTCGCTCATAAATGTGCGCTCAACCAGAGGCCGCAATTCCAAAGGCAGCAAGATTACTGGGATCGAAAATCTTAACAATGACGAAAACAAGATCCTAATTACTTCAAACGATTCCAGAATTAGGCTCTATGATCTCAGAGACTTGTCCTTGGTCTGCAAATACAAAGGCTTTGCTAACTCAACTGTTCACATTAAAGCCTCACTAAGTCCTGATGACAAGTTCATTTTGTGCGGAAGCAAGAACAAATGTGTCTACTTATGGAAAACCAACCAACACATGTCAATGATTACATCTGGTAGAAGAGACAGAAACAAAAATTGGGAACGAATACAGGCTCATAATACCATTGTTACGAGTGCTGTTTTTGCACCAAAGCCAAATTTAATAATTGGAATGAATGGCGAAAGTGACAATAAAGCGAATAAGAATGTGCATGTGTTTGCCAGTGTTGCCGGATGTGATGGACTAGTTAAAATTTTTCAAAGCAGATAATTCTATTTTTTAAAGCTATTTATTCATTTTTAATATTTTAAATAAATTTTAAAGTTCAAAGACCCATTTAAGTTTTAATTTATCTTATCAGACACTTTTTTGCTAGCGTTTATCTTATAATTTTGGTAAAATTAAAATTAAATTTTTTATATTTGTTTTTTTTTTGCGATCAGATTGTTAAATTTCTATTTTGAATGATAATTATTAAATTGTTTTCTTATTTGGTATATTTTTAATAATTAAAACAACGATATATAACTGTAAGTACAAGCTCAAATAACTTTTTAATTTTAATTCATATGAAAAGATAATAATAAAAATAATGTGTGTAAATATAAAAAGTTCTTAAGTATTTATTTTAATTTTAGATTTTTTTTGAAAGATCATTAAAGAAATTTTTCCCAAATTGTGATGTAAAATCATAATAAAATTTTTTTTTTAATGCTCGTCTTGGTGTAAAATTGAATATAATTAAAAACAAAAAATTTAAAATTAGTCTTACTTTAAATAAGTAATTTGGATATTTTTCAAAAATAAAAATTTAGTTAAATATAATTGCGTACTAAATTTTTGAAATAAAAAATAATTTTGATTTTAAAGAACTTCAAAATTAATTTTGAAAACATACATTTTCTCAAATTTTGAATAATTTTACATTAAATAAAAAAGAGTTTTTTGTTCCATTTTTTTTCTTAAATAGACTTCTCTAGCTTGTTCAGTGATTTTTCTATTGTAAATTGTTCAAGAAGTATGCTCAAGATTGAAAATTTTGTATATACATGATTTTTTTACATTTTCAAACAAAATTTTGGTTTTTTTTCAGTAAAAAAATTAAAAATGTAAGCTTTGGCAATTAAAACTTTAGTCAATTTTAAAGAAGGGAACGATGCAAAGTAAAAGGATGCAACATTAGCTACTAAGTAAGACAATTTGCTAATTAGGATAAAAAAGCTAAGAAATTAATGTTAATTATTTATCTGCTGAAATTTTTAATATGTCATAAGAGCTTTTATAAGATAAAAATTTTCTAAAAATCAAATTTAATTTCAACATCTCAATGGTTAATGAAATGAGACAAATATTGCGTCGTATCCACGTCGCAAAACTAACTTAACTTTTGTTTCAATTTAAAATTAGCGATCTATTGAGCGTGTAGGCTAGACAGTGAATTATAAATAGCATAATAAATTTGTGTCAAGACGACCACAATTTAGTCTTATGCCCAACAGAACACACCTTGTTTTATTTTCTTAATAAACTTTAGTACTCGATTTTTTTTTGATTTTTTTCACAAGATCAAATAATGATAAAAATTATCGACCAAACATTCGATCAATGCATCGCTTAATTTGTAAAATTAAATAATGTTTAGAAATGACTCGAATGAAAAGTCTTTATTGAATAGAGTACTATTTTTTTTGCCCAAATTTGAAAGAGAACAAACCCTTGACCATATTGACCAATTTGACTGGTTCAGAAGAGAAGAGCCCATCGAGTCTTTGAAAAAAGAAGAAGTACCAAAGCCCAAGTTTGAGAGTTATTACGATTTTCTGACCAAAGCAGATTCAATCGAGTCCCAAATGTCTTCGCTAACTTCGAATAGCTCGTTCACCACAAGCCCCATTTCGCTCAGCACTCAGGAAGACTTGAGCACTTTGTCAAGTCTCATTGATACCCATTTACAAACCAACCAGAAAAATGACTCATTTAACCCATTCTCCATCCTGCCAGTGAAGCTGTTCCAAAAAGTCTACTACAAAGAAAAGATTAAGGGCGAGGAAGTAAAGGTGACCGCATGGCGCATGAAAGAAAAAATGAAGACCATTTCGGCCGCTCTAGTTCTTTGCTTGAACATTGGTGTCGACCCGCCAGATGTGGTTAAAACACTTAACTCTTCCAAAATGATGTGCTGGGTCAACCAATCTAATCCTCAGTTGCCGCCGCAGAAAATTCTCGAAATGATCGGCGCTGAACTGCACAAACAATATGAAAGATGGCAAGCCAAGGCCAGGTATTTAAGTTTATCCTAAATTCATATAAAAATGATAAACTAATTTAATTAAATATTAGTTTATTAATTAATTAAAAAAAAAGAAATTTTTTCAACAGTAACCATGGTTATTTTAGATTGATGAATAGATTTTGTCCAAAAGTGTCACATAATTATAATAAATTTTTTACTTCTTTTGTCTTTTTTTCTTATGGCTCGGTCAAAAATTAGACTTATTAATAAATAGATAATTAGTAGCTGTACAAGTTCTTGCTGCGACACCTAACATGTGGCGCGTCTGATGCTTTTGCCTCTCATGGCCGCGGTTTAAATTTTGATTACTGATCTCCGACCAGGTTTACCATTTCTAGCCCATTCACTAATTTGTACATTTCAATCGAATCCTCTCTCTGTTCTTGAACTCAACCTTGTCAAATCCACTATAGCCAGCCTCAATTCATTGGGCATACTTCTTAGTGACACATGAATCTTTGTTGTCCATTCTTGCACCTTCTCCAACACGTTCACATCTCCTTTCATACTTGGTTTCCAAGCCTGCACTGCATAGTCTAGGTGAGGTCTCACCATGGTTGTTTGTTCTTACCTTTAACTTATCCAGACCGGTGGCTATAGCAGGTCATATTATTGAAAAATTAATACAGAAAGTTTCCGAAAGCTGCTGAGACATGCGCCTGGAAAACGCGTCCGCTGGGTTATCAGCGAATGACGCGTATGCATTGTCCCTAGACTGCCCTCAATACATCCGACTATCCTGAGACAGGTATGTTATGAGAAAGGATTGAATTAATTAAGAGCTCAATTTATTAATTGTTGTCAGACTTTTCCAACTATTCTTAATTAAAACTACCAAGTGTAAAATGCTTTTGGCAAATAGATCATTTAAACAGAACCAAAGGCTATTTATAATATTTTTTTAGTTTTCTGGACATGAACATGGAAATAAGTTTTGGTTCTTGAGGATGGATATGTAAAGTCTCGGTTTTGGATCTTAGGGATTAATAAAACAGTTTAAGTTGTTTAAATGGAATCCGAAGTTATAACCATTAGTTAGTGGTTTATATAGTAGCTAGAACATGTGTTTTAGGTTCAATTTATTTTTTAACATACAACATTAATTAATAAGTTTAAAAGAGTTGCTATTTTGCAGGCAATAAAAAACTTAAATTAAAAGCAAAACAATCAATAAGTTTTAAATTTTTTTTTTGTTTTTATATTGAAAGTTTTGTATGAAATTTAACTGTGCCAAATTATAACTAATTAGATTCAATAAATCTAAAAATTGTTCGGCAAATTGACAATTTCTTCTACTCTATTTTCTTTGTAAAGCTTATTCGTAAAATTTAAACCGTAATGGTTTATTTGTGGTTCTAAACTTCGGCTGTACACTCTAGCTTTTTTAAAATCAAAAAATATCCAAGATCAAATAGTTTTTGAGCTAGTTTGGTCAAACGATTCAATTCTTGCAATCTTTTGACCAAAATTTGCCTCAATTACAATCATTTCGCTCAAAAAGTCAACTAAAAATAAAGCTTGGTAAAACTTATTCAAAATATATTTGGTTAATAAAACATTTGAACAAAATTAAAGGCTATTTAATGTGCTTTTTATTAATTTGCCTAGTTTATACCATCCATTGCTATCAAGCTATCTTGTTTTCGATTTGGTGCAAAATAAAAGATTGATTTATTAGGCTAAAATGGTTTATTTAGAATCTATTAACTAGAAAACGGCCGTTCTGAGCCGAAAATAAATATTAGTAAAATATTAAATAAGAAAGAAGAAAAGATGAAAAAGAGAGAGAATAAAATAGAGCTAAGTCCAACGACTAAGACTTAAATGACAAGAAAGAAAGAAAGAAAGACACTTTAAATCATAAAAAAGAAGAAAATTAGACAAAAGTTAAAATTTAAAAGTTTATAAAAATTGATTTAGTTCACTGATAAGTTGGAAGTGCTCTCAAAAAATAACTTACTGTGATTAGCAGCTGAAAAGCTACTACATCACACAAGCCTCCACTTTTTTCAAGTCACAGTCAACGGCAATATGTAAAGTCTCGGTTTTGGATCTTAGGGATTAATAAAACAGTTTAAGTTGTTTAAATGGAATCCGAAGTTATAACCATTAGTTAGTGGTTTATAGAGTAGCTAGAACATGTGTTTTAGGTGCAGTTTATTTTTTACAAGCCCAATACATTATTGTAATTGTAGTACTGTAGTTGTCATAATTATTTATTTTAAAATAAAAAATAAAATAAACCCAACTGTCTCATGCCTCTCTACACTCACTATCTTTGCTTAATCTGAATCTATCCATCAATCTGGAAAAGAAAAATCCACTCATTAAATAAAGATTTAAGATGAGTTTTTTTTTTTGTCCAAACCAGATACCGATTGTGTCCAGACCCGACATCGGAAGACGTCAAGAAGCTGTGCGTGTCGCTGCGAAAAAACGCCAAGGAAGAAAGAGTGCTGTTCCACTACAATGGACACGGGGTGCCGCGGCCCACAGTCAACGGCGAAATTTGGGTATTTAACAAAGAATTCACCCAGTACATACCTCTGTCGCTGTACGAGATACAAACATGGATGGGCACGCCGTCCATTTACGTATGGGAGTGCTCGAACGCGGGCCTAATTGTCCAGTCGTTCCTGAACTTCGAGTGCGACCGGGAGGCCGAGTTCAAAAAGCAACTGGAAGAGCCGGACGCGCCCAACACGCTCACCATGCCCAACTTCAAGGACTCGATCCACTTGGCGGCCTGCTCTGCCGCCGAGCTCCTGCCCCAGCACCCCGACCTGCCGCTCGATCTGTTCACCTCTTGCCTGACCACGCCGATCAAGACCGCCCTCTACTGGTACGTCACCCAGAAGCAATCCTGTCAGCTCATTCCGGGCCTCACACTCGACCTCCTCGACAAAATACCCGGCCAAATAAGCGACCGGCGAACCATGATGGGCGAACTTAACTGGATATTCACGGCCATCACGGACACAATCGCCTGGAACCTGCTCGACTCGGACCTCTTCCAAAAGCTGTTCC
Source organism: Brachionus rotundiformis (assembly GCA_016802295.1). Taxonomy (NCBI): domain Eukaryota; kingdom Metazoa; phylum Rotifera; class Eurotatoria; order Ploima; family Brachionidae; genus Brachionus; species Brachionus rotundiformis. Next base: position 38,448 of record JAESIW010000109.1, read on the forward strand.
GTCAGGACCTGCTCGTCGCCAGCCTATTCCGCAACTTCCTGCTCGCCGAGCGCATCATGAAGTCATTCGACTGCACGCCGGTCAGTCATCCGGCCCTGCCGGCCACCAGCGAGCACCCACTGTGGCAAAGCTGGGACCTCGCGTTGGACATGTGCATCAGCCAATTGCCCACACTGTTCGAGTCGAACGGCACACAAGTAAAAGACTTTGTCTCGTGCGGCTTCTTCACCCAGCAGATAGAAATATTCGAGCTGTGGCTTAAGCTGAACGTGAGCTCGGAGCGGGCGCCCGAGCAGCTGCCCGTCGTTCTCCAGGTCCTGCTCAGCCAGCAGCACCGGCTCAAGGCGCTCGAGCTGCTCGCCAAGTTTATAGACCTGGGCGCGTGGGCCGTCTCGGCCGCCCTCTCCGTCGGCATATTTCCCTACGTTCTCAAGCTGCTGACCACGCAGCCAAAAGAGCTGCGGCCACTGCTCACGTTCATCTGGGCCAAGATACTCGCCGTGGACGGCTCGTGCCAGGCCGAGCTCGTCAAGGACAACGGCCACGTGTACTTCATTCAAATGCTGTCCGAGAGCGACGTCGAGCCCGACCAAAAGGTCTACTCGGCCTTCGTGCTCGCGTGTCTGGTCAACAACTACCCGATCGGGCAAAAGAGCGCCAAACAAAACCACCTAATAGCCGCTTGTTCGTACGTACTGACCGACGAGAGCACGCGCGACTACCGCAACGCCCTGCTGCGCAAATGGGTCTGCATTTGCCTCGGTCTGTGCTGGCGCAAGTACCCGGAGGCGCGCTGGGAGGGCGTGCGCAACAACGCGCACATCCTGCTCAAGAAGCTGATCGGCGACGCGGAGCCGGAGGTGCGCGCCGCCGCCATGTTCGCCCTCGGCACCTACATAGACGCCGGGCACGGCAAAGAGGCCACCTTCGAGCAAGCGATCGAAATCGACTCGCAAATAGTCAACGCCCTAATCAAAGACTACGATTGCGTGTTCCTGGTGCGCATGGAGCTGATCGTAGCGCTACACAACTACATAAACAGGTTCGGCAGCGAGTCGAGCGACTACGGCCTCAACAGACAGACGAGCATTGTGTTCTCGAAGGCGGTGTGCACGCTGCTCGAGCTGCAGGCCGACCCGCACCCGGACTGCGCCTCGCTGGCCCAGCGCGTCCTCGCGCACCTCCTCGCCTCGCTCCACAAATTCGACACGTTCAAAAAGAAGCTGATCGAGAAGCAGGCGCTCGCCGCCGGCCTCCAGCCCGGCCTCTCGGACGCCGCCGAGCTCACCACCGACACCGGCCTTGTGTCCTGGTGCTCGAACTACTTCAGACGGCCGCTGCTGGCCGCCCACGGGCCCCACCGCGATCACGCCCTGCCCCTCAACCGCCACCTCGACATGTACTCGAGCGAAAAGCTCGACCAGCGATGCAAAATACTCTACAACTACAGAACGCGTCGCTCGCCCGCCGACTGGACCCTGCCCGCTCACATGGAAGAAATTCTCCAAATACAGCACCACCAATCCTATCCAATACACGTCAAATTTAATCCAAACAACGAGCAATTGTTTGTGGCTGACATCAAGAACAGTGTCACTGTGTATGACAATTTAAATCGGACAAAATTGTTGTCGTTTTCGACAATACTTGCAACTAGCCGCAAGCCGAGCATAATACGCTCGTTTAAGCTCATAAACACACAGCACGAGCCGATTGTGATGACCGGCAGTGATGATCTGGTGGTCAAGTTTTTTAAGCCCGACTTGAACAATTACAAGCAAACACAGCTGATAACTGCGTTCACGGCGTTCAATGCGACCAAGGAGTCGACTGTGGAAACGGGCCTGATAGCCGAGTGGGACGAGGCCAATGAGCTGTTGATGTGCGCTGGTGACACCAATTATATCCGTGTGTGGGACATGAATACCGAGTTGTACAAGGACTATGCGACTGGGCTGAAGAGCTGTGTGAGCAGTTTGTCGTGTGGTAGTAGTTTTACCATTGCTGGTTTTGGTAATGGATGTGTTAAGTTGTTCGATTTTAGGAGCTCGTCGTCGAATGGCCTGGTGCACAGCGAATCGAACTCTTCGTTGGTATCGTCGACGCCGGTCATGCATCGCACCAATAGCTTGTACGACACCAAATATCCCTATTCGAATAATTTGTATGCGCACAATTCCTTTGTGCTAAAGACCAGTGTGCATGTGCAGAACAATACGCTGGTCTCGTGTGGCGTCCTAGGCGACATAACTGTCTATGATTTGCGCTACATGAAAAAAGCGCTCGACAAGTCGTTCAATAACGAGAAAGTGTCAGCTTTAGAGTGTCATCCGCACAACAGGCTCATAGCAGTGTAAGTGGCTCATTACTTTTGATTTTCACCCAAGTAGACATAGCTGTAGTAACAGTTGGTACATAACTAAATTGGTTAAGATTAATTGAATAGTATTTGGTCAGATCTCGTAAACAATGCTAAGCTTTCTTCTTTTTGTAAGATCGCGTTTTATTGACTGATTAAATGACTCAATAGGGCTATTGGTACAAGCATGGCCAGGGAGACAAACCAATTTCTTTCACAATAGAACTAATTTTTTTACTAGGATTTTATTTTTGCTTTAAATTGTGTCTAGAATTGTTAACAGTTAATTTCCCATTAAGTTTATCAATTCATAAACCACATGATGTTTTTCAAAATTCCTGAAAATGAATTATGGTCGTGATTTCCGCCCAGGTAGATATTTTGTCCATATCCGTAGCTGTTAAACTTTGCATATTTTTTTCATTTTAATTACATGTCTATCTAGTCTTTTATTCTTGGTACATTGGCTCAGTGGCTCTGAATATGTTCTTCTGTATAGTTCATCGTTTGACATTATTATTATTATTATTATAAAAAAGCTACAGCAAGACTAGCTTGCGGAGGCGGCCTACATGAGAGGTCGCCTATGGTAGCTCGTTGCACATAATTAGATAAAACACTGATAGAAATATACAATAAGAATTTTAGGGTTAAAGGAGTTAGTTAATTTTTACAAGAATAAAAAAAAGAAAAACTGGGACTTCTTTACTTACCTTATTGAATTGATCAGATAGACCAATTACTTGAAGACCTGAGCGTAGCTTTTTTTTAGAAAAATCAGCACTTTTACTGAAAAGTAAGGAAAAACAAAGCTGCGATTAAGATAGACAGATTTTTTCCACTTATTCACTCTTTGTGGAGCATAGGGTCATTACTTTTGATTTCCACTCAAGTAGATCCTTTGCTTTCACCCTTGCTTCTCGCCATGTCATTCTCATTTCGGTGAGCTCTTTCGTGATTGTCGACCTCCATGTAATTGCTAGCCTTCTTACCTTTCTTCGCCCTTGAGGTGTCGATTGAAGAGCTTTATTTAGTATTCGTATTCTTTTCATTCTAAGTACATTTCCAAACCAGTCCAGTCTTTTATTTCTGATACATTTACTCAATGGCTCTGACTTCGTTCTCATGTATAGTTCATCATTAGACAATGTTTCAGGCCAGTTGGCAGGCTTATTTCATCTTTCCTAAATAAGTTCCTAAATAGTTAATCTGGTTCACTTTGAGATGCTCTAACATATTTATACATATTAGATTGAGCTCTATGTTTTAGGCTACTAATATGTTTTGTAAATGAAAGGGACTTATCCAGCGTGATGCCTAGAAATTTAGGTTTTGTTCACAAGGGATCGTCTCATTTCCAAATTTCAGCGAGACTTCTTTCTCGAGCTTTTTTTGTTTCCTAGATGCTGCTGTCAAACCCATAGTTTTTGAAAGGTAACAATCAACGGCTCTGAAAATTCAGGGATCGTTTTTTTCTAACGGTTAAAAGTTTCAGTTAGCTTTTTTAAGCAGTTATTTAGTTCAAAGCGAACCAAATGAATTGAGCTCTACATCCTTAATTAAAAAAGCTTTCAAATGTAAACATGAACTCATTTTATCTCATCTTCAGGATATTTATGACTACAAATTCAGATTAAAAATGTTAAGTTTATGATTGTATATCACTATTTTGTCAATAAAAAAGCTCATTAATTAATAACGTTTATTAAACTGATATTTTTTTTTCTAGAGCAAACAGTACAAAACAAAATGAGTCGATAAAAATTTACAATTTTGAAGGTGTTGAGCTTAGTTGTATCAAGCATAGAGAAGGCTTTATGGGCAAGCGCTTGGCAACAGTGTCGTGCATAGATTGGAATCCGAACTCGAACGAAATTCTGTTCGGAAGTTCTGACAATCTGATAACAGTTTTTCGCAAAAGAGATAATCACCAGTCGAATAGTTAATGCTAAAGAGTTGAATCAAATTTTATATTTTAAGTTTATTTTGTAAATATGATCCGGACTATATTTTGTTTTTTGTTGGTTATGTTGGTCTCACATAGACCAAGTAAAGCTACTCTATAATCTTTAATTGTTATAAATAACTTTTATTTTTATTATATAAATTTATTGAAATATTTTACTAATTGAGAAGTATATTTTTATGTTTATTTTTATTCTATTCTCATCATAATACTGTTTAATAAACATTGAAAAATAAATTAGACCATTTTTTTTAATTTTATACTTAAAATGATAAAATTAAATAAGAGAATACTGCTATGCTGTGACATTTATTTTAAATTAGTTTTATATCCCATATTTCGAGTGGAAAGCGTAGAAGAGGAAGACCAGAAAGAGAGTGGACAGATTGCTTAAAAGAGGACTGTGAGAGAGCTGGAATTGTCTGGTCAAAATGGGTGAATGAATCGAAGAACCGTGAGAAATGGCGCATCAAAATCTCGTCCCTAACCTCAAACAGATGAGGATAAAGGACCCCTTATTATTATTATTATTATTATTAGCTCTTTTTTTTTAAAAGCTCATAGCTGAAAAACTAAAAAATATAGGAAAAAGATTTTTTGGTACAATTTTTAAAATTTTATATCAAGACATGGTTTCTTAATTTAAAAAGAATAGCATTTAATCATTTTTTAATTACAGTTTTTTTATTAACCTATTAAATTAATTTTCGATTTTCGAGGAAGTAGAAACGTTTTTGTTATCCTGGTTACATTTACTTTTCAAAATAGCTAATTGAAATAAAAAAAAATATTTTTTTCAGTAGCTAAATTATTTCATATAATAGCTAATCTATTTTTTGATGTAGCAACTTTTTAATAATGATTCGAGGTCTAATTTAAATTAATTTTTCACATATAAGTGACAAAAATCACTTATTTTCATCAATCACTAATAGTTAAACAAAACAAACGCATTGTTAAGTTTAGACACAATAATAGAGTTGTATAAATGGTATCTTCAAAAAAAGTTGATTATGAAGCAACTTAAGACGGTTGTAGAAACTATTTGAACTCAACAGGTCCTTGGTCTACATTTCAAGAATATGTGTTATGGAATAATTCATACAATATCATAAAAATTAATGAACTAGTATGGAAATTGAGCAAATGTTCTTGTCAATATTGGAAAAAACACATCATTTGCAAACATGTAATCGGCATCAGTTACGAATTGTCCAAGATTGACAAGTTTCCAGCTTTAGATTTGGGTATTGAACAAAACGCATAAAGAGGTAGACTTCTTCTGCTCTTGAAAGAAACTCAGCTGGTCCTTTAAATCCGAAATTGTTTAATAGACCAAAAACATCAGCACAAGCAACCACCGGTACAGCAAATAGTGGAACAAATGATAGTCAACCAGCATTAAAGATTTAACAAATCAAGCCGAACCATCCAAGCGTCCAGGAGGTTCAATTTTTTTCTAAAACTAAGCGCCCAAGTGGCGGTCGAAAAAAGCTAAAAATTTAAATTTTTTCTTGTATTTTTTTTTGCTATTAATAAAAATTTTTGCTCCTTTTTTTAAAAAATAAATTAGCTACTAGAAAAAATATGTCAATTACTAAATCCGGAACAGACTCTAGCATAGCAGATTTACTATTATTCCCTTTACCATTTGACAGTTCTTCTAAAAAATTGAAAGTTATCTTTTGGAACTTTAGTCTAACTGTTGAAAAAATGCCCATTTATAGTGTTACTTTCTAAACACATTGGTTGATTGACGCCTCTTGAAAGAACACCATACTTTTTTCCAACTAAAACATCTCAATAAAAACTTTTTGAGACAAAGAATAGATAAAATTTTAACAAAAGATAAAATTCGATTAAAATTTTTTATTTAAAATTAAGAAAACAAAAGAAAAAAACAATGGTCAAAAAGATAACCATAATTTTCAAGTTGAGAGTTTATAAATGTTCAGGATGATTTCTTAAATTTTCTATCAGTTGAGTTACTGGGATTTCTCTTACACAAATTCTATGAATTGAGGTCAGTAGAGGAAAGCTTAATAAAAAAAATAAATAAATTAGTTAACACAAAATTTAACTTTAATTACGCGTCTTCCAAGTTTTGCGCTTTAAGCATTATGTTCACCTCTCTTGCGGCCTCTGGACCTTGTACTTTTTGGCCATTCAACAACTCTTTTTCAAGCTCATCAATGCTCTTTTGTCCTAAGGCCCTGGCAAACGCTTCGGCAACTCGCCTATTTCTACCACCATAACAAGTGGTTACCAAATCGGCAACACCACAGCTTTCAAAAAATGTTCGATGCTCCCTTGCTAAAATAAAAACTTTAATATAAAAAGCAAAATTGTCTTTTCTTTCCTCCTTTACATTTATAAAACTCGTCACAGAACTTCATAACTTCCATGAGGCCTAGGCGAATAACAGCCGCCTTGGTGTTATCGCCATAGTTAAGTCCGTCACAAAAACCAGCGCCTAGAGCAACAATATTTTTCAGAGCGCCACACGCTTCCACCACTTCCACATCCTGTCTGACCACAATTCTAAAAAAATCTGTCTGCAGAACCTCCTTGAGCAGGAGACCTTGTTGCCTGTCCCTAGAGCCGATTGTCGCCTCACAAAATTGACCAGCGGCCACCTCGCCAGCTATATTGGCACCCATCACCACCAAGCACTCTATTTTGAGCAAATTTCTGACCATATTCGAAATGAGATCCACTTTACCATCACTTGTAATGTGAAAACCTTTGCAGAGCGACACGCCAAACGCGTCACTCTTCAGCTTGCCAATCAATGGCTTGCAAGTATTGGTCATAAACTGATGTGGCAGCACGAATATGATTATGTCGGCGTCGTGAGCCACCTCAACCACGTCCGGCACGGCTACCACATTTTCCGGGAGCTTGTGACCCGGCAGGTACTTGATATTTTCATGCTGGGTGTTGATTATGTCTGTTAGCTTTTTGCCATCCACCATCTCCTCATAGACATACATTTTAACTTTTGAATCAAACTTGGCATTCGAGAGAACATTGGTGCCGACTATTTTGGCAATAGTCGAGCCCCAGTTTCCCGAGCCCACAACAGCCACTCGTTTCAATGCCGCTGCCATTTTGTGTTTTCTAAAAATCTGAACCAAACAATTAAAATAAAAAAATATAAAACATTTTTATATTAGGAAAATAATTTATTCAATTCTGGCTACATTTATCACGCTGTAAATAAGTGTAATGTAATTTTGTTATGTAATTTTATTTTAGTTAAAATTAAATAGTGAAAATATTTGGAATATTTTTTTGTAGATGACGAAATTTTGTTAAACTAGTACCAGTAAGATAAACTGGTTGATAAGAACAAACATATAGAGCAAGGCATAGCGTTCTAAATCAAATAATTATTTCTGAACTAATTTCAAGATAAAGAAAATTACGAATTTTTAATTTAACTGAATGTAGAGAAAAGTATATTGTATTGCGCAACACTGACTGGAGAATTAAAAGTTAAGTATTCTCTGTTATGGAGAATAATGCTTGGTTTGTGGTTCCAAGCTAGTCGCAAACGGGAGCCGAGATCGCAGCTGAGGCTCGGTTGAGTGGCCCCGTTTGTCGACGAACGTCCCACTGTTCTCCGAGCGGCCCTAATTATGCCATAGCCGGTCCCAAGCCCGGGTGAGAGAATAAGAGGGGGGCCATCGTGTGCCAATGCCGGTGAATTACTTTCACTTTATTTATATCCAAAATGATCTATTTTTAAAAACTTAATTTTTAAACTTGCCTCGCTTAAACGCATTGTCTTGATTGATTAATAAAAAAATTAAAATTATGTTTTAAAAATTTATTTTTATTAATTTTTGTACATGAGGGTATTTTGGTTTTAATTTTTAAAAATTTTGAATTGTTGTTGGTTTTTTTACTTTAAAATGAGTCAAATTTTCAACAAAGCCATCTTGGTACAGACCAAATTGAACAACAATTTGCTGGTAGCCAACAATTTGTTCAAGATGGCCAAAAATTTTGTAAATACATCCGAACAAGACCAAGACAAAGCTTTGGTACATTGCAAATTAGACCAGAGGACAAAATACCTCAACTCAAAGCAAATAGACTTCAATTCCGGATGGAACAATTTAAGCATTTTGTCTTTGTGTGAAAAGGCGTCTGGATCTCTCTACGTCAACTCCAAGTCCGGAGTTTACACTTGTTTGCACTGTGACAGAACGGGAGATTGGAGCGAGTTCAAAAAATTGACCGAGAAAATTCTCGACGAGGAAAAAGAATGCTCGGAAGATGAGCACCAAGAGCCAAAGCCAATCAAGCAGATAAAATTTCGTCAAGCGTGGACACAGGCTAAACAGATCAGGGAGTTGAACGAGTCCCAATTTAGGATACTGTTGTGCAACTCGGGCCTTAGCGACGAGCTGACCAAGTCAACTCTGGAAACATATGACATCAGAATTCACGAACAAGACATTATGGCGCCTGTCATGGACCACAGGTCCGAGCTAATGGACATAATTCTCCTCAACTCCAAGGACCGAAATGAAACACTCAAGCCAAACGAGGTCTTCGGACTGCACAATCTATCAGCCAAGAAAAACACCGAACTGTACATCACTGACCATGTTCTCAACCTCATGGCCCTCAAACAAGAACTCAAAAAGCCTGTCATTGTAGTCAATGCAGTCGAGGCCCTGAGTGACCAAGTAAACCCTGACCATTAATTCAACCAACAAATGAAGAACAGATTATTTTCAGGTACTTGCTTTATTAGAAAAGTTTGATTCTGTAATTATATGGCAAAAAGATACCAAGTTGTCATACAATCTAGCTCAAAAGCTCAATCAAAATAGATGCAATTTAATAAAGTAAATTGGCCATTATAAATGATAAAAATAAAAGGAATTGAAATCAAATTTAAGCTACGCTCGTACGCCGTACGAATCGTTAATTATGAAAGAAAATTTAGTTAAAATTGTTAATAGTGAAAGATTTCCGCTAAAAAATGAGTCCATAGTTGAGTATAAAAACTTTAAAGAGAGTGTCTATGCTGAAGTTGTGCACTCTAAACAGTATTCAGGAACACAGGTAAGATTTTAAATTTTTATTTTGAATTTAAAACTTAAAAAATTAATTGCTGCTTTTTAATTGGTGATAAAATATTGTTAAATGATAAATAAGCTTGATTAGGGTCAATCTAAAATCTCGAGAGAGATTTTCAGTTCAAAATATCATTTCAATTCAAAGAGTTTATCTTTAGATATTTATTATTATTATAAAAAAGCTACAGCAAGACTAGCTTGCGGAGGCGGCCTACATGAGAGGTCGCCTATGGTAGCTCGTTGCACATAATGAGATAAAACACTGATAGAAATATACAATAAGAATTTTAGGGTTAAAGGAGTTAGTTAATTTTTACAAGAATAAAAAAAACTGGGATTCATCATTGTTGTTTGTGTCTATGGAGCGATAGTTTGGGTACAAGACCGAAAGGCGTCGCATCGGTTCTTGAATTCTATTTGTGTTCTATTTGTATGTTCTATTTGAATTAAAATTTGATTTACTTTTAATGTAACACACTTTACGTGTTATGTAAATTTAAAAATAATAATAATAATAATAATATAAGTTACAACAAGCTAGCAAGCTAGACTTGCGATGATGGAAAACAGTAGGATCCCATCTATGTTAACTGTGGTATGTACTGTGTTTAGAGCACAGACACCTCCTTAGCTCAGCCTTCATCACACTGAAGATTGTTATTCGTTAGGTTACCATTCACTCGTATCGATTCTACCGAGCATAAATAGTCTAAAAATATTTCTTCAACCCATTGATTAGATCGATCTTGATCTTTAAGTGTATAAACTACTTTTTTGTAAAGTTTACTTTGAATTTATTTCAAAGAATTCAAAATTAAATTTAAAAATGAAATTCTAAAATTCCAAATAAATTCTTTCCTGCCAATATTTTTTGAAATAAAAAACCTAAAATTAAACTTGAGCAAAATGATTTATTTTTCAAATTTACATTACATGTTAGATTACAATTATTTAAATCAAATTAAAAATAAATTCTAAAATTATCTTCAAAATTATCTTAACAATAATAAGATATATTATTGTTGTGTCTTTATAAGGGGGTTTTGTTGATGGAATATGTGATAGAATATAAATAGTTTATTCTTAATTTTTAGAGAAAGAAGTGGCGCCACTAAATTAGAATACTGTAAAAAGAATATCATTATAAATAAAGAATGAAACTAAATGTTCTTTTCAAAAGTTAAAAAAGCTAATTGTAGATGGTTAAAATTTATTATAATTATTATTAATATTTAAACAAAAAGGATACAAAAGTTTTCTAAATATTTAAACTTATAGGTAATATTACAAGATCATTGCTTGATTTAAAATGGGAAAATAAATGGAGCTCTTTTTAGATGATGATAATTCATTAAGCTCGTCTCTTATTTTTGTTTGATCGAAATCTAAATTCTAAATTCAAAAATCTGACTGTATTTTTGTTAATAGCCAAGGTAAAAGTGTTGAACTTCTTTCGGACTTGAATAAAATTTAAGAATAGGTGTAATAAATAAGGAAGCGCTAGTTCATGAAATAATTTTATCTATAAATCTGCCTATGGATTAAAAAAAAGAATTCCATTCTCAGAGCTTCGGAAAATTTATTGATTAATAAAAATTTTTATAATAAATTTTTTACTTTCACTAAACCGGTTTAGCGTTAGCCGAATTTTTTAAATTCTAATCATTACCTTAAACTATCTATTAAATCTCAATTAAAGTTGTTGGTTACAATGCCCAAGTCTGAATGAGGTAATTAGCGGTTAATTTTTTTTAAACCTATTCTGCCAAAACAAAGATATTTTTGTCAAATAAGAATTTAAGATAGATAAAATTCTTAAATACTTATTTTTCAACAACGATTGTTACATAAGAACACTTTAAGAGTAAATATTTTTAACCAAAATTTTGCCAATGTTTGTTTCCAAATGAGATAAATTTTAAATTAAACATTTAAAATTTCACTTAAATGTATAAAGAAATATTATTAAAAATAATTAAACAATTAATTTATTAATCAGGATAAGAACAGCTTGGAAAAATTTTAAATTAGATTAAAAATGGATTCATTTCATCCCTATTCATCTTTGCTCTGAGCTACCACCAATTTACATTTCCGTTTCTTTGCATTTTCCAAATGCCATCATTAAAACTTGACCATAGACTTTAATTTGCCATTTTGAAGCCTCAAATTATATTTAGAATCAAATTTAATACCAAGAAACATTAGATTTAATTTTTACAATTGGCAAAATGTTCCAAATTTTTAATAAAAATGAGTCTTTATTTTATCGGTAAAATGCTAAAAATTTAAATTTTTCATATTTTCATATTTTTATATTTATATATTTAAATATAGAGATTATTTTAGTCGAAAAATTCTTAAATTTATACATGATATCTTAGCTTTTCTAGCTTTTGCTTTACTCAGTGTATCATCCAGAATTTTCTCACAGGGTTATAGTTTTTTAGATGATAGCTTTCTTTCTGGATAGCTTGAGTTGCCAATGCAACAAATCAATAGTTTAATAAACCATTTGAATCTATTTATTTGTTTAATTTAATTATCTATTTATTATTTATCAAACTGGTATTTCTGGTTTAAGCCATATTAAACTTTGAATGTTTTCTAAGCAAAATGTCCTATCATAAAGTAAAAATTTAAAATTTAAAATTAATTAATCCTAATTGACAAAAAAGCCTATTTCTGTGATTTCTTATATAAGCTTATTCCATATCATTCGTAAAATAATTTTGATAAAAAAATATAGTGTACATAAAATTAAAATAAATTCTATCTATAAAAAGATGAGAACATGCTAATAATGTGAATTTTTTTTAAAGTGGAAACGATTTCCAATGTTGAACGAAATTCTGAAGGGACATAGAGCAGGCGAGTTGACCATTTTCACAGGACCAACTGGTAGTGGCAAAACCACTTTTTTGAGCGAGTACTCGCTAGATTTGTGTGTACAGGGAGTGAAAACCATGTGGGGAAGCTTTGAGATTCAGAATCATCGACTTGCCAAAATGATGATGACCCAGTACTCAAGGCTTAACTTGTACAAAAATGTCGAGCTGTTTGAATATGTCTCTAGTCAGTATTCAAAGTTGCCACTGAAGTTCATGAGCTTCCATGGCCAGGAGACGGTCCAAAACGTGCTCAAGACCATGTCGAATGCAGTGGTGCTTCATGACATAAAGCACATTGTTATAGACAACTTACAATTCATGATTGGCAACCAATTTTCTGGCTCTTTGGATCGTTTTGCTCAACAGGACTACATAATTGGTTCATTTAGACGATTTGCCACCAATTTCAATTGCCATGTGACAATTGTAATTCATCCAAAAAAAGAAGACAGTGACGAAATGTTGAAAATTTCGTCGATATTTGGCAGTGCCAAGGCTGCCCAAGAGGCTGATAATATTTTAATTCTACAAGAGCATAAAACTACCAAGGAAAAGAAAAGCTCGTGGATAAAATTTATTGAGGTTTGTAAAAATAGATATGATGGTGATTTGGGAAAAATGGTGGTGAAATTCGACAAGGAAAATTTGTGCTTTTCAACAAATAGATCAAATGGTAATGGACCAGAGCAGAGTTTGGTTGATTCATATTCTGAAATTGCTAATTTAAACAATGAAATTTCCGATAATAATTTAAAATTATTAAAAAAAAAGTGCTAAAAATTACATTTTTTTATTTTGTTATGCTGATTAAATCTTAAATGATTAAGAATTCAATACTCGTGGCAAAGATTAATAATATAACCAAAATCAAGGCATGAAATAGTCTTTTACTTTAAATAGGCCACTTAGTCTTGACCAATGGTGAATAGATCATATCTGTTTAGAAGTTCTAATTTAAAAATTTTGTATTTTTTATAAACCGTTTTACTCATTAAATATATAAAAAATAATTAAATTCTGGTTTCAAATAAATTAAATCAGAATTTTTCCATCACCATCTATTTTTTCAAGAAAATGTATTTTTACAGAAGTTGAAAGATGGAAGTCTCTTTTGTGACTAGGTCATTTGGGTACTGCGGGACTATGATCCCTTTGAACTCAAAGTATGTCAATATCCTTTCACGTCTTGAAGATACTCCTCAAGATCAACGAAAAGGCTTTCATTACCATCGCTTTCAAAGAACTTCTTACAACTCATCTCTTTATTTCCCTGATTAAGCCAAAAATAGTTTTTCTAGTTTTTGCTTACAAGTCAAATACAATTTTTTAAACGTCATCTTGCCACACTTTGATTATTGTTTATCACTTGCCATCTATTTTTCCAAACCAGCTATTCAATAGCAAAGTAAAATTTTTGATCAAATTTCAAGCGCTCAATCTTGCTCAAACATTTTTAGATGCGCAATTAAATTTCATCGCTGATTTTTTATTCTTTTAACATTTCAGAGCTTTATTTTCAAACTTTTGAAAAAAAGGATTGTAATTTCTAAAAATGCAATGAAATTTAATTGCGCATCTAAAAATGTTTGAGCAAGACTGAGCGCCTGAAATTCGATCAAAAATTTTACTTTGCTTATTCAATCTATATCCAATGCATATTCTATTTCATCTTTAAAATAGATCCACTTCAAAGCCCAAGTTAATCTTTATAAGTTAGGTGTACCACAGGGTTCAGTTCTAGGCCCTCTTCCTTTTCTGATTTTCTTTATCTCTTAAGAAAATTTGGCATAAAAATGTTTGCTGATGACACTACGAAGTAGGTTATAAAATTGATCAAAATCTTAATTTTTCTAATTTTGTAGTTTCTCATTAGTTTTGAATAAAAAATTATTCAGCATTAAGAGACTATTCTATCTATCAACTTCTGCAAAGATACATTTTTTTAAGACCTTTATATTGTCTTATTTTGATTATTGCTCGACTCTCTTATGCTATTTCTCAAAAGAGGCAATAATCAAATTGGCCAGGTGTTATTATTTGACAATGTTTAAATTCTTTAGGTTCAATTTTGATGTAACTAACTTTAATGATATTAATAACATCTTAGAAAAGTATGGCTTGTATGCATTCCAACATAGAATACTAGATAGAATGATATCTTTTTCTTATAAAAAACTATACTTTCATAATTCTCCTGAAAATCTAAGGCAAAATCTATAACTACTAAAACGCGACAAACAGCGTAGCGCAAAGATGTGTCTTCTATAGCATTGTAATAATCAGAAGGCGACTGGGTTTAGAAATAAAGCTGAAAATGACCATAATTCATCATTGAAATGAGGTATTATGGGACAAAAGTAATTTTAAATGAGCTATTATCTGATGGAATTTTTATGGCAAATGAAACTATTAATATTATTGAGGAAAAAATCTAAATGTACCTGAAACTCTTCCTTAATTCTTTTACATCAAAGAGTTTTTGATTTTTAAATTTTTATTAGAATAAATATTTTTCCCAAAGAAAAACTAAAAAGACTGTTTCTTTCATAAAAAAAACAACGTTTTAAATGAGGAGAGCTGTTTGGCTTAGGACATACCTCTTTATGATTAGAGTGGTTTAGCTAACATTTAAGGATTGGCTTTATGTTTAGTTAAGTATATTTTAAATAAAAAAAGTAAAAAAATATGTGATTAATTATATGGAGAAATAATAAAATATAAACGTAAAAATAAAACATTAATCTAATAACCCAGAAAAGTACAGCTAAAAAACTGAGTAGAAGAAAAAATGGTAGTTTTAGTAAGTCAGTTTAAGTTGAAGAATGGGTTAATAATTATCCAATATTCTCTTTTGTTAATTATTAAATTATTATTTAAAATCTTAGACAAATTGTATTCATAACAATTATCTGTACCTTAAGAAATTTTAAATTGCTCTGTGGTAAATATTTTTAAGTGGCCTGTTAGTAAGCTTTCTTATCTTTCAAAAATCAATAATTTAATTATACTTATCGTGACGTAATTCACATTTCTAATTTTAATTTAAATTAAAGTCTATTGACTATTGCGTTTCAGTCTTACTATTTCTAATCATTTGATTTCAATTTTTGTACTTTATTAACTTATAAGTAGATGTACTTTTATTAAAGTAGCTTTTTTTCAAATATTCTCCAAAAGTA
>JAESIW010000109.1:61976-85174 GCA_016802295.1 Brachionus rotundiformis
TTCTTTATGCTAATTGCAGGTCAATATGAAAATAAAAAAATAGGAACTCAGCTCTGGATTTTGGAAGGCTCTTGAGATGTATGAAAATAATTCAAGTTATTAAGATTTTCTTCTAACACTTTTCGTTACAAGATATTGCTTAACAGTCAAAAATATACAACTATTAATAATATTTAAATACAAGATTAATGTCTTTAATGGTACCAGAATATCAATTACAAGAATACGACAAAACACATGACACAGCTTATGCTGTTCCTGCGAAATATTCTCAAGAATTAGAAATACCAAGTCTTGAAGATATGGAAACAGAATTTGAGGCTTACCAAGTTTTTGTTAAAGAAAATTATGGACAAAGTTCAAAAGGAGATAAAAGGCCTATAAATAACAGCGATGATAGTGGAAATGAAACAGAAGTTTCAAATACACCTAAAAAGATTAAGCCTACAGAATCAACTACAAAAAAACCAAATTTAGATTCTATAAAAGAAGAAACAGATACTAAACAACCTATAATGGACGTCGATACAAAAGCTGGTGGAGCATCTAATCCTTCTGGTCATCATGGTACATTTCATGGAAATACTCATATTAATAAACTATGGGAAAAAAATCGATGGGAACGAGAATTTATTCATAGTGAAAATGAATTTTGTCTAACAACTTATTGGGCAATGTCAGCTTTTAATAGTGATTTTTTACAAGACGACGTGCCTTATTTAAAAAATTATGCTTTAAATCAAACTTCAAAAACAGGACTAGTTACATTTGATACTGCGTATAATAGTGTAAATATGCGAGATCCATATAATGCAGACACATATACCTCAGTAACTGATTTGGTATATGGAATTCCACTTAATTTTTATGTCAGAAATTTTTTGGATTATAAAACATTAAACGCAACTACTGGAAGATTAAGATATTATAATAGAATAGTCTTAGAATCAATTACTGTTGATATAACTATACATACAAAAGCAGGTGGATTTAATACAAATGAATGGTATTTAGCTAAAATTTTACAAAATAATACTGAAAGAGAACTAGCTAGAAAAGCTTATAAAGAATTTACTTGGATTCCTCGTTATTATATTTTTAGAGATGCTGAAGGAGACTATACTGAAAATGGTTTAATAAAAGGTAATCCTGAATTTGATGCACCTGGTACTGAAGCAAAACCATCTTATAAATTGAGAAGTATAAAGCAAAAAGATAAAACGGCAACAGTTGTCACAAATAAATTTTCATTTACAAGACAAGTTGCTTCAGGTGGACCTTATTTCCTAACTGCAAATAAATTATGGGATTTAAGAAACAGATCAATATCATCTTTAATTAATGAAATTGAAGGACAATCTGCTGATAATACAGGCAATTTACAAAAATGGCCTGAATATTTAAACATTTTAATTGCACCTATAATGTCAGATATGATTATGTTTCCGACAGACCAAGGTGTTGCTATAACACCAAATTTCCATTCAGAATTTCATGTTAAGTGTACAGCAAAATGGTCAGCTCGAGATTGTTCTACAGTAAAATCAACTGTAGGAAATATGAGAGTTAAAGATGACCCTTTTTTCTTAATGAATGAAAACTTTAAGCAAGAAATAACTCATCAAATTAATACCCACTGAACAGCCAAGTGGGTAGGCTAGATTTCCAAAAACCGAAAACAATAAAAGAACAGGTAACAAGATCGCTTCCATTTGTAGTATGTTTCTACTTAATTCCTAATTGTAAATACGACACTGGTTATTGCTTTCCTGTGAATAGGAGAGCGATAACCTTTTGTCATATTTTGGGACTTTATTTTTTTTTTTGGAAATATAAAACATTATATAATTTTTTAAACTTTATTTAATTAAAATAAAATAATTAAAATAAAAATTAATTAAAAATTAAATTTTCATCTTGTGATAGTTCACTATCTGATCTTCTACGTTTGATGACCAATTCTGGTCTATCAAACTCTTCATCCGGGAAAAGATCCGTTAATTCCGTCTTAATTTCAAAAGACGGAATATCATATTCGTAATAATCCGGATTCTGTACCGGATTAATCTCTTCTATTTCTGCTTCGCTTTCAAAGTCATCAATTTGATTCATTATTTTGTTGATTTCTACTTGATTTGCTTCTTTTTGTTCTAGGTAATCTAAGAACCTTAAATAAAAAAAGTTAGTTAAATTAATTTAAATAAAAATACTTACCTGGGCCAATTCACATCGTTAATGATTTTTGCCGCTATCATCCGATACTCCTTTTTCCAAGGAGCGGCAGTTTTGTGGAATAGATTCGCATATTCGAGCGAATCCATGTTTAATACGATAAAACGCCGGCTAAATTCAATTTTGGCCATTACTGCCCGATTTAGTACATTAAAATCGATGTACTCGTCGGGATTGAAACTTATTAAAAATTTTTCAATTGAGAGGTCGATATCCTCAACTGATGTTTTGTTTTTGGCCAACCGTACGTGAAGGCCACTTCCACTCAACTGTTCCTTTATGAAACAGAGAGTGTCATTGAGGGTAATTTTTTTTAGCAAGTTGACGAACTTGCACTCCTCAATGACTATAGACTTGATCTGTCCTCGTGCGGCACTATCGTATTTTAGGGCATCTTCCTTGACAAATTGCGTGCCCGGCCATATGTGATACGGTCCAAAGGAGTCAGCTAAAATCTCGCAGGTCGTCGACTTATATGTCGACGCTTTACCTGCTAGGAACAACGCTGTTCCTGTTTCGCTCGAATGAGTCTCAAGTTTATTTCGTAACTCCCTTAAAAATTTAAGATAGGGAATAAACGGAAGTAATTTTTTAAATTCCGTCGTTGGTATAGGCAGGACTCGGTCTTCTTCCTGCCTTTGCCTTTCAAGGGACATAAATCCCTCGTAATCTTTTTTTGAGAGGCGTAGATTAACGCAATCTCTCTTCCAGGAGTTTTGCCTTGGATACTCCTGGCGAAACTCTGCCATTTCTTCGGCTGAGTGTCTAGGTTTTCGTTTTAATGAAATGACTCGAGACACTAATGTCGTTGTTTTGTTCCCTGTATATTCAATACGGTCATCGTCTACGATAACCGTTTTTCTGCGTAGGTATTCTACGCAATTGTTAAAATGATTAGAGTCTTTTATCTCCGAAAAGTGCATTCCCATGAATGCACTTTTGGCGTTGGGATTTGTTATTCCCAACTGCCGGAGACTTTCTTGACTCATGTCCCTCATAATTCTTATTAATTAATTTAATTAAATATAAATAAAAAAAAAAAAAAAAAAAAGACTAACCTTATAGTAAACCTGGGTATACCTAAAACGTGGATATGACCACGAGTGGCGCCACTCGGTGGATCATAAGCGATTATTCTTATTCTATCGAATAGTTCGTGAACGTTTTTTTCGTTTACGGGCCCATAATTGAGCTCGCAGTGACGAATGTCGCTCGCACGATAAAATTTTGTTGGGTGATAAGTTGGTAACTCGACGTCGTCGATTTTTCTTTTTGATATTTTAATTGAGCTAACGCCTGGTTGAATGTTTGTATTAAAGCTAAAAAATAAATAGTAGGAAGAATTAAAATATCTTTAAAAAAATAAAGATTTAGTTTAAATACTATTAAATTGGTGCCTAACCCTTGTAAATAAGTGCCTTCAAAATTGTGTCTTTATTGAAGAAGATCTAAGTATGCTTTACAAGAAAGCAACATAGATAGAACTATGCCATTTTTGATTAGCTTTTAAAAAGGGGGTCTTAGGGGGGCACTTATTTGCAAAGAAATATGGTAAATTAGACCACAAAAATGACTGGTTTAACAATTTTAATTAAATTAATAGATAAAAGTGAGCTGGTTGAGAAGTTTTGTTTCAAGATTTGTTTTAAGAATTAAGTTAATTAAATAATTTTCTTTTTAAAATCGGCATTAAATAATTTAGTTAATTTTAAAGTTTATTTAATTCATAATCAAATAGCAAAGTTTGAAGTCTTTTTACAAAGGGTAAAGGAAGTATCAATCAAACTTTTTTGTTTCTTTACTATCAGTGAACCTTGTTCTTCAACATATAAAAAAGTTATGATATATTTATCACTGGGCCACCTTAAATTTTGAGCTGTCCACCGCTGTGCATTTTTAAAGCCAAAATATAAATGAAACATGGCATAATAGTTGTTAATGGTCATGGATAATTTTTAAAGATAAAAATCTCTTTTAACAGGGAAAAAATAAATTGCTTAGATATCCCGAAAAAATATTCACCATCAAGTATTTGTACCAACCTATCATTTTAAATAATTGGGAAAGTTTCTTAAAATTAAACCATTTATTCATTCTTGAAATTGAGTAATTATTTGATCATTTTCTAAAGTTTTATTCAATTAAAGATAGAATTTTAGAAAGTAAATTATTTTAAATATTTTTTATAATAATTCACTTTTGAATAAAGCATAAATTATATGTTTTTTAGCCAATTTCCAGGTGCAAAGATGAGACAAAATGTTGTTTAATAATTTTAAAACTATTTTAATATTGTTTATAAACAAAAGCAAAAAATAATATTTTAAAAAATTATCTATGTCACATAATCAAATAAGAAAACAATTAATTTGGTTGATTTTTAAGCTTAAGGAAACCTTGCTGAAGCTTTTCTAACAATGGCATCATTTTTGGATTACCCTGAACCACCGAATTCACACGATTAAGTATCTCACCTAAATGCTTTTCATCTGGCAGCTTTTTCGTTCTCTGGTATTCCTCTACTTGTTTTTTAATTGAAATTAGCTCGTTCATCTGCTTCAAGTCGATACCTAATTTGGAATTCCTTTCAAGCAAATGTCTAAATTTTGGATTCTTTGGAAAAAGCTCAAAAAGTGCTTGAGTACAATTTTGCTTAGATTACCTTATTAGCCATGGTCATACAAGCCAAGAAGCAGACCAACATTAGCATCTGGAAACAAGTCTTCATTTTTCCTCTCTAGTTTTGTTTTATCTAATAAAATGTTTAATATTTATAAAGTCTAAAATTCATGTAATTTCAAATGAATCTGTACACGAAATTCTTAGTTTTACCTTTTTCATTGTCAAGAAACCAATTGAGCGTTGATCAGGTATTTTTTACAAAGAGAAAGTAATTGCCTTTTGCTTTGCTTAGCATTTTATTAGAGTTAATAATTTATAAGCATAAAAAATTTATTTAATGAATTTTCAACTCAAATTAAAATTAAAATTATTTTAATTTATTAAAATTAATTGAAGTGACAATTTTTACTTATTCCAATGTTACCACATTGGAAAAATTGTAGTCTAGAGTAATTACTTTCAATAAAGATTAGTGTTCTTCTTTCTGATTTGGTATGGTCTATATTACCACATGCTGAAGGACACATTGATATTTATAAAAAGTGGCTCTTATGCAAATTGTTCAAGGTAGCTAAAGTTAATTGTTAGCTAAAGGAGGATCTCAAAGTTTCCATCCACATTCTTCCTCAAGCTTTGTTTAAATTCCAATTTAATACCTTCTTCACGGAAGAAAAAAGATGGAAGCTATATTTTAATTAATAAAAATTATTTTGATCATAAATTGTCAAACCAGACCAAAAATGGAAAGATTACATGGAGATGCAATGGTTCAGAACACCCGCAATGTAATGGCTAAGTTACAACAAATGGCTGCAGTAAGCCAATTACTTTGGTAAAAGATCATTTTCATATTAATTCAAGTTAGAACCAAAGTAAGAGAAGTAAAATCAGAAATTAAACAATTAGAATCAAGTCAACCAGAGGCATTGTGAATTTTTGTACAAAAAACAAATACAAAATAAAAAAAATGCCAAGCTCTGCTATGAATGACCAATCTTCAAGAAGTTTCGCAATTTTTACAATTACTCTATAGCAGGCCATTTTCTCGAGCCAAAGTGGCCTGCATTCGGACAACAGACGCTTAATCAAGAGCAAGTTTCACTCTATGGACTTGGCCGGCTTGGAGACACAGAGCAAGACCAAGGAGGAGGGAAATTGTCTAACATAAACTTGTGTCTGTTGGCGCTCGGCAATATGATCAGTGTGCGAGGCTGTCCTGGAAATTCGGTCTTAAATTTGAAGCAAATATTGATCAAAATCTGATATTTATGATTTTATCAGCGTTCTCAAGTTTTATCTTTGCCTTTTAAATCTAGAAATTTGATGACATACTAGAAATTTATGCAAACTTGGTATGTTTTGACCATTATATAACCAAACTAGTGATGCACATACTTCCTATTCCGATAATAAAAAGAGAGAAAATCTATTTGTTTAAACTACTGAATAATATAAAGATTAGCTGATGAAATTATTGTAAAAAAATCCTCAAATTAATTATCAAAATATCTTTTTTAGATAGAGTTGTCAAATTAACTATAAAAATAATTTAAAAATCTATTATGTATAAACAATTTGAAAGCATTATACAAGTTTAAATAGTCATTAGCTCTCCTAATATTTAATGACTGGATACAATTATCTATTTTTTAATTGAATAATATATTTTTAAATATTTCTACTTTTTTAAATATGGATTCATTTATTTTGCAAATTAATATGAGATAATATCTGATTTAGTTAATTAACCTTTATAAATTTGTTGTACCAAAGTAAATTAGTCTTTTAAGTTATCAAAACTTTTTTTTTTAAACTTCATTTTAATAATTAATGACTTTATATATCTATAATTTTTGTTCTATCTAAATTTAACTCAATTTTCAATTTTTGCAACAGATCCAATTGAGGAAAGTTATTAGAGATAGCCAAAATAAATAATCACAGATCCAGGATTATAATTAGGATGATGAATAGATGGTCAAACGGTGAAATGATCAGATCAAGCTGCATCGGATTTGGATCCTAAAATGGTTCGATTTGATAGGTTTATACTGTTTATGATAAGACTAAGTTGAAGTTAATTATATTAAATTAAATTTACAAAATTTGATTTTATTTTATTTTGTCATTTTTCAATTTAAAAATTGACTTTGATTGAAAAGCTTGAGTTTTTTTTAATTATTTTTAGTTATAAAAAGTCAAGAATCATACTTTTTGCACTACTTCCGGTTACTGCTTTGCTATATAGATTGAACCTTTTTTATTTTTTTAGTATCTTATTTCATTATATCAAAAAAATTCAACTAATGATCACTGTTATGGTTAAGGTTCACGACTTTGGTGCATAAGATAATATTATACCCTATAATATGAAAATAATAGTTTAGTAATTAAATAAATAATTAAATATTCATTTTTAAAAATAAAGTCCCAGTCTATGAATATAATTAAGGTTTCCATTCTTAAGACTTGGCAACCTACTTTGATCAATAAAGCTTTTAACAGCAAATCACAATATTTGTATTAATGAGGTAGTACATTTGATAATTATAACCATTTGGGATTTTATTATTATTCTTATTAGTATTTATTTCAATAAAAGCCACTAGGGTGATGAAAAAATAAGTTAATAATAAAAATTAAATAGTCAAATAAAGGTAATTTTTTTAAATAAATGAATTAGCTATTAGAATACGAAAAAAATTAACAAAGTCTGGCAAACCATGTACAGAGTAAACTTTGATAAACTTTATTTTCCATTAGCTTTTCTATATTTAGAAGTTAAAAAATATCCAGACCATTTTTTGGAATAATTTTTCAGCATGAGCATCAATTGCTCCAATTTTTTGCCAAATTTACACCAAACATTTCAAAGCAACTAAAAAAATTCATAATGATTAATTCAAAAAGTCTTAAGTATCAATTAGGGAGCATTTTCTTGTCAAACCATCCTATGGCTAGATTTGGCAAGCTCTTTTTGCATCATTCTTTACTTACAACAGTTCTATAAGTTCTTTTCTTTAATTCAGTTAATCCAAAGATGGCTAGATGGTTTATACATTACAACTCTTAGATGCCTTTTTAAAAATAAGCACCGCACGGGAATAAAGAGATCTCCAGAGCATCTTTCGTAGCCACGCTACACGGAATTCAAAATTCTTTAACTAAAGATAGAATCAATCCTTGGTAAAAACAGTGATTTGGCCAAATTTAACCACGATTAATTTTATATTTAAATTTAATAAGAAAGTTAGATTTTTTCAATTATCTTATAAATCTATTAATTCAACTTGATTAATTTCAAGCGGAGCTTCGAACTCCAATTTCTTCTAAAATAATCTCTACCGAATATTTACTATTTATGAATAATATGAAAAAAAATAATTTTATTTTTCTGCCTAAAAAAATAGACTTTATTGATTTAACTTGAAATAAAATAATTTTTACTTTTAATTAATGAATGTGGTGTCTAATAAGCTAAACTTTTTGCCTCATGGCTTAGAATAATACCTGCGAGATAAACTTATCATTTAAAATGGTGCAAAAACACCACTGCTAGTTGCATTAAACTCAGTGCCAATCTTTTAACTTTTTGGCATATTTGACGCATTCAAAAATCAATAATTTTTTGCATAAAATTTTTTATAGATTATTTCAAGTAATTTGGCTAAAGCCTTTTTATTTTGTATAATAATTTTCATATAATATATCATTCGAATATCGATCGATATCATAGCTAAGTGGTTTTGTTGTGACAAAATTTCTATTAAATTAAATATGCTTTTCTACTTGGTTATTTGGATACTGAATTTGAAAGCCACTGGAGCGGACAACTTTTCGGCCTCGCTGCTCGAAGACCTCCTGCGCGACTACGACAAGGTTGTCCGGCCCGTCGAGAACCCTGACGACTATTTGAAGCTCTATCTCGGCATTAGATTGTCCCAGTTGGCCGATATTGACGAGAGAAATCAAATAATGACCACCAATGTCTGGATACGGCATGTAATTATCATTTAAAATAATCGTACAAATAAAATATGTTTATGAAAATTTTTTAATTTGTATTAATGTATCTTAAAATGTGGGCAGGGTATCCAGAATTTTGGCAAACCACAAAATTGGCCTTAAGTCTTGAGTTCTATACTCATTTAAGTTATTGATTATATTTTTGAAATTTAATTTTAATATTTTTATCATTTATATAAGATTAAAAAATTAAAAAACTAATTAAAATTATAAAATTATTTTCTAGTTCAAAGTTTAAGAAGAATTGCCTATACGTTTCTTTAATAAATTAAAACTGGAAAGCCCGACTGATTAATCACAAAAATTTTAAATTAAAATATCGAAAAAAATTTAAGTATTACAAGTTGATTTTAAGTTTTTTTGAGTAATTTTTGATAGCTTTATTTCTTTGAGATAATATTCAAGTTTAAATTTTTTAAAAAGGGTTTTTAAAAAGCCCTCGGGCTTTCTAGTGTTAAATATATTCAAATATGGTTTTGGTCACAATTTTCTATCTATTTTGAACCATTTTAACATTAACCAACAAACTCGATCTATTTTTTTATATTTATTTATTTTAAATAAAGGAATGGACGAACTACAAACTGCGGTGGAACCCGCTGGATTACGGCAATATAACAAAAATAAAAATTCCAATCACGGAAATTTGGGCACCTGACGTGGTACTTTACAACAAGTAAATAAAGATGGAAAAAGCCTGCATTTAACCTTTGTTTGCCAAAGATCATATTAATTACTTGTTTTATTTTTAATTTTCTCAATTTTTTTAAAAAACCTAACTTGAATAATTTCAATGGGGAAGCTTATGAGCAGGTGGTTCATTTGGGTGACATATTTTGGCAGGATAAATTGTGGCAGCTTTTTTTAGGACTTTTTCCTTCTAAAAATTTCCATTGAATATATATTGGCATAAATAGTTGACCATGCATTACTGAATCTCAAAAAAACAGATAAAAATGATGAGGGAAAATGTGCAGAGGCTGCAAAATTCCGAGCATTTTTTCATTCTTCTAAATCTTCCATGGCAAAAATTTAAGCGATACAGACAATTAATGGTCAGCTTTTATCCATGTTAATCAGGCCCATCCATCACCTTCAGATGGTAAAATTAAGAAATATTTGAGTAATATTTGGATTAGAATGAACCAGACTAATATCATTTATATTCTTAAGAGTATAACTGATAATTTGTTGATCCAATTACCGGCAGAACAATATTTCCAATGCTTGCATCAATGTTTCCAAAGTTTGGTCTTTGCTTTAGCTGTATACACTTTTATTAAGCTATTTTAACCAATTAGAAACAAAAATTAACAATTAATATATTTATTTCAAATTTTATTTTAATTATTCTATGATAAATAAATAACTATCAAAAAAAGCATAAAGGCTAAAGTATAAAAAAATAATCAATTGATCAAATGGTTAAATGCAGCTATTCTTAAAACGTTATTGTTCTAATACTTTTGATTAATTTAAGTGCCGATGGTGACTACCAAGTGACCACAGAAACCAAGGCAACACTTCACCACAGCGGCTTTATTGTTTGGGAGCCACCAATGATTTATAAAAGCTACTGTTCTATAGACATTGAGTACTATCCATTTGACATCCAAAACTGCTACATGAAGTTTGGCACTTGGACTTTTAATGGAAATCTGATTGATTTAGAACATTTGAACAAAAGCAGCTCAATTCCAACCAATAATGAGCCAAGCAAGGGCCATTCGACAGAAATCTACACTGTAAAGGACGGCATCGACATGTCAGATTATTATGAGAGCGTTGAATGGGACATACTTTCCATACCAGCTCAGAAAAATGTCAAATACTACGACTGTTGCATTGAACCGTACCATGATATCTACTTTAACATAACCCTTAGACGCAAGACCCTCTTTTACACTGTAAATCTTATAATTCCATGTGTTAACATCTCTTTTTTGTCAATATTGGTTTTTTATTTGCCAAGCAGTAGTGGTGAGAAAATAACTCTTGGTATTTATGTTCTAGTCGCCTTGCTGGTCTTCTATCTGTTGCTAATTGAGCTCATACCACCCACTTCACTTGTTATTCCACTGATCGGAAAGTACTTGCTCTTTACCCTAATTCTGGTCAATTTGAGCATTCTTTTGACAATATTTGTCTTAAATCTTCACCACCGTAATCCAAAAACTCACAAAATGCCAAATTGGATTAGGCGGTTGTTTCTCAACTTCTTGCCAAAGTATCTTTTTATGCAGAAACTGATTTTGGCCGGTAATGGCCAAGATTCTGTTAAAAATGTTTCACCAGGTCAATCAAGTCCTTTAATCGGCTTACAAATTAGGAAAATTAATCAACAAACTGAAAGGTATCCTCAGCGAATAGCACAATCTCTTTTAGGTGTCAAATACCTTCACCAAAAGTCAACTAAAGCTAATGAAGAGTTAAAGGTAATTAACTTAATTTGATTAGAATAAAAAATACCAAAATTAATTAGTAAATATTTTAAGAATTTGATTAAAATATAAAAAAAGTTTTATTCTATTCTAAATTTAGTTTTTAAGACTCAAAAAAATATCACTTTCATTTATCTTTTATAGAAATTAATGATACTGTTTTAATAGAATTTTAATTATGCTGTTTTTTTTAAGAAACGTTTTTTTGAATAACAGATATATCTATTTATGCGCGTTAATGTTTTTTTTTTGGTAAAACTTGAATATATAGTCCAAAAATTTTCCCAATGGCTTTAAACTGATATCTTGCTAAAAAATTTCCTTTATCTTAAGAAAAGAAACAACATTTTTAAAAGATTTATACACAATTGGTCAGAATAATTCGGCCATATGCCCAAGTTACCTCTATATTCTACCAAATATATCAAAAATAAGTATCTGAAATGCCAAATTGGACACTATTTTACCAAGCATTACTTAATATTTGATACAATTAGTACTCTTTTAGTGTAAAGTTAAGCGCAATTTGGTCAATTTTGGTGTTTTTATCCAATATACATAAAATTTAATTTTAATTTAATTTAAGCAAGCAGAAGAATGGCAATATGTGGCAATGGTAGTCGATCGTCTTCTGTTGATTATTTTCTCAATAGCTTTTTTCCTCGGTACAATTGGCATACTGCTGAAAGCACCTTCGATATACGATGACCGCATACCAATTGCTTAAATAAATACAAATTTTACATATTGTTTTATTTGTATAAATAATAAAATAAATTTTTTATCTTTTGTCAAATATTTTATGGCTTAATTTAGGCCCAGAACTCATCAACCGAGTTCTTTAAACAAGCAAGATGAATAACTAGATGGAATTTACCAATCAATTTGGTACAGGTGTGTAGACAATTATGTAAACTTTCAATTAAAATACTTTCTATTTATTTAATAGCCGGCAAAAATAAATTATTAAAAATAAAAAAAACTTTAAAATCATGATGAATTGACAATTAAAAATTAATTTGCGTTTTAAATAATTACTGAATACTAATTTAAGCCTTGGAGAAAAAAATATTTTATTATAAATAAAATGTAAAATTAATTGAATTTGGTTTTTAATTCAAAATGAAAATATTTAGACTTTTGCTTGGTTTTTGTGTTCTGTTTGCAGCCATTTCCAGCTTTAGCGCACTAGTAAGACTTATCTAATATAAGAAAAAAAAAATCTATAAATAAATTAATTTACAGAAGACTAAACGCGAAGCCGAAGACTGGTACAAAAATTCAGTTCTGCAAAAAACTAGAAACAAACGCATTGCTCCACACCATTTGGATGAAATTAGAAGAGAAATGAACCAAAAGCTCAACCAGCACTATTTGGAAGCTTAAAAATATTCCAAAATTTTACTTAAAATGACTATGACAGATTTGATTTTTAGTAAAAATAAAAAAAATATTCGATATTTTTATTTGTATGTTTAAAGTTAAATGGTTAATTTCAAGGTTAATTAAAAAGCCTAATGTTTTTATCAAATATTATTAATAATTTATTAATATATTTTAAAAAATCAGTATCAATTATTTAACTTTTATCTTGCATAGAACATAACCATAGATGCTGATCTGCCTTTGGCAAATATTTGATTACGAATTATTCTTTTTCTGCTGGAACTGCTGGAACTCTGTCTTGTTCAAAAATCTCAAACAAATTTGTTGTGTTCCACCTCCTTGACTTATCTCCTAGCTCTTTGGCACAACATTGTCAACATTGATTGTATTAAGATCCAATTTCAGCATTAAATGCTTTAGCGACTGCTGGTTCTCTTTCACTAAGTATTACAGTCAAGTTCGGTTAAAGCGAAAACGCTTATAACGAAAAATCGGTTATAGCGAAAAAAAATTCAATAGATTGTAAAACAACAATCTTTATAATGTTATTTTTTACGGATATAACGAACTCGGTTATAACGAAGTCTTTTTTAAAAATTCTCAGTAGAATTTATTTTTTTATAACGAACTTGACAAAAAAGTATGAATTTTTTTTGAATCCTAATCTTTATCTGTCAATTAACCATAAGACGGTTAATTTTATCGGAGAAAATTCACACATTTATCTATAAAAATTAAAAGAAAATGATCCTCAATTAATAAAAAAAATGAATTCTAGAAGTCAAGCAACGAAACGTTATTAAGTAAAAACTATATCAAGTAAAAACAGACGATGAAGTCATCGAATACGTTAAAGCTCAAAAAGCAGGTCCAGAAATAAATGTATGTGACTCTAGCGATGATGATAACGAAGAAACCGAAATTGACTCAAACGAAAATAAAGAAGACGAACAAGATTTGACAACTCAACAAGCTCTAAAAATGTTAAATCGAATACGAAAGCATCTTACTAAATCTGTGCACAATTTTGAGCAATCCATCGATAATTTGGATTCACTCGAGAGCCAAATGTTAAGCTTAATGGTCAAACAAAAAACAATCAAAGATTATTTTAAAAACTAATTTACTTCCAGTCTATTTTCTTTTTTTTATTTTTATTTTAATAAAAGTTTTAAAAAAAAATTAATCTTTTTTTATGTTTCGGATATAACGAAGTTCGTTTATAACGAACCATTTTGAGAGTTCCGAAGTAAGTTCGTTATAACCGAACTCGACTGTACCAAGCCATCTGCCAAGTCAACAAAAAGAAAATGTTGATGCTGAAGAATACTATTGATAATAAGCATCCTTATTACCAAGCATGAACCAGCCGATCATCCAGTTCACATTCATTCATAACAGCCGACACCGCTCTATCACTCAAAGCCTTGATTGTGTTCAAACATTGACCACACTTCATATTGGTAAAATATGGTTTTGGTGTCTCGGGAACACGTGCTCATAAGAACTGAAAACTGCTCAAGACGAACCATTTACATGCTCCTCATTTGCCATGAAGATTTGATCTAAAAATAAACAAATCAATTGATTGTTTAATTTAAATAAGTTTAATTATATAAGATAACAAATATTTGGCAAAATCTTGGCACATTTTTATGCCAAGCTTTACAATTATAGATAGTTGATCAGATATCAAAAATATAATTATTACATAATTTTATTGAAAAGCTTTAATTTATTTGTAAAAATGTTAGTTTTTATTTTTTGATTTTAATTATCAGATTTCAAAAAAAAATTTAAAAAATGATCACATTTATTTAAACAAATACAAATAAGAGATAAAGAATAAAGAGCCCAAAAGACTCCTCCGGTGTTTGGGTGTTAAGTAAATTGATCTAATTATTAAAAAGTATAGTTGAACAGATAAAAAAATTGAATTATTAACAATTAATTTTTTACATTTTTTATTAATTTTTTATTTATTAATAATCAATTTATTAAATAAACAAAACAGATAGATAAGAGTCTCAAAATTTAATTTTGAAGTTAATTTTTTTTCAAATGAAAATGAAGAGAATTTTATTTATGTTGCCATGGCAACTAGGAGATTTATAGTTTAGTTTATACAAAAAAAGCTAATCATAAAATTATAAACTTTTTTTGGTATAATGAGCGAGCAAGATCCCAATAAACCGGCATTCATGACCGAGAGCCCCGAAGACACCAACGAGCTTCCCAATCGCTTTATGCAGAACACATCGCCGGGCTCCAACCCGACAGACTTGTCAAATGACGAAGAAGACTTGGACGATGACGACTACCCAAATCCATTCTACCAGCCCCAATTATCTCAGCAGCTAAACATTGTAAAGGCTATTTCTCCGGAAGTTGACCTGGACCCGGAGGCCGAGAATCGGGCACTGAGCGCAGTGGCGCCCAAGATTTACCACCATGACGAGAACCATGTAGAAATAAGCTCCACGCCGGCTTTCCAATCTCTTGAAGAAGTACTATCCACTTATTGTCAGCCTTTTTTATCTATTTTTCTTTAAGCTCTTCCAAGAGGGAAAACTGACCGGCACTCAGGTGGCCCAGCTAAAGGCCAAGTACATCGAGCTTCACAACACTCTCAAAAAGTCACGTGAAAATGAAGCCCGACTGCTCAAGGAGTCCAAAGAGTGCCTCAAAAAACTCGAAGAAAACAATGAAATTTTGCACAAAGCGGACGCGTTTCCGGAAAATTTGACCAGCGAGGTGCTCAAACTGCGCGCCCAATTCCTCAAGTCCGAGAACGATGCCTCTTGCAGCGAGGAACGCATCTACAATCTCGAATACAAGCTAGCCGGCCTCGAGGAAGACAAACAAATGCTTGACAGAGAGTACGCTCGCATGCCAAAGCCACACGAGCTCGAGCGCCAAATAGAACAACTCAAAGCACAAAACAGCGAGTTGTCCAAGGAAATAATGCTCAGACAAGAGGAGATAAACGACCTAATGCTGACAATAAGGGACAAAAATGTCTACATGGAGAACAAGAATAAAGAGTACAGGGACTTGGTTGACAAAGAAGAGAACCTTAAGGACGAATATGTCCAAGAGAACCTGCTGCCCAATCAGTACATGAAAGAGTGTGAAAGATTTAGTTCAGAAAAGGATGACGTGATGCGCCAAGTGGAAGAAATAGACAGGCAAATTGAGCAAATAACAGTTGAGTTGGCCGAGTGTGAGAAGTTGAGGAAGGAAAATGAGGAGAAAAAAGCCGAGCTGGTGGACAGTGTGAACAAGAACAAAAATGCCAGTTTTGAGAAAGAAAAAGAGTTTAATGATTTGAACAAACAGTTTGAGCTTGAGAAGGAAAAGGAAGTGGTCTTGCTGTCGGACAAGTAGGCTTTGGCACTGGTAGATTGAGGAGAAAGTTTTTTATTTTATGGCTTTTTAAGGGCTGCGCTTGAGCTGAGCTTGAAGCATGTGCTGGCAGAGAAAAAGTTGGAATATGACTCGTTGATGCGCATGCAGAAAGAGAAGGAAAGAGATACGAAAAATTTGAAAAAGCTGGAACTGCAGATGAAGGCTGGCATGGACTCGCTGATGAATATAAGGCTACAGCATGAGAAAGTTTTGGCCCAGAGAGACATGCAGCCATCAAATGACGGCTCGCTGTTAGAAAAAAGAAAAGAGCTGATGAAAGAAGTTGAAGCGATGAAGAGAGAATTGACCAAAGAGCATGCTGATACCAACATTCAGAAGGTTAAGGTAGAAAATAGAATAGAGGTTGAGGAGCGTTTGTTGTGCGAGCAGAGCGACTGGAGGATAGAAGCTGTGGAAGTGACTCGTTTGGCGGCGATCAAGGCTGATGAGAAAGAACAAAAGGCCAGAGAGTTCATGAAAGCTGAGACAAGATACAAAAAGGCCGTTGAGGACCTCAAAGTCAAAGATAACCTTATTGATGAGCATCAGAAAAGGCTCAGAGAACTCAAGATAAAGTAATTCCTGAATATAAAGATAGATTTTTTTTGTAATCATATGAACCAATGGTTTTAAAGATAATTGTTCAAGATAATCTGTTGATATAGGGATTGAGACGAAATTGATTTTTTATTTCAGTCTCCGCTTTCAGAATGTAATCGATGAATAAAAGAAATCATATTTAAATTTGTGTATTTTTTTAGAAAGCCTTGGTTAAAAGTTTTTGGATTTTTTCTTGTTTTTCTTTGGTCATTGATCCAGAAATACAGTACTTTATTGACTCAACAATTCCATCTTTCTTACATACTCGATTGTTTAAGGAAATTTCTTTGATTTAATCATTTATTTTTTATTCGAGATCTTTTAAGTTATTATTACAGTATAATTAAGCTTATTTATGATCGATCTGAAGTTCTTTAGTTCTACTGGTCCCGTTCAAATACTAGCCTGCATGCGTTATGAAAACGTACTAAGACGTACGTGTTCTAAGGGTAGCTGTGCATTGTGAGCGTCTTGAAGTTAGTTTTTTCTTAGGTGAATGACAGGGTAAGCATTATGTGAGGCGTTAATTAGGGCACATAAATGATAAATGATAAAACGGTAAGTGATAGATAACTGGTAGCTACTTTGTGAAAATACTTGTTTATTAGGGTTCTAGACCGTTCTAAATACTTCGTAACTCCTGTATCACTAAAATTCTGCATTCGTGGGAATTTTCTCAGTCACTACTCCCTTTAAATATAAGCAAGAATAAAGTTTATTCGTTAAATCTAATCTGTTGTTACAATTTTTTTTGTTATAAAATCCTTAAGATGCATCGTTAGTTCTTGGATAAAAAATCTTAATAAATAGATGTTGTGAATTCTAACCGGTTTATAATAAAACAATGTTTAATCTTTTAATAGCTTTATTTAAATAAATGAACGTTCTGAAGTTCTAGGAATCGAATTCTTATTTATACCTAAATGGTCGTGTTATTAACACGAACTTATAATTAAGACAAGATGTCAGCATTTTGAAGCGTCTAACTTCTGAGATACATGACAAGTATAATTCTGAGTTATCTTTGAGCAACAGTTAATAAGCTGATGAATAAGTGATAATTCAAGGTAACAGAATCAGTCTTGATCTACTAATTTATTTAAGATAAAATTTAGGAATAAATAAAATAAAATAAAAAGCTACTCCCACAAGTTTATCCGAGCGGTGAAAACCCTCTTTTCAGCCTGCATGCTCTGTGACATTGAATCGACAATTAAAAATGAAAATAAAAAAATTACAGTAAATTTCTCATCAGTCTTGATGTTTAAAATTTTTTTCATTTTAAAAGGATCTAAGTAGTAAGAGCCTAGTAGTAACTCTTATCACCATTGGCTAGTTGTATAAAATGTTGGAGCTCAACAATTAATTAATAAACTGTTTAAGACCTGGTCTTTATCATATGATGGGATAGAAAAAGATTAATTTACAGAAGTCCGCCTCTTCTTTTCTTTTTTGTTTCCTAACCAGAGGTTTTCAGGTGCTTACTTTTGGTTAAAAAGAAGACAATTAACTGGGCCACACTCATCGCTTAATGTTTAAATTTTTTCTTCTTAGGTAATAAAACACTTTACAAACCATTTTCCCGTTAATCAATGACTTAAGTTTAATTTTATTGCTATAATGCTTAATATTGACAAAAAATAGAAAAATGTTTAATGCTTAAACGTCCACAAATGCTTACAATCATTATCTATAATGTAACGATTCCCATCAGGATAAACTCATATTAGAATAAATATTTTAAGAAAATACTCATCTAAATTTTATATAACTTTTATTTTACTTCTATATCTTATTTTTTTACTCAAATATATTTTCTTATGATCGTCCAGGAAGTGTTCGCTGAAATAATTAATAAAAATAATAATAATAATTATAACAATTTCAGCTAAGCCATCTTCTAACTTCTATCATCATCTTATAACTAAGCTTATCAAAATTTTCTTTTTTATTTTCCATTTTTATAAACAACAATGAAATGATTTTAGAAAAGAAGAAAACTACTTTTCGAATACTTAAATTTACTATTGTAAAAAATAAAATGATTTATTTTTGAATGTAGTTGTTTTAGAGAAATATAGATTGATTTTAAATTAAAAAGCTTTTACTTTATATTAGCAAATATTACTTTAGAAAAGAATAGTTCTACTTTATTGAAAAAAAAATTCATGGTTAAATTGTAAAAGTAGTAAGAATCTTACGGATAATAGAGCTTGGACTGTACCAGTCATGGACAAAATTTTACATAAACCAATTATTCGATAATTTTCTATTTACAAACTAGGAGAAATGCTGGGTCCGGGGCTCAGGTTAATTAGAATATAAGAGGGATCTTAATTTTGTATTCTTACTAAAAAAATTGTCCATGCCTCGATTTGTTATGATTTTTAATTTAAATTTTACTTAATGGATTTTTATGTGAAATTTCTTATGCCTCTAAGTCGATAATTAGATAATAATCGAATCTAACAAGGAGGATGAATAAGGAAAATAAATAATCTCTGAATAGTTGAATAATTTAAAAAAAAATTGAAAATTGATTTAGTTGACTAATTAACAATTAAGAACTGATAATTTAAAAAATTAAAATAAAATTAAAAGATAAGATAAATAGTAAAATTGTTTATTTCTTTTTTGATTTTTTAAAAAGTCAATTTGCTCAGCCTTCTCCAAGTTCTTCTTGGCCCATTGACCAAAATAAATGCCATAACATTGTTATGTTCCAAGAGTTAAAAATACCAAATCTATTCAAACATAAAAAAATCTAAGCTTAACAAAATTTTAACCTGAATGACTAATCCTTTATCGTACCAAGATTGCAAGACTTTGCCAAAATGTATGATGTGATAAAAAATGAGCGCAATAAGTGTGTCAATCAAATTCAGATATGTACCCAGCGAGCCGCTGAAATGAGAGAAAAACTCAAGATACTTGGCAACGAGCATGAGATACTGAGGACAAGCTCGAGCCAGAAAGAAAAGCAACTACAGCGCCAAAGGCTTAAGTATGTCAACTCTGTTTCGCTGCGCGACTCGATCAGAAACGAAAAAGACAAGCAGAAAAAAATCTTGGAAGATCTAAGACAATTGGAAGAACAGCAAACCATGAACATAGCCAATTACAACAATATAGTCAATTACAATGAAGAAGAGGCTACACGGCTCAGAAAGCGATACGAGGATGCGGTGAAAGAGCGGAACTACAGGGGCCTCGAGCTAATCAAGCGCAACGAGGAATTGTGCGTCATTTGTGAAAGAAGCAATGCTCAGGATACCATAATCAACAATGGTAATATAGAACTGCAGGCTCGCGAGGAAGAGCTCAGACTCTTGAAGCTCAGAATGGAAGAGGATAAGAGAGTGGTTGGTTTGTACGGTAAAAAAGCCGGAACCGAGCCGGCCATGCAGAACGAGCTCAATGTGCTGCGAGCTCAATTGGTAGACAGCCAAAATTATTTACTTAAATTGGAAAAACAAATGGAGAATTGCAACGATCCGAGCAGGATTCGGTTCCTCGATGGCCCTGAAGAAACAGCCGAAACAGCTGTGAAAAAACTGGAAGAGCTTGAGTTCAAATTGGCCAAAGTTGAGGAGCAATGCTTGGAAAAAGAGCTCATTTGTGAACAAGTGAACCGATTGACTGAGAGAATCAATTCCAAAGTGGATGTGAGCAAAGATGACACACTCAATTTGGCCAAAAAAGTAAACAGCATTCAGTCCCATATAAAAGATACCACTAAAAAGATGATGGCCTCTGTGTCCGAGTTGAGTATTGCGCAGGCAAAAGCGCTCAAGCTACAAGAAGAAGTCAAGACCAAAGAGTTGCTTCTGGAGCAGTATTACAGTAGGATGGAAAAAGGCGAAGCGCCAAGCGACGACTTGGAACAAGAGTGGTTGAGGTATTTGGAAAGTGAGGATAGGATTAAAAATAGTAAACTGCCCAAGCAATCGGTAAGCTTAAGTGACACAGATTTGTCAGTTTTTATTGTATTATCTTTTTAAAAGCCTGAAGACAAAATAGTGTACACTATGCAAGATGGTTATGTGACCACTGCCGAGCCTAGGCCCAATGCATACATACCGCAGAATGAAATTGAGTTGCCGATACCTAAACCGTATGGAAAGAATGCGCCATTCAAACCACAAGACGTTGGAGCTAACATGAGACATATGCGAAAGCCAAATCCGAAGCCTATTGAAATATAAACATTTTTTGTTATAAATATATTTTTTTTGTATTTCTTTTAGAAGAATATAAAATAATTTTATTCTACTATTTTATTTTTAAATAATATATTTATTTACTATTTAATGGCTTGATAATTTTTTTTAAAATAGACATATCTGTACCTTAACTAGAAGAATTCTGGTACTTAATTGAAGACCAATAGATTCAACTTTATACAGTGTGTTGCAAAAATTTAGAAATTAATTATTTTATTTATCTAAAATTGTTTATTTATTGAATTTTACAAATATTAGAGTGCAAAAGAATTTTTTTTTCTTACAATTTGATATATCACACTCGGTATAAAAATACAAATATCTTCTAAAAATTTTAAATCACAAACCTTTATATTAAAATTAAAAAATAAAATTGGATCCTAAAGTTTTAACAACCATTATTGCCAAAATTTAGATTGGTAATTTAACCAATTATATAATTCAATAACACTATTTTATTTTGAAAAAAATTTCCAAGTTCTTTATTCTTTAATTAGTTTTAAAAATTTAATAATAATTTAAATAATTGTTTAACTAAATTTAATTTTTAACACAAGGAGGGTTAGGCTTTATATTGGAATTTTGCTCTTAGTTTAGTTATGAACCTGAAACTACTCAGTTAAAATTCATGCTTCTAAATAATTTTATTTTTTATAAAAAAAATTTATTATAGAATATTTAGTAAAATACTTTATGTCATCAAACATGGCAATTAAAGAGTTAAAGAATCCTTGTTTAGTTTAAATCTTAAATAAAGCTGGTTTATAAGCCCCCATAGTAAAATCTTTCAAACCAATAATTTTGTCAAATGTTTTAAAGAAATCAAACGATACTTGTGTTATCATTATAATTGTGAAAATTCAAAATCACCAAATACGAAAAAGTACTCGATATTCAGATTCCAATTGTTACCTGATGATTTTAACAAGGAATTCCTGCGAAACTATTTTGATGCAATCAAAAACAATGGTCTGAAAGTTGAAGAAATCTCAGAAGAAACATTTAGGGACAGTTAC
This sequence comes from Brachionus rotundiformis, assembly GCA_016802295.1. Taxonomy (NCBI): domain Eukaryota; kingdom Metazoa; phylum Rotifera; class Eurotatoria; order Ploima; family Brachionidae; genus Brachionus; species Brachionus rotundiformis. The sequence goes on from JAESIW010000109.1 coordinate 83,931, forward strand.
TTAAAAAATGGAGTGAAAAGCATCTAAAAAATTACTAACTGTTGTATCTCAAATCCATTCAGGTTAAATTTATTTATGCTCAAAGATTTACCTTTTTGAAAGATAATTGCAGCAGATTTAGCTGGATTAAAGTCTATCTTCCATGTTTGAGCAAATTTTGAACATATGTCCAGGAGTAATTGACAATGACGAGGTGTAGTTGCTTGTATTACAATATCATCACAATAACCTATAATAGAGACATTCACCCCATTAATAGAAGCACCAAGATTTAGATCAGTACATTCGTTTAGTAGATCATTTATGAAAAAGTTAAACAAGTATGGCGATAAAACAACGCCTTGTTTCACACCCTCAGTTATTGCCATTATATCTCCTATTTGGTTCTGATATTTCACTCTAATTTTCGAGATACTGTATTAGTAGTATAAAAGACGCCATATTGGATTTGGGACATTGTTAATTAGCTTAATGAAAAGTCCATCTCTCCATAGTTGGTCAAAAGCTTTACTTGCATCTAAGAAGACAACATGAAGTTTTGAATTATTTTGCCTATAAAAGTTGATTGTTTCATTTACTAAGAAATACGCATGCTTACTTGAAATGTTTTTTCTGTAGCCAAATTGATTAATGTTTATTTTATTAAAGCAATCCATCTTACTAAGTAACAGTGATTCAAATATAGTAGCTAATGAGTTCGAAACTGAAATTGGACGAAAATCACTTGGGCAATTAGTTAGTCCTTTTTTTGGAATAGGTGTAACAATTGAAATATTAAATAATTCTGGTAGATGACCAAAGCTAAGGGAAGCATTAAAGAACCACGTTAAGATGGAAATTAGAGTTTTGCATGAGCCATATAAGTAGAATTCAGTACAAATTTGATCGTATCCAGCTGATTTGTTCCGCTTTAAGGCATTTAAGGTTTTCTTAATATCTTCTTCACAAAATATAGGTTCATAAGTGACCTCCTTTAATCTCAAGAAGTGATTCTGAACTATATTTTGAACTCCCTGATGAGAGTCTTGATTAGTTTTTCCTCTGTGCGAGAACAACGTAGCATAGAATTCTGAGAATTCACTAATACCAAGTTTACTTGAGCATCTGTTTACGCAATTCCGTGTGTTCCTAAACCTGCTTATTGTTCTCCAGAACATTTTACAGTTATTGTCTTTTAATTTACTAAGATTGATATTTTTATCATATTCATGTTTGTAGGCTTCTTTGCGTATTAAAGTTCTTAA
>JAESIW010000109.1:85937-113087 GCA_016802295.1 Brachionus rotundiformis
AGTCTTGATTAGTTTTTCCTCTGTGCGAGAACAAGCATAGAATTCTGAGAATTCACTAATACCAAGTTTACTTGAGCATCTGTTTACGCAATTCCGTGTGTTCCTAAACCTGCTTATTGTTATCCAGAACATTTTACAGTTATTGTCTTTTAATTTACTAAGATTGATATTTCATTATATTAATGTTTGTAGGCTTCTTTGCGGATTAAAGTTCTTAATTTCTTCTTATAAAGATTGATTTGGGACCTTATACACTTATCTTTAAATTACGACTTCTCAAATTTACCATATAAGTCTTTTATGACATTGGTTAATCCATCTTTTTCACCATTTTTATACATTGAGACTCTAGTTTTTTGTTACTCTAGATTATAATGACACGTGACTTTTTCGGACATTCTAGCCGATTTGGGAAAAATACTAGGAAGTAGTTCATTTATGAGATCAATTAAATTTATCACTTCACTTTTAGAGCTACTGTCTATTTTGTTTACAATTTTGGATAAATATATAAGATTGGTAGACAAGTGTAGTTTATACTTCTTAATAAATTCATTATTTTTCCAATCAAAGGAATGAAATTTCGCCTTAATCTTATCAGCATCCGGTTGTTCTTCCTTATTTAAATTAAATTCACAAAAAATTGGATGATGGTCACTCAAGTTGCCTGCATCAAGATAGACATCAAATCTTGATATGTTAAGTAAGTCGTTGTTTTTAACTAGAATATGGTCTAGAGTAGCTTTATAATTACCATTCAAATAAGTATAGTCAATACATGGTTCAAATTTGTCCAAGCAATCAACAAGTTGATTGTTACTAATAAATTTATCAAACAATTTGTCAAAGCGTTTTCCACGTTTCTAATCACAATTCCAGTCACCAACAATGATATAGTTTTCATTTGAATAAAGCTCTAATGTGTTTTTAATCGAAGATAGAATTGATTTGAAATTACAAAGTCTTTCAAGTTTATTATTATCAAATGGGATCCAGACACCAATTATATTAATAATCTCAGCATAATCTGGATTATCAAAATCAAAAGAGATAACATTAAGACTATTTTTCACTAACCAACATTTACCTCAAAAACGCCGACCTTGTTTTCTGTCTGAGATAGAGATATCCATGTCGAATTTAATAAAAAAATAGATTAAAGTCTGGATAACGTGATTTGATAATATAGTCTTCTTCATAAAATAGCCATATCATTTTCTTATAATATGTATCAATTTTTTTTTAAAGCATAAAAATAAAGAAATAAAAATTAAATTAGTATCATTTTTTTTTTAGTAGAAGAAAAATAAATTTAGTATCACGTAAAATACATGCCTTTTTAATTAACCCATTCACAGGTTCTACAACCGATCTATTTTTTGTCATTATTCAAGATTCGTTTATTTCTTTTGTAGGAAGCTTTACTGTATATCTTTATGAAATTCAACGTAAATCTTTAATGAAAAGAACGTTGCGGTTAATATTAACATGTTAATATGGGCCTGGTCTCATTTGAATATCAAAGCTGTTTTTATCTAGATTTGAATTTTTTTAAACCAAACATTGTCTAATAAATTTGAACATTGTCTAATTTAAAACCAAATATGAATATCTTATCGTAAAAATTACGTAAAATAAAGATTTGATATTCTAATCGAAACTAAGTTCTTCTATTTTTTAAATCAAAATCTTTTTTTTGGGTAAAAATTGCCGATACAGTCAGAGAGTTTTTTTTTAACTTTCCTTCAATCTGACTATTCTTTCTTAGTCTTTTATCTTTTCTAAAGGCTTTTATTTTTTGGGAGTGACGATTTTTTGAGTTTTTTTAAGAACACAAAAATAGCTAAAAGTGTAATTTGTTTTAGCTGACTATAAAAATCTGATTATTCTGACAAAAAAAACTAAACGACTGACAAAATTATATATTCAGATGACTTCTTAAAAATTTTTCACTGAAAAATAGAATCTTATTTGTAGACAAAAAAAAACTAATTATAGTGACGAAAATAGTTGTTGATTTTTTTGGTCTTCCTTGTTTTCTTGGTAAACCCACTGTTGCTTCGACAGTTGTTTCTACTCTAGCTTCAGCAACATATTATGGTAAAAAAAGCTTCTTTTTTGTTTTTTTTGTCTGACTCTTTTGTGTTTCTGACCGATTGAAATTCTTTTAGCTTTTTCTGCGATAATGCAAAGCTAATAACGGTATGCGAGGCCTATAACATGAATGCAGATGTAGTGCTTAGAAAACTCTCTACAATTGCATTTAATTTGTAGTCATTAAATATAGTACAAAATAAATTTTGTTTTGTTAAAATATAGTCGTCGACTGTTTTTTTGGTCAGCTTTAGAAGAACTTAATGACAGTAAAAAATCCGACCATTAGAGGAAGAAATTTTGATAATTTTGTCAGTTTTTATATTGATGGTCCATTGAAAAGTGGCATTATACAATTGTAAAATGCAATTAAACTCAGTTTAAAAAATTTCACGATTCACGTTTCCGCGAAGTCTATCTCTTGGCCAATGCCCAATAATGTCATCTTTTAGATTGTAAGGAATTAACTTTAATTGTGACGTTGCTTCATACTTGACTCCATCTCGATGATTAGATTCCACGATTCTAAAGCATTATTGGTGGATGGCACACCGGGATCATAACCTTTAAACCAAAATTTTAATCTTTAAAAAAATTATTAAATAAAAGATTAAAATATATATATTAGTAAAACTGTTGGCGAATCTGTAAGCTTAGGCTAACTATACTCCCTGGTCATATTGGACCTTTCATACTAGTTATAATTTGTTACTAGTCTTGCTGCTGGAATTAGATTTAAACTAAACTCGCAGTTACTAGGCTGTATTCATAACTTATAGTTGATTAGAACTTGGAGACAATTTAGTAAATAGAATGATATTCAAAGGATATATAAGAAGGAATATTCTGATTTGAATAAATTAATTTTTTTATATCTATAGCTCAAGATTTGAGTTTAATGAAGTTTCTAAAGCTATTCTATTCTTTCCAATGCCACAGTCTAAGTCCAGTCCTAAGCTAACCGCTAACAATACTTTGTAGTCCACTCGAAGCAAAAATAATCAAGGAAACTGTCTATAAGCTAAAATTTATACGAAGCCACTTGTTAATGAAAACTTTTAATAAAAACAAATATACATGGTATTTTTACTGGCATGGTAATTATGCAGATGACATCTTTCTTCATAAAATGTTTATTAGACCTACACTTATCTATTGTTTCAAGGCTTTGTCCTAAGTAAAAGTCAAATAAAAAAACTGCAAACAACTGAAGCTACAATGATTAAGAAAATAATTAATCTTTAAAAACCATCAAGATCGAGTTATCTTCTAAGTGCACTTCGTATAGAAAAGATGGAAGTAAAACTTCTCAGAGGAAAATGCTTTTCATGAAAGGCTATTAACTAATAAAATGACAAAGGTTGCATTGAAGGAGTTCGAATGAAATACACAAGACCAAATTAGTAAAAAATCTATATTTAAAGAACTGAATGAGCTGATGAAAGAAGATGGAATATCTATTACCTCAAGTGAAAATTTATCGGTGATCTTGTTATCCCTCAAAATTTTAATTGTAATCTTGCCTCCTAGATCGAAATAAAGAAAGAAAATTTGAATAACATTTAGAATTTTTTTAGCCTAATTAAAATTTTCTTAAAAAAAATATTCACTAAAACAAATAAATATATCCTGAATAATTTAATATTAATTTTTTAATTAGTTTATTTTAAAATTATTATTATCAAAAAAAACTCTAAATTTTGCTAAAAAGTGTAAAATTAATTGAAATTAAATTAAAAATAATCAAATCCTCCATTGTTGTTGCCACCTCCATTATTATTATCAGGTACAAATGGTACAAGTGGTTTGTTAGTACCCGAATTTCCAAGATATTTATTTATATCATTTTTGTCCTTATTTAAATTGATTAATTGATTTAGAAGATCAATATTTATCACTCGTTCAGGAGTGGTAGTGGTCATGACTTGAGTTGTAGTTGACCCAAGATAAACACTATCATATGGTATTCCCAAAACTCTTAGATTATTGTGTAAAGCACTCTCGCCAGCATGGACTGCATAAGCTACGACAACTTTAGGATCACTTTGGTCTTTGGCAAAGTCATAAATATCAGGCGAGAGCTGATATATCATCATTTTCATCGGATTCATCAACGAAGGCCCCATAATCATCAGCAACTGCTGCGCTATCTTGGTCTGGTTTAATTCAGCACCATTCATGTAACCTTGAATCATTTCTTTGGCAAACATTACAAATTCCGGAGTGTTGAACATTGGTTTTATTGTTGTGTTGAGAGATGACATGGCTAATGCGGACACCAATTCATCCATCATACTGAGCACAGAATCATTTTTGTTATTTAAATGCAAGACCAATACTCGTTCAATTAGCTCAATTATTTCGGAGGTGTCATTCGCATTCATTAATTGGTACACGAATTCTGGTAGATATTCAAACAAATGATTGTACTGAATATCAGACAAACTCAAAGCTGATTGAATATCGGATAAACTGTTTATCAAGTTTAAGATCTCTGGATTGCTGTTCAGCAGCATATTGACCAAGTTTTGCAATGGTTCTGGGTTGACATTTAGGTAGTAGTTCAAATGGAAGGAAATAATTGGCTCGAGCATTGACATCAAATCTGTAGAATTGCTCGATTGAAGCTTGTTGATAAATTCTGGCAAATAAATGTTCAAATGATTGAGCTGGCTTTCACTTAGCTCAGGCAACTTCATGTATTCCAAGTATATGTTGACCAAATCGGACAATTTCAAATTTTCCATTCCGTTTGATGACAATTTTACAATTAGAGCTTGAACTGATTGTAAATTAAACAATGGTGAGTTTTGTATGAAAGATGAACCAAGTAGATTGTTAATCAGAATGGAAATACCATCTTCGCCAGACATTTGTGATGAGTTAAATAGAGCCAAATGTTGTCGCACAATTGGCATGACATAATCCATAAATTCAACAAAGCCGTTTATTTGAGTCAAATTGTATACAAACTCTGGCAAGTAGACAAACAAATGCTGAGTTTGCCAATCAGTCATGTTAGGACTAGAGCCCATGTTGAATTTGTTTATCATCTCAAGCAGAGAAGACACCAAAGGACTGCTGTTCAGTAGACTATTGACCAAGTTTTGCAATGGTTCTGGGTTGACATTTAGATAGTAGTTCAAATGGAAGGAAATAATTGGCTCGAGCATTGACATCAAATCTGTAGAATTGCTCGATTGAAGCTTGTTGATAAATTCTGGCAAATAAATGTCCAAATGATTGAGCTGGCTTTCACTTAGCTCAGGCAACTTCATATACTCCAAGTATATGTTTACCAAATCGGACAATTTCAAATTGTCCATTCCATTTGATGACAATTTTACTATTAGAGCTTGAACTGACTTTAGTTGTGCCAAGCTATTTAATAATTGATTTTCTAATAGTAATTTTGCCAGATTGGTTTCTATATAATCCGAATGAGATGCAAATAAATATTCAGCAATTTGGTAAAAATCGTTTGCATTTTTTGCATTTGAGATTCGTTGAATTAGGTCTGGCAAATAGATGAACAAATGTTCAGCAAGATTTTTATCTGTTATGTAACTATTTACCAATGGTTGTAACAAGTTTAGCAAATCGGTCAAATTGAGAGTTCTTTTGTAAAAAAAATCGTCTATTAGTTGGCCATAGATTGGATTTGAGGACAATTCGTCAAAGAATGCTTCAATTTGCTGGCTCACATTGTACTCTTTCAGATAATAGTCTATATGCAATAAAATAATAGGCTCTAGTATTTTCATGACATCCTCAGTGGTGTTGGCTTGCATTAGCGTAGAAACCAATTCTGGTAAATACTCTTGCAAGTGTTTTCCTAGCCAATTTTCCATTTCTGTCGTATTTAGCACACCAAGTAGAATTTGGAACAAATCTTGGGAGCTTATGGCTTGGGGATTATTGATTATGTTGAACAAAGACTGTTGGACGGATGGATCGCTAAGCAGGGCCTGAATCTGGGGGTTTTCGAGAAGACTTTGGTAAATTTGTGACAAGTTAGTGGCGTTTTTGTTCATTAACATGTTTACAATTGGCAAAAGAGTTTGCTCGTTAATATTCAGATTGGTCAAGTTGTTGATGGCTGGAAGAAGAGTATCAACATTTAGGATCTGAGATAACAAGTCTTTATCTTGTAACATGCCTTGAATGCCATTGTTTAGCAAGCTATTTAGCTGATTCTGGTCAATATTTAAGCCGAGGTCATTCACTTGGTTAACCACATCGTTTACATCGATGTTGTTTAGGATGTTTTGCAAATTCTTAAAGAAAAGTGGATAAAATATTGCCAAACTCAATCATAACAGACTAATTAATTTAATTAAAAAATTACTATGACTCTAATTAATAGATGGAAACGGGGAAAAGCGGTCCGCGCTTGGCAAATGAGGGAAAAGCAAGAATTTATCAAATCTTTGGTAAAATTATCAATTATTTAAGCACCATTTGAGTTTAATTAAATTTTTTTCATATTTAGAGATTAAAATTTATCTTTTCTAATTTCTAATAAAGAAAAAAGAGTTGAAAAGGAACTTTAAAAATAATGGAAAGTGGTAAATTTGACGTTTTGAAGCTAATGACAAATTTTTTGTTATTTTTAACTCATACAGGTGAGATTTTAAAAGATGATTTAGATCATGAAATTATATAAAAATAATGAATAGCAATACATGTTTTTAAATGACAAAGCTTGTTTTTGAACTTTTCCAAAAATAGCTTTTTGATTATAAACAACTTTACAAATGGTAATGATTTTTAAAAAATTAAAATTTTTTAAATAATTTTTTTTATTTAATTGAAGAAATCTAATGATTAGCTAGAAATTTCTAAATATTTTTATAAAATAATAGATTGAAAATGTTCCAATTGTTATTTCAGAATTTAAAATTAATAAACCTGAAGCCAGAATTTCGAAGGTAATTCTTTTAAATGTTCGAAATTAAAAATTTAATGAACACAATTCCAACTTAACAAAACCTTAAATTTGATTAAAATTTTGGATAAGACTTTTATCTTTCTTAAATTAATTCAAGCTTCAAAAATCCACTAAAAATTTTTTTAGTGGTTTTTTTATTTTGTAATTAAGTCAGTCTCTGATTACTTTTTGAGGTCCTCTCAAGATGTTTTTTAAGTTTAGACGAATCCTTAGAACAAAACCTTAATTCTAAAAGAAAAAAACAATAAAAAAACACTTTAAAATAAATGTATTTTTCTATTTTTTCACATTTTGTAAACATCAGTCAAATAAAGATCTAATTTAAGTAAAAAAAAGATAACCATTTCAAAACAATCTCTAGATTGTCTAACAAAATATCTTAGAGTACAGAAATAAAAAAACAAATTTGTTTTATATAAGTCAAATTTCAGTTATTTGAATATTTCCACAACCAACATTAATTAAACTCAGACCTTAATTGTGTTATTAATTGTGTAGTTTAATTGTTTAATAGAATAAAATAAAAATATATATAAATTGATACAAGGGAACTAGAAAACCCAGATAGAGGCTCAGGCGACTAGTATTGACTTAATGTCCCCATGAGGAAAAAGCATAAGAGGGCCACTTTATCTAAACTTGCTTTCCATTATCTAATATTTTTAAAAGCTCGTGCTGCAACCACGAGTCTGATGGTATAATTAAGACTTGTTTGGTAAAGCTCTAACAATTTGCCATTCTAATTTACTATAGTAACAATTTCTACTGTTTATTCTGGTAAGTGTCTGCTTTGGAATTGAGTAATAGCTGCACTTAAGTAGCTTAAGGTTAATTTGTTTAAAAAAATGTTTATTAGGTTATTTTTAAATTAAATAAATTTAATCACTATCCGTTGTCATTAATAATTATAAAGTTCTTACCACATTTGGAAGCGAGCAGGCGCAGGACACCAGCAGAGCCAAACTCGTCACATAAACTACGAGTTTCATAATGAATATTCCACTAAAAAAGTCTTTATATCAAAATATATACTTCTATAAAATTTGAGAAAAAAATCTAATCTTTTTTTATTATAAATTGCTTCAAACTAAAAACGAGTTACCACATTAATAGCTTGTTTGATTTACCTGTAATTTTCTTTTTCAAAATTTACCAATAAGGCTTAAATAAACATCAGCTTTTTTTAGTTTACAGTCAACTACCTTTAAATTCACTTGCATCTGATTTCTCAATCAAAAGGTAAATTTTATTTAACTAATTGTTAGCAAAAAATTTATGCATTAATCTCAGCCTGACTCTATTTATTAAGTTGTTTAATCAAATAGGACTTGCATGTCAATGAAAAAAAATAAAACCTTTTTTTTTAGTTTAAATTTTATTAAAACGCAAATAAAAATTAAGAAAAAATATTATTAAAATATATATATATTTTTAAAAATAGCTAGCTTGAATTCATATGTACAATTCCATGCTGAATTTAGAATTTCCAATGTGGCTGCGACTGCGTGATACAGGGACTTATCTGACAAACTCAATATTATGTAATTCAAGCAAATTGTAGCTAGTAAACCCAAGAGACGGGCACCCATTGAGCTTGGCTGCACAGACTGTTGACGGTTCGTTGTAGTATTCGGATTGTTTCCTCAATGTCATTGTTGATTATGGTCATGTCGAAAAAATGGCCGTATGTTTGCCTAAGTAGGTCGCTTTCTCGCACCAAGCGCTCCAAACTGCCATCCTTGGAAAATTATGTTTAATAAATTTTATAATTAGTAATGATTTTTTTTCTAATCTTTTTATTTGTCAATATCAAATTTGATGAATTAAGTTTTAGATAAATTACATTTTTGAATGTGTTTTTTTTTTCTATTTAAAATAAAATTTAAAACAAATACAAACTGGTATTAAAGAGAGAATACCAACCATAAGTCAGTGTTAATTTAATATTTAATGTTAGATTAGATTGAGTCTTTCTATTAAGAAATATTTATTTTGTTCATGAGTATTTTTATTGACTAATTTAATTTCTAGAATAAAAGTTAGAAAAAATTTGGTGCCATTATGATTTGGCAAAAAAGTAGTGAAAAATGTCAAAGGCTGGTTTTATCACTAATTTTACTTAATTATTTTTACAAGAAACATGTTTGAAATTCTAATTTTATTTAAAATTTAATTTGAATATGAAAATTCTGATTTATTTGAGTTGGAAATTTTCAAAATTAAAAGATAAATGATTTTGTATTACATTTCTAGCTTTGGTTTTTTTTTCCTATCTGGTATTTGGCTCTTGACCAAACACTAAACCAAAAAATTTTACTGCCAGCTTTTGGCTAACAGCAATTGTAAGTATATGTTTACAAACATAGTGACTGAAATACTCAATACGAGCACATGTTCAAAATTTCCAGTTATTTTTCCAAGGGTAGTCAAATAATCAATTGTTTCTTGACAATAACCATCCAATATTGGCTCATTTTGAGCATTCAATTTATTACGTATTAGAAAATCAAAGATCAATAATATTTGTTAGGAAAATTTAGAATTGTAAAATTGGTGATGCAATCAGAAATTTAGATAAAAATAGATAAAGAAATAGCGTAATTTTTTGTATTTAGATTTAAAAATGGATATTAGAAATACGAAAACCTAGTGATACTTCTAATTGTTGTAATCAAAAAAATTACGAATAAGAGCTAAAAATATTTTTTGGCATTTGTAATAAATATTTTAACTTAAGAATTTTTAGTTAACTCTTTATGGGCCTGTTGATTAGCCTCGAAATTAAAGGCTTCTTTTAGATTATTAGATTCATTTTTATTATTCGAAAATAAAGTTTTATAAACAATTTTTTTTCGTAATATATCCCAATAATCATAATCAAGTCCTAAATCATACAGCAAAGTAAAATTTTTGATCAAATTTCAAGCGCTCAATCCTGCTCAAACATTTTTAGATGCGCAATTAAATTTCATCGCTGATTTTTTAATCTTTTAACATTTCAAAGCTTTATTTTTTAACTTTAGAAAAATGATTGTAATTTCTAACAATGCAATGAAATTTAATTGCGCATCTAAAAATGTTTGAGCAAGATTGAGCGCTTGAAATTTGATCAAAAATTTTACTTTGCTAATCATACTCATGTTCTTAGTGTATTCTTGTTGTAATAAAAATACTGACTATTTTTTTGAAATGTATTCAAAGAGTGTTATGGAATACTTAGAGTACTTAACGAATACATATATGTATTCGATAATACATTCCTATGTATTCTTTAGGCTTAAGATTCATGTATACCCATAAAATATACATCTGGATTCTCTACAATTTCTTCTACAAATACTAACAATTAAACTAACTACTTGGATTCCCTCTAGATCAGACAGATAATTAATTGGACAAGAAATGGATCTTATACATTAAGCCATCATTGAGAGAGAATAAAAAGGTATCATTGTGGTAGAATTTACATGGTTGTGTGACTAACTATTGGTTAAGCCAAGAAAAAACAATCAAATAATACACTCTTTTATCTATCTTTTATCTATTTGGTATGATAATATTATCATTCTAAGAATAATTCAAGAAAAGTTTGAACATAATCTAAATTTTATATATTAGTTCCATTCTATTCCACAAATATCCTCTTTTGGTAAAGAAAAGCTTGCCAATGGTTGTCAAAAATGTGTCTTGTTGATAATTAGATAAAAAAAACTTACATTAATGCCTTTTATATCTTTCATTTGAGATAAATCAGGCGCCGCGATAAACACAATAAATGGTGCAAATTCGGACGTGCGTAGAACCTTGAGAGCTTGGGGTTCCACGTCCAAAATGGCAATCAAACCTTGCCGATGAATATTTCTAATCGTTTCCAATTTGGTTCCATACATGGCGTTTTCATGAGTGCCATATTCCAAATACTCATTATTGGCTATGTCCCTCATCATTTCCTCATGTGTCACAAAGTAGTAGTTCTTGCCATTTTCTTCGTCTTTGCGTGGCAAACGGGTCGTGTGTGGTATGGGATAGGCAAAGCTGTTCGGCTGACTTGTTATAAGTGTGTTTTTGATGTGCCGTCTGCCGACACCATGGGCTCCCAAAAGTACCAGAGTTTTTCTCAAAAAGGCCGGCAAATGAATCACCTCCTCATAAGTGACCAGATCCAATTGGTCAAATACAGCATTATGCTTGGCCAAGTACTTGTCTTTGTAGTTCTTTTTTTTGCGTGAAAAAACTCCACAATTGGCAATTAGGTTTCCCTCTTTGGCATTTTGTATGGCCAGATTGGCTGTGCGCCACTCTTGCAGCTCGGGACTGGGTATAAGGCCAGCCGATGGTCCCGTGTGCGTCACTGAGGTTATCGGACTGGCGTTTATGCCTCGTTCGTCTGTGACAGTGTAGGCCGAGCTCGAGGTCCTCTTTGCTTGCCACCAATTGTGATCATCTTTGCAAGTTATCTGTAAAATGTCACCAATGTGAAATTTAAGCCCAGCCTGGCAACATGGTATTAGATCGTCATGGTCCGGCTCGTAGTTGAACAAACACTTGACATAAATTTCACAAGAAGGAGCCGGATTGCGGTAGCTTGGGACTATTTTGAAAGTAATGCTTCCTCTGGCCTCGCGCAACATCTTTTGTAGGCTTTCAATTGAATGAGAGCCCACGCTGAGACCATTTATTTCCTTGATCTCATCGCCTACATGAAGGGTGCCTTGTCTGTGTATCATGCCACCGACCAGAATGCGCGCCACCAAACATCTGCCATCATCGCTCATTTTCAGAGTGATGCCCATTGGTTCGTCGGTGTTTTTCTGAAATTGTACCAGTCTAACTCGTGTCACGTCCATTATAGGCTCCTCTTGTTGGCTTTCATTGTCCAAAAACTCCTCTGATTGTGCGTCTAGGCTTATGTTATCGTTTACCAAGTCCAATTGTGTAAGTCGTTGAGTGTTTAAATCCTCGGCGTATATTTCTTGGGCAACAACATCATGGGTCTGTAAAAGCGCCTAAATAAGAAAGTTAATTTATTTTTTCATCTCAATAAATTAATAAATCATTAATATTGATAACTGATTTTTTTATATTAAAATTTTTTTTTAGAAACAAAGTTAATTAATTAATTAAATGTATGAGAAGCTATTTTGTTAATTAGACTTAGAATTTGGAATTCACTAATATTTTGGTTCAAATTTGTGCTGATTCTGGTCAATTGTTTAAACTTAACAGATCAAGTTTTTTTTTCAATTTCAAGGTTAATCAATCTTGACAAATTAACACTTGATTTATTTAAGTATCATAAAATAATTTTACAAATTAAAAGAAATTATTTATAAAATTATTTTAAAAAGTAAAACATTGAAATATTTAAATTAAATTTGATTTTAATTTTATTAAATAAATGAGATAATATCTCAATTATACATCCCACAACTTGGTCCTTAGCTTTCCTGTAGATGTCAAGCTTTTTACACTTTTTTCAATCTTTTTTAAACTAGATAAAACGAAGGTGAAGCTTTTCGGACGAACCTTGGGACCTTTCCTAAAGTATGCTTTTAATAAAATAAATAAGTTAATTAATTGGACATAGTACAGCCAAAACAAACAAGTTAACAAAAGATGAAAATAGCATATACAGTAATCTCACACTTGTATCCCTACATGTTTTTGTCCCCAATAGACTTGTATCACCAAAATAGTTAAGAACCGATGGTTTTGTATTCAAAGCTATGTAATATTAGGTTACTTATGTCACCAATACATATCCCCAAATTCACTTATTTCTCTACTTGTATGGAGAACAAAAAAATATAAAACCATTAAAATAACGTGCGCTTTTATCCCTACTGTTAAAAAATTGAAAGAAAAAATAAAAAATTAAATAACATGGCTAACAAAGTGTTGCGGTTGTGTGTCTCAGTTTGTTACCTATTTAAGGTTGGGTGGGTGTTTAATTAAAAGATTGTAGTAATGTTGGGCCTTCGGGCCTAGTTTATTTTACAAAATGGTGTGTTATATTATTGGAACAAAAAAGAGTGATGAAAATTAGAAAAAAGAAAGCACTTCTCAGTGTAACCCTCATTAGTCCTTCACTTACATGGAGTTCTAATGAAAGTTACACAATGTTTGCAGGTTTGTTAAGGTAGTTGTGCTTAAAACCACAACAAAAGAAAAAACTTAAAACAAGTTTCTTTATTTGATTCAATTAAACTTAATAATTAACCGTTCAATTTATTTTGTTAGTTGTAATTGTAAATAAAAAATTTTATATAAACAGTTTTGTCACCTTTTAGTTTTATCCCCACTTGAAACCAGAGACATTTAGGGTGATATAAGTGAGATTTTACTGTATAACAAAACTCATATATCTAAAACTAACTTTAGAGATGTATTACAGCGTTTTCAACAGCATAATAAATAATATATAATCTATTCAAAAAACTTTCCTAATATCAGCTATAGGAGAAGATTTTTCTTAATATTAGCTTGACTTGACTTTCTTAATGATTAATGATATCGAATGATGAATTTGTTTGGATTATAAAAACATATTATATTATCTGATAGAATTAACAAAATGTCAATGATCATCTAATTACTTTTATTGAAAATAATATTGTATTTTTTTCTGATAATTAATTCAATTCAATAAATGTTAAAACTTAAAGTCTTTTTTTAAAACCATCATCACCCAATTAATCGTTTGGCCTCAATACCAGACCACCAAAATTACTAGAAACTAATCAGTGACTGAATATTCCAATGAAGCATTTTTTTTTTTCAAATAAAAGAAAAATTTTAATTCAAATGACTTTTCTAATTAAAATACCAACTAAGAATTAAGGAAAAAATTACTAAAATATAATGACATTGATTCAGTATTAAGAGATATATTTTTATGACAGCTAGTTTCTTATTGTATATCTCTATTTATGAAATTATGATTTATTTATGTAAGATATATATAATATATCATTTTAACTCTATAAAGTATTTAAAGCATTTTTTATCGATTAATTTCAACTAGTGCTTGATAGTTGCCTTAATCTAGTAAAATTAATCAAATGCTTGAACAAGTTCTCACTGAGCCTGGCTGCGGGTACAACTTGGTTTACATAATTAGCTAAGTGATTTGAGAAAGAACTATCATTCTCGAGAGCAATTCAAACTTGATAGATATTTTAGGCTTCAAATTCATAGTAAAAAACATGTCAAGCCTAGAATATCTTGAAAGCCTATTTAAAATTCAAATTAACCAAATTTTGCTCTTGGTTAAATACGCTTAATATTTATTAAAAATTGATAAATAATAATCTTTAGTATAGAAAGCAGAATTGGCACTTTAGAATCATAATATTTAATAAACTACCTTTGTTTAGTTATGGAATAAAGTCTTAAGCACTTTTATAAACATCAAGTTAGCTTAGTTAATATAATGAAGATTTTTATAATAATGAATAAAAAATAATTAATAACTGAGTCAGGTATAATGCCGCTAAAGCATATTTGTCTTAATTATTTCATGTTTAGCTTAAGCCTACATGCACCAAACTTGTTTGACAAGTCAATTTATCCTCTATTAGCTTTTACTTAGTACCAATTTGTTTTAATTATAATTGCTCTAATTCAAGCTACATAAATATTTACCAAGGCTCTGGAACCTAAACGAGCCTGCTTTATCGAAAGTTAATTGAATTAGAACTAACAACACAAATAATTAACCTGACCCATACCGAAATAGGCCTGCAAAGCTTATATCATAAGCTATCTTAATTCTTATAAAGAGTATAATTGGAAGCAAAGATATATTTTTTATCCTAAGCCAAATAGTTATCATGTATTGTTAAATTTCCGATTACTTAAAAATTCATATATAATAGCTATTAGCATGAATCAATTACATATAGATAAAACCATTAGAAAGTTTATCGAAAGTCAGACATGTTAAATAATTACTTAGTTTAGATAAAGATATTTTATTAAATTTTTAAAATTAACTTAAAAATCACTGACATAGGACAAAAGTCTTAGCGTCACTTGTTCTTTCTAACTGCTAGTAGAATAGCTGCAGCTAAAACGCACATTTTAACAATATCTAAGGTAACTTTTTGTGACCGTTATTGCAACGAGCATTGTCTTCAATTTTAATTAATTTTTGTATTTCAAATTGATGTTTATCTTGAATTTTAAATCTTTATTTTTACTATAAATATGTACTACCTTATTTCATTTATTCGTCTTATTCGAATATTTCCACTACCCGCATCTTTTGAACTCAGACCTTAATTGTGCTATTAATTGTGTAGTTAACAGTCGAGTCTGGATAATGCGATGTGTTTTGGCGGAAAAATGGACATCGCATTAATCAAATCTGTATGTTAAAGGATTATTATATTGGGGAATGTAAATTATGAAAAAAAATATCGCATTAATCAGCATCGTTATAACAAGACTTGACTGTAATTGTTTAATAAAATAAAACGAGACAAAAAACATAAAGCAATCTCAATGCCTAGGGAATGATTGTCTCTTAGCAAGATATTGAGTCATAGATAAAAAAATACATTATCAATTTTGTCGATTCATATTTCAAATAAACTCTAGAATACAGAAAAAATCTTTATTTGTCTTACAAGTCCAAATTTGATTATTTACAATTAATTTTTAAACTACTATCTCAAAAAATACCATTTCCATAAAGCAAAATAAACAAAAATGATATAACTTAGTTAAGTCAGACTTGTTTAATTTTATCATAATACAAATAATGATCAAATCTCATAGTCTATCACTGATAATTGAATGAAGAATCAATTTTCGGATTTGGCTGCTAATCCACGGCATTAAAAGCTTCAGGTTGAATACAACCAAGATCATGTCAATCAATCAATCAACTCCTATCTAGCTTCAGAATTGGCAAAAATCATGCACTTACTTGCTTCAAATTTTCCAAAGTCATGAATAATTTAGTTGTTTGTTTATCCATTATTTATAACTAATTTCCAGTCTTAAAAATTTGCCTCTTTTTTTAATATTTCTAGTATCTAATTTATCAATCAACAAAAAAGAAGCCAAGCTTTCCTATTTTTCTAAGTAATCTGAATCTTAAATTACTCCATAATGATTTATCTAATCAGAGATGTCTTCATTAAAAATGCTAAGAAAATTCAGTTTTTGTTTTTGTTTGATTTCAATTTAGTTAAATCTATGGAAGCAATTGTTCATTGAGTAATTTATAAATTCACATATTATAATTTATCAATGAAAAAAAAATATTTATATATATATGAAAAATTAAATTTACTTGAACATGAGGCTTTTGCAGTATTTCAAACAACAACTTTAGGTCTTCGTTTTTCACTGAACGAGCCGAACTCATTACCTAAAAAAATAATTATTAAAATTATTTACTGAATTATATACGCGATCTGATTTATTTAATTGAGAAAATTATTTTTTAAGAAGCTTTAAGAAGAGAATAAATTGTTATAATTAATTGTTATGAAAAGAGCCCAAGTTCCCTCACACTTGCCAAAGGTCATTGAAAAAAATGGATTTCTGGAATTGTACTAATTGAACATTAATTATTTGATTAGTTTAATAAATATTTTGATATTTTAATAATTAGTAAATAATATTAAGTAAATTTTTTTAATTTTTAGAATATAATAAAAAGGAATTTTAATCAATTAATAAAACTTTTGTTGTCTTATTTGGTCTGATTGAAACTATTGATTTTTGATCAACCGGATATTGATCAAAAAATATCGATCATTTAAATTATTAACATTTATTTATAATAAAATACTGATCATTTATATACAAGTCGCACTAATTTCTTAGTTTTATCTAATTATTATTTGAATGAACAATGGTTTTTCCATGTATAATTTAGTTCAATATGTGAAATTTAGCCTAAGATACCATCCAGATAAAGGAAACTATGATGGACATAAAAAAACTCAAGAGTTGTTTTTCATACCTAATTTTTATCCATATGCATTTGATTTCTGTCCTTATAAGTACCAAAGATACAAAAGATATTTTGAAATTAATATACCAATTTATTAATTAGTTAATAAAATATATTTTTAATTTTTTGTAATTAATTTGTTCGTTAAGAATCATTAAATTTTACCAAATTTGCCAAAGATTGGTCTTTAAATTAGAGATGAAAAACCAAATTATCTTTTATTTGAATTTATTAATAAAAAAATGATCTTAATTTAAAAGTATTGTATCTTAATGTTAAATAAACCTTAATTAAATAAATCAGATATTTTTTACAAACTTGTAAAAATAAAATGTATTTTTATTTGAGCAACTTAAAAAAGTATTATTTATACTTGGAAAATTATTTTTGTTTCTATAAGCCTAGATCTAATCATAGACATGATTATTGTTAGCAAAGATAAACATATATACATACCTCTCTGGCTTTTATGTGCAAATCATTGTTGTAAAGTTGTGGTCTCAAATTAGCCGAGTTTATTTTGTCGTACAGCTTTTAATTAAAGATTAATATTAATAAAATTAATGGTATAATTAAAATTAAGTCATTTAAGGAAAAAAATATTTCTTAGCTTAAACAAGCTGTCAGTGAAATATTTTTAGTGCTAAGGATTGGTAAAATGAAATTGTAATAGGCACTCAAATATGAAGCATTGCCAAATCGTTGAAAAATTCCATTTAATAGTTTTTCATTTTACCATAGAGAACCACATCAATAGCCAATTATGGAAATTAGACTTTAACTATTACTTACTGCACTGGAAATTTTGGAAATTATGCATACTACATTACAACTATTACTTACATCACTAGGTCTAATTAAAATTATTTCCTATTAATAAATTACTAAGTCCTTAATCTTATACTTCACTAATATTTATCTAAACGAAATTAACTTATACTATTTAAGTCGTATGAGAAGATAAACTATTTTAAGATCATGAAAAAATAAAAAATAAAATATGAATATTTTGTACCCTAAATTAAACTATTCAAAATTTAATTTTGGTCAAATGGGAATTAAATAGGATAGATTGGTTTTAAATAAGTTTACTTCAAGCAATGAATTTAGGCGGTTGTCTTCATAAACTTGGTCAATAAAACAGCACTCAGACTCAAAATAGTCAGTCAGATACTGCAGTTCCTCTAAACTATCAAGCACATTGGACACAGCTAAAGAAGAGGCCTGGTCTTCCATAAAAAGGCGATCCAATTTTTGCTCTAATAAATCCTCATTTTCTTCCTCATCTTCTGGGGACTCATTGCCAAAATTACTCTTTACAATTGGTCTTTGCCATTTGGAACTGGACACAGATGACAAAATAATTCCTTTTAGCCGTCGACGTGCATTAAACTTTTTCATTTCATCCACTGTATGTACCAAATGCTTTTTGCTGGCATATTTATCTCTCTCCTTGATCCATGGATGATTCAACGCTTGCTCAGCAGTTATCCGACTGCCGGGGTCAAGCGTCAGCATTTTTTTCACCAACTCTTTGGCACTATCTGATATGTTATCCCATTGCTTTTTTCTCATCTTTAATTACAATTTAAAAATAATAAATTTTTATTTTTATTTATCTATAATAAACTAACAATAAATTGACCCTGGGTGATCAGTTCAAAAAGACGCTTATTATTTCCCACAAAAGGTAAATAGCCTGACAACAAGACAAACAAGACAACACCACATCCCCACATGTCAACTGGCTTAGAGTACGGCAAACGCTTGATGACCTCTGGGCTCATGTAATTCGGTGTGCCAACTCGACCACTGGTTATGTACGCACTGCTGTCTGGGTCCTCTTGACAAGGCAGCTCGACAGATATGCCAAAGCCGCCAAGTTTAATTGGTGCAGAGTTCTCCTTGCTAGAAAGTAACACACAGTGTGGTTTTATGTCCCTGTGGATTATGTTGGACTCGTGGCAGTACCGAACCGCGTCCAATATTTGCCGCATATAATGACTGGCCACTGATTCTGAATAGACAAAGCCAGCCATGGCACGCTTTTCTATTTCAAAGCATAGATCTGCACCATCCATACTTCAAAAAAAATTATTTTAAAAATTATTTATTCCCAATTCTTTAGTTATCATGGACATACTACTCAAAAACCATGTTCAAGTAGCCATTGGACAAGTAGGTCTCGAAAAGTTCCACAATATGCGCATGCTTAAGCTTACAACAAATGCTCGCTTCTCTTTTTAAATCTTAAGATTTGTTTTAATTAATTAAAAAAATAATTGTTAAAAAATTTTATTATTATTGTGTGTACCTTCTATTGATAGACCAGGGCTTGAAATGAACTTTTCTATGTCGACCACTTTGACTGCAAAAATTTCACGACTCTCACGGTGAAAGCATCTTTTAACCACACTGAATGGTCCACTTTAATTAAAAATAAGATATTTTTATTCAATTAAGTTAATTTTAATTAATTTACTTTCCAATTAAATCTCCTATTTCGTACACGTCTTCAAACAGAGTATCATCTGCCATTTTTTATATTTTTTTTGAAAATTTAATAGATCATTATTATAAATCTAAACAATTTGAAGATAGATTATATTTTAAGCAAAAATGGATAAACAGGTGTGCTTTTAAGAGCCACTGTGTTAAATTAAGATATTTAGAAGAATTTATTGATTTTTTTAAGATAAATAAAAAACCGTGAATAAATTTATTTTTTTTAATAAGCTAAGTTGGTTATTACCAAACTGAGCTTTTTATTTGATTGTTACTTATTTATTTATTTTTAAGATTAAGTTAAAAAAAATTTGGAAACAAAATTTAGAAATTTTTTCTATTACAATTGTTAAGCTATTTTAGCAATTTAAATACAGCCGAAGAAATTCTTTTATCCGTAACTCTCGGGACCAAAAAAGACTTTATTCATGCTTATATTATCCCATTAAGGGAGGAGGAACCGAGAAAATTCGTATTGGATAAAAGAGCTTCGACTATAATAAAGCGCTTCGAAAAACTTACACCAATTTCAGAATTTAAATTCATTTTTTTGAAAACAAGTCGCTTTGTTTACTGATTTAATCATTTTAAAACTTTCAAATTTCCTTCGTTATCAAAAACAGATACACTAAACATGTCTTGAGATAGCACTTAGAATATGCTGTCAGTACATGATGTCCTTGTTTAGAAAAAGACTTAAATGAGCTTGGAAGAGTTCTACGAAGAGCAACTTAATTGATTCCAGAAGTATGTCACTTAGTGGATTATCAACAACGCTTTATAAGGCTAGATTTAACTAACTTGAGTACAAGAAGTTTAAGAGATGATCTGATTCAGATGTACAAATTGGAAACAATTATGAACAAATTGAATTAAATAAAGGAATCAGTTACAGTCTGAACACAAAACCTTGAGGATAAATAGATATAACAGGTGAAAGAAAAATGAATTGAATGGATGGAATTAAACTCCCGGAAGATTTAGTAAATGCAAAGAATCTAAACATTTCAAAAGCGAAGCTTGATGGTTAAGTGGTGAAACAAATAGAAGCGACTGTGACAGCTCTTTAGGGCTATGCTTAGATAACCTTTATGTGTCAGTTTTAACTACTGCTAATTTCTAAATAAACATATAATTTTATTTTTGGTTTTCATTATTTAGAATATCTAAAACTATACTGGTACTTGTTCTTCAATAAAACTTTAGATTCCATTTAATAAAGTTTAAACTAAAATTAATTGTTTAATTTGTTTCTTGGTTCAATTCCCCAAAGTACAAATCCCAAGACTTTCCAAATATAACCTACTCAAATAAATCTTTATATAAATAAAGCTAAAAACTTTATATATCCATAACAACCAGATATATAAGCTAAGAAAAAACTAGAAAATCATTTTTAAGTAATGATATCATGGTATTTAAAAAAGTGGATAAAAGATTGCCATTTACAAATAAATATCATTCTAATTACTATCCGCCTAGATACAAAGACTTTATGTGCAACTTATTCCATTTATTAATTAACTCAGCAAAATAGTTTTGACTATCTAAATTAGGTCTTCTACTAATGGAATGAGATAAAGCAAACTATCATCTTAAAATCAAACGACTTCCTATATTCGCTATTAACTCGACAATAATAATTCTTAAAAATATAAAACGGATATTTATTTAAAAAGATATAAAATCTGAGCTAAGTTTTAAACAATTTTTTTTGTCAATCAGCTATTTAGCACTATTTGATATAATTTATTAATTAAATTGAGACTAAATTAAAATTTAAACCAGCAATTAATCTGTCAAAAAGCACTTAAAATATATCCTCTTGAATAAAATTAGATTATATTAATAATATTTATAAAGTGGAACGGAATTATCCGATGACCATTTGGACTACTTTAAAATAGCCCTACTAACTTACTATCTACCTTTGCATCACTGCTTTTATGCTCCCTATGTATTTTCAGAGGACTTTTAAGTGGATTTATGTTTGGGAAGCACCATCAGTGCAGGGATGGGACTCAAAAATATGTAAAGAAAAGCCTTTTAAAAGCAAAAGGTGTCTTTGCTTGACTAAAACCAGTATGGAAGTCAACCAATTACTTTTATTATCATCTATCTTAAGTTAATTAACCAACATTTTTTGTCTCCTTTGGCAAGCATATTTTTTAATTTATAGTTTATTTCTTACCTGGTGATTACGTGACTAGAAAACTAAACTAAGATTATTTTTTAAAAAATAGATCAGAATTATCTCTATCAAAGATAGTTTACTGTTTAATCTTTAGTTTAAAAAAATAACATAATTAAAATTAAATTAATCACTAATATTTTATTTAATGACAAATAGATATAGATAATTTTTAAACTGATACATTTATCTCAAGTGGAGAGAATAAATCTCTAAAAAATAGATTCAGCTACATTTACACTCTTTCTAGGTTCATTTTATTATTTTTTTCTAAATTATAATATTTGATTCAAGCAATTCGTTTTTTAGAACTAAATTATCTATAAATTCATATTGAATATTTAATTAACTTTAGACTAAGAAACATTTCTAGAAAAAAAACTCATCTATTAAAAAGTATTAAGAAAATTTTCAGCTTTATGTTTGATTTAGTTTATGGCTCGAAATAAGCTGATTTTTACTTGAAAAAATTTATTAATTAAAATATCCATCACATAAGCAAAAATAAAAGCCGTATTTAATTTCTTTATTTAAAATTTGCTCAATTATGGCGTCTTTTATTCTTATGTAATTTAGATGGCACATGTGGTGCTATTTTTAAATTAAATAGATTGAATAAAATCTGTTAGAATGACAAACATAAAAATTAATTAATTTACTAAAATTTAGAGTATATTTTTGATATTGTTTGAAGGTAGACGCACGCCATTACCAGGCATCAATTCAAAGTACAATACCTTAAAATTTAAATAAAAGAATCCTAATTTATTAAATATTAAATTATATTAGTATCAGATGGAACTAGCTCACTAAAACACACTTGTCACAGGAAAATTTTTAATTATCACATATCCAAAGAATTAAATTTGTCCTTAAGACAAACATTTAAACCACTCGACCATACGGCTTGAATTAAAATTCTGGAAAATGTATACAAGTTTAATGCCACTATCCTCTTTATCAATTCCTCTAATGGAAGAAACCACAAATAGAATAATCAGAGTTTTAAAGAGGTATAAAGGATCTGGAGTGGTAGTCTCAGTCAATTTAAAGTTTCTTGGATTGGTAGAGGAAATTTTTATAAGCAGAGAGAACGAGTTGTAGTTTAGAGTGTATACACCCATAGTTCGCCTAGATTATGTAGTGCAACACATCAGGGATCGCTTAGTGTTGCTAAGAAGTATGGTGTATGAATTGAAGCTAACTAGAGGGCCTTTGGAGTGAGAGGGAACTTGATTGAAATGTACAAATTAGTGAATGAAATAGAAAAGTCAGGTCATAGATCTGGTAAGTAGATCAGTAATAAAACAGAATGGTTCCGCACTAGGACAAGATACCCAAAAATGTGGTAACATCTAAGTTGACCGTGGGATCCAAAGCTGCTTTAGATATATAAAACGGAATAGGTTACTACACATACATGGAAGGTGTCGCAGCAAGTACTTCTGCTACTAAAACTTATCTTAATCTTTAATTAAATTAACATAAATGTCATCGTTATTGCAATATTTGATATCTAATTTAATATTTATCTTTACTTTTGAATGACATTTTTTAATCTAAAACTTTATTAAATTTATCATGTTTTAATTTGTGTTATTAATTGTGTAATTTAATTATTTAATAAAATAAAATTAAAAATAAACAAATATTTCGTCAGCTTAAATTTTCCGAGAGTTAACAATTATCTCTCGGAAAATAAAGATTATGAAATTAGGCCTTTACCTGTCTATTTTTTTCTCCTGATTATCTTCTTTGCGAACAGAGTTTGAAAGTCAACCCTTTTTATTGTTAAAAAGGCTAGGAGAGTCTGGACAGCTCTGAATGACGCACCCATCTTTCCAATAAAAAGATATTCTCATAAGGAATTTAGTCTTAAATCCATAATGCTTGTCTTTAATGTGAAATATTTTATGATCCGAAATTCTATTTAGAATCTCGGATTTTAGATTCTGGATACCTGACTAATAATTAAAGTATTATAAAGCAATAGTCGAAAAGTGATCTTAGAAGTGACATAAAAATTATATTAAGTTTTTTTCTGATAAGATAGTTTAGGCGGACCCGAAGAGTTCGGAATGAAGCTCTTTGAGTCCCATGCGAGAATATTCATGATTCTACTTGGTAGATCTTTTCTATTTCTACTTAAAAGCTATTTCAGTTAAAACTCTAAAAATAGTTAAACGGTTAATCCTAACGTTTGGGAAAGGGAACACTTTAAAAAAACTAATTCGCTTATGCTCTCTTGAATCTAAGGATATCCTGAGTGTGAGTGTGTGTGCGTTTATGAACTACAACAACATACACGATTGCTCTAAGCCTTACTAAATAAAATGTCTGATAAGAAAAATATTTTTTTTATTAAAAATTTCCTTTCATCTATGTATATTTTAAATATTAATAAGACTGTTTGATAAGTGCTAATTGAACTTATTTGCTTTCTGCTCCATTGTTGCCAAATTAGCTCGTTCGCTCATGCAAGATTTGCTAAATTGTTATTTAATTGAGATATTTGTGTACCCACCTAGATTGCTAGAGATCATTTATCTCAATGCAAAATGACATGTTCACGGCTTCATTTGCCGAAGTTAATTGATTATTACAACTTGGAGAAATCGATGCTGATTTTCAGGGCCCATTGTCTGTCTAATATTTGCTCATGAAAAAAAAAACATAATTTATTAATATTCTAGCAGAATAATTTATCAATTTGCTCCAAGTAATATGATAAGCCCTGATTTGTCTGAGATCTAATGCTATTTTATTGATAGGAGTTTTTTTCTCATTTTTATTGATTTTTCAGATTGAGTTCGAACTGAAAACTTTTTAATCAATTCGATCCTAATTTATGATAGTTTATATTTTTATGCACAAACTCTCAGGTACATGATTAAGCTTGTGCATAAGAATAATTTCAGAAATGATTAAAATATCATATTTTGTTGGCTTTATTTTAGGGCTTTTGTTCAGCAAATGGGTCTCCTGGGAATCAAGGTGATTAGCTTCATGTATGTATCATGAAAACTAGGATATTTAGATGTTTTGTGATTAATTTTAATTTTTAATTTAATTTAAATTCAGTATGGTTCTAATTAACAAAACAAGATAAGTAAAACTTTAAGAATAAATAAAAGAAGCCTTTAATTGTAGAGTATTTAATTAGAATTTTCAATTAAACAAATTGAACAAATGGCACATGACAGCTTTCATCCAAGTCAAGACTACAACACATAGAGTATAGCTGCTGGCTTACTGTGTTTATTTCAAAAAATTAAACTATCAAAATAAAAATATAAAACCTTTATTGATTATTCTTTTCAATGTCTTAACTCTCTCTCAGAAAAAAATAAAAAATTTAGTAATTCAAAATTCAGCAGTCCGTTCTATACTAAAACTAAAATATGATGCTCGCTCCAACATTTTAATAACGAGGCATATAATAAACTTAAACTACTAACAGTCTTAAATCGACTTTTTGAGTTGGATGAGAGATATGTTAGGACAGGACTGAGCCATTCTGTTCCATTGGTTATCAGACTAGTGGGAGAATATAAATCCGACTTCGAATCAAAATTTATTCAGTACTCAACTCCATTGTGTAATTGCTACCAGCTATCTCTTCTTTTTCCATGAACTCCCAAATACTTGTTCATGAATAACCTGTCACATTTTCTTCAATTATTCTTTTTTAATCTACTAAAAAATTTAACTTTATTTTATTTATATCATACATTTGATCTTTTAAATTATCTTTTATATTTTATTTTTATTGTGAAGGAGCCTTGGCTCGGTACAGATAAACAAATAAATAATATTGAACGAGTATAGACTCATTAGCTTATTTGAAAAATATTTTGAGTGCAAATTCGTTTATCATAAAGATGATAAACAATCAAATTCATAGTACAGATGGTACAACGCCGATTGAATTTTTAGCCAAATTAGATAATTTATAAATTTATTAGATCAAAAAAATTACTTTTAAATTATTATTTTTTTATTACATTAGTAGAAAAAACTCACTAACTGAAAGGCAAAAGACTTTGAATCAAGCCTTAAATTAAGTTATTTCTTTTTAGCCAAATGATAATAATTGTCAACAATTATAAAAAAACTAAATAATTTTGATAAAGCGATACGATGGTATCACAGTATCTCCTCAAATAGAAATATTCACCTATAGTTCAATCAAAATTTATTCTTTATTTGAATTATTTATTTACAAAAAATGTAGCCTACATTTCTTTTGCTTCTTGAAGAAGCATGTCTTTAATAAAATAGAAGAAATACTTTGATGACCCAAATATCTTAAATTTGATGAAATACGATGGAATCAGCTTGCTTTTCCCAATGCCATTGTTTCAAGCTAGGTTTTTCAACAAGCTAGTGCTTTTGCCATAGAAGACCGATTAAATCTTCTTTTTTGTAATTAGTTTAGATTTAAAGATTCGTTAAAAAAAGTAAAACATTGAAATATTTAAGTTAAATTTTTTCAAGTTTTAAAATTTTAACAAAACTCAATACAACTCTTAGAAGTAGTTCAATTGCGAGCCAAATGTTAAATTTTTGGGACTCACATTTGACTCGAAGCTATCTTTCAGTTAAATTATTGATGAAATTAAAGAATGTTGTACTTAAACACTCAATCCAATAAATATCTTTCAAATAAAAATGGGACCTAAAACCAAATACATTAAGGAACCTATACAAATCTTAAATTTCAATATTAGTAAAAGTTTAAAAATAAAGCTTTGAAATGTTAAAAGATTAGAAAATCTGCGCATCTAAAAATGTTTGAGCAAGATTGAGCGCTTGAAATTTGATCATAAATTCTACTTTGCTCTAAAATCGGCTATTTAAGTTTAGCGAAGGGTATATCAGGGGAAGATTAGCCAACTCTGTTTAATCGGTGATCTGACTAGTAAAGGAACTCAAAGAAAAACTCGAATCAAAATTTATAGAATATCCAACTTCCTTGTGTAATTGTTACCTTAATATTTCATCTTTTTTCCTGAATCCTCAATTATTCAAACATGTTTGAATCTAACAATTGTATCTTCACTATTAGTACACTCAATCTGGGCTTCAATCTCCAATTTCTTAGTCTCCAAATTTTATTTTTTATTTTATTAATCTGAAAGAGTATAATAAATAAATAAAACAATACATTTTGGTAGTATTGAATGTTAATTCGTTACTTTTAAAATAGCTATATTTAGTTAAGATAAAACCTAATTTTGTGGTCAGGTTTCAATCATGGTCAAGGTCAAAAATTAAAATTAAAATTAAAATAAGACTTAAAGTTAAAAATATTTGCTGACGGATTATTATCTTTATCCATATACTTACCACATATCAAAAATGAAAAATATTGAAATAAATGACAAATGAATCAATAAAACTTAGATACTTAACTTAGGACTCCTTGGGAATTTTGAA
>JAESIW010000109.1:118947-133940 GCA_016802295.1 Brachionus rotundiformis
AAAATAATTAATAAATTTGGTGAGGAGATAATATTTGTTTTTTGATGAAAAATATATTTATTTGGTTCATTTTTTATTTAATTTTTTACCCTTTTCTGATTCTTTAACAGAAATTTATTACTTGTCATCGTCAGCTCAATCAAAGTTCTAAAGCGAAAGATAACAGAAGTAGAGAAAGAAACTCCACAAGATATCTTTTGATAGAATAGTTTGTACAAGCTGATTTTGTCTTTAATCCAATACCATTAAGAGAGTAGATGCTCTTTTACACTTTAAAAAATTATTAATTGTTTTGTTTTTTTTTAAATGTTATCGTAACTGATTTTCCACATTTTCATTCTTCCAAAACACTTTGACAGTGGCCAAAAGACGAGGCTAGAATAGCAATATCGTCACAGAAATCAATTATAGAAAAGTTAATTCCATTGATTGATGCTTCAATATTTAAATCACCCGCGGCAGTGCCACCGGTCAGCCAAAGATTATTCCAAAAAAAAGTTTTCATTCAAAATAATTTTTATCAATTTAAATGAAAATTTGAGCTTTAAACTAGGGGGGACAATTTTAATGATAGTCCGGTTAGGTTCTTTATCTTTCTTTTAGTTTTAATTTACTGCCATAGCTTGGAAGAAGCTTAATCCGATAGGATCACAGTATTTTTTACTATTACTACTACTAGAAAATAAAAAAATGAGATCAGAGACTTAACAAATAATTGTTTTATTAGATAAATATAAAATTATGAATTCAAAACAATGATAAAATGCTATTGAAAAGGGCTCATATTTTCATAGGGAAATAAAGCTTATTTAATAATACTTGTTAAAAATTAGTTATGTGATCATAAAACCATAGAAGTAAACTAGAGCTTTTTATCAAAAATTTATCTTATAAAATTATTTTAAATACAGATCTCTGGCCAAAAAATAAAAACCATAAAAAATTATTTTAAATAATTAAATGTTAAACAATTTTTAAAATTTAAGTGTTTTTTTTTATTCAAATTACACACTCATTAGTTAATCTTTATTTATACCACAAAATTTTACCATAATTTTCCTATTTGCTTTCAATTGAGAAAAAAATTTGAGCATTTCAGTTAGTTTTTGACTGACCAATGTGGGAAAATTGTTCTTAATAGATTTCTATTCCATTTTGAAATAGAGTTCTTATTTATCCAAAATAATCTTCGAGGAAGGTCACTCAAAGCATCTTCTTTAGCAGATCGAAGATCATATGATGCCATACCATGAAGTGTTATATTTTTACTGGTAAATTTTCTTTTTTTTTGAAAATTCAAAAAAAGGAAAAATTATAAAAGGATTTAGCTTAATTCTCATTTCCATTTAATTATACCATTAAGACACCTGTTCATGCTACATTTAGAATGATTTTGTTTAGATTTTTTTAGTATGACATTTATAACAACCAAAAATGATATATTATCAAATAGAAAAGTTTATTAAGAATTATCTATCAAATGAATTTTTATAGGTTAAATCTAATGCCATTGCCAGCTTGAGCTTATTAAGCAAGTGTTTTTAACTAACCATTTTAAAGTCCATTTATTATCTAATTACTTTAAATATTTGAATACATAAAAGACAATTTAGCTAAAAATCGTAGTTTTTAGAAACTTAATTTTGAAAAGCCGAAAATGACATGTTATCTAATAGATTATTTATATTAAATAAATTCATTCATATTTTAGAATTTATTTTCATTAAATGTTCAAATGCAAATGATTAATTTTCAAATAGTATAAAAACAAAGAGAAGATTAACTATTGAGATTCAAATTAAGACGGCTTAGATTACATTAGCATCATAATTAATTTAAAACGCTTTTATTGCGTTTTTATTTTAGATTTATTGATATCAAGAAGCAAATAAAAAACTTATTTTAAATAAAAAATTAATAAAAGATGTTTTTTTTTTAATTATTTTTTAAAAAAATTAATTTTTCAACATGCATTAACTTAATCTAAACAAAAATTAAAATTAATTAATTAATTAAATATTACGTAACTTTAATTACCAAGCTAAATTTGTTAAGAGAGGAGTATAGGTCGAGATCTAATAATATAATTCTTAAACATAATTTAAACTTTTAATTTTTTTTTCATTTTTAATTTTATTAGTCTATCTTGGGAAAAAATATTGGATCTTTTGCCAAAACAGGAAAGCTACAGCAGCAGCATACACACACAACAATTATGCTATTTAAGCGTTTATTATAATTTAAATATATAATAATAAATTTTGAAAAATTTTACCTTGAAATAGTTTTCAGGCGCCAATTGGGCTTTTAAATGAACATTTTTTTTATAGACTAGTATGCTAAATGTAACCAGTTTGCCAGACAACAGTAGTGTGCCACGGGCTAAGTTCTATTTTCCAGAGAATATGGACGAAGAGCAAGAGGACGATTCGCCCAAAATTTTGGAAGAGAGTCAGAACAAACTGTGGTCAAAGCTGGACACTCAAATCAATAGCCAAAAGCTGATTGATTTTGACACGGCCTTTTTGGCCAATGACAATGACAAAGGAACCGAGGTCGCATGGAACGAGATGATCTATTACAAGAATAGACCTGACCTCAATCGATTTGCCGACCAGGCGACTCTAGCCTCCATTATTGACAAGTTAAAGCCCATTCTAGACTTCATGATGAAGATCGATCATCCAAATTTGCTTAAATTCTACGACTATTGGTCAAGTCAAGATGGTGAAGTATTCAAATTGGTAGTGATCACGGAGTACAGCTCGGCCGGCTCGCTCAGAAAACTTCTGGACAGTTCGCGAGCCACGCAGACCAGAATCAAAGAGCACACCATCAAGAGATGGCTCAATCAAATTATCTACACAATTAAGTCTTTACATGACAACAAGATATCCATATTTCAGGGACACTTAAACTCAGAGACCATTTTTATACAAAGCTGTGGTGTAATTAGACTTTGTCCAACGCTTTTGTCGCTTAATGGTCTATGTGAGCTGAGCAACCAATTGATACAGTCGAGTTCACATAAAAAGGCGCACATTGACCTAAATGAGGACATGGTTAGAAAAGACCTGAAGGCCATAGGGCGTTTGGCAATTGATATTTTCATTGCCCACTTGAGATTGACCCCTTCGTCGCCTCTAAAAATCAATCACAGGGTAAGTAAGTATCCATGATCCAAATCAAAGCTTTAAATAATTGTTTTATCAAAATAATAAACTCAAAAATTAATAAAATGTTGATATAAAAATAATTTATTAAAGAATAATTAAAGTTAAATGGTTAATGTCTTCTGGTACTTGTTACCGTGATTTAGAATTCTATTGTTGGTTTACTTTGGTCACTTAAGAATAAAATAATTCACATAATACTTTTTGGCAAATAGTTAATAACTTAATTAAGTTTAAATAAGCTTTTTTTCAACCATCTGTCCTATTAATGTATATTTTTGCCAAGCTGTCAATCCAATTCGGCATACTGAATCAAATGTTCGACAACATACGTGAACAGCAGCTAATTGAGGACTATTTTAACTTGATTCGGTTCGTAGGCGAGCCAGAACCGAGAGATTTTGTATTCAAGTGTTTTGCCAGTGATTCCAGCATTCATACCATTTGGCACCATCCGTACATAAACTGCATCTACAGCCTAAAAGTGCTCAGTGTCTTTTCCATACTAAGCATATTTCAGAACGAAGAACGATCGCGAAAACTATCGGCCAACAACAGCACACCACCTCCGATACAGAAAAGCATGTCAGCGGCAAGTATGAGCAAAACCAACTCTCTGAACCAAATAAAGTTCAACTCTTTCTCGGAAAAGAGAAAAGTATCCCTCACTTTTTTGACCCAATATGCCAATTTGAAGATACCACAAGATTTCTTTGGAATACTTGAAGACATTCGGTCAGGCTTGTTTCCAAGACTGTTCAGAAACAAGGAACGCCTCACGTCCTGCTCGTCCAGCTACAAACTTCGCGCCGTCTCGTCCAGCTCATGTCTGGATTTTGTCATCCAGCAAAAGCAGATAATTGACAGACGGTCGTCGTTTATGGCTGCATTTGAGCGAACTGGGTCGCCCAATTGTGTGGAAACAAGCGAAAATAGCGAGCTTTTTGCCAAGGAAGACCCGAATTTGTTCAAGTATCCAATTGAGAGTCGACGGGTCAAACAAGAAGAGTGTACAATAAAAATTTTGGACTATGATTCACAGATTCAGTTGACCGTCGACTTGGTTTTTGATGATAAGCTAAGCCGTAGTTTGACATCAGTATTTCCAATTAGTTTTTTAAACTATTTCAAACCGGAGTCTGATGCTGAGCAGAGGTTGAAAACATTCTCATTAGAACCAAACCAGGATGAGTTTTTGAGTCTTATATACAGCTCGTCGGACAACGAGTACACCTTTGATTCAAAGCTAGAAAACATTAGTACCCATTTGGCAAATGAGCTGATCGACCAAGGATTAATTAATCCAAGTGATCATGGTTTAATTGCTGATTTGTTCATTAGAACAATTAAAGAGTTTGTCATACAGTGAATTTAATTTTAGTTAGTTGTAAATAGCTTATGAATATTTTAATTAATTATTTTTATTAAATAAATTTTAATTTTAATTTTCTATTTATTTTAATTTCAATATAATTTTTTTATAATTTAACAGGGAATTAAAACTTTTAGAATAAGTTAGATCAAGAATTTTGACCATTAAATAATGAACCCATTGTCTAATTCCTATTCAGCAAGTCTTTCTTTTTAACCAAGTGCAGTTAAACACATGTGGAAAAGGTTTTCAAGCCAATTTTATAATCAAACTCTGGATTTTTGTTGCCAATATGAACAACTTTGCATTTATCTTCATTTAGCTGAGTCGACCATTCTTTTGGCCATTTACACACTTTAATCGAAAAGAAGACTCTTGTTAATTTTAAATAAACAGTGGATGGTAGAGAGTTGGTATTGGTAATATGATCAAATTTTTGGAGGAATTATAAATTAAAGTTTCTTTCAAGAATTTTTCGTTTGAACCAGGAATTTCAAAATCTGTTGTTTTTGACTCGAATGAGAATTCTTCAAAAATTTTTTTTATGTTTTTAGTAGTAGTAGTAGTAGTAGTAGTAGTAGTAAAGACCACGGACTGAGATAACTCGCAGGGATGCCCCTCAAAGCGGTCGTCTCATTTGATACTGATCCTATTTGGTTTTAAATGAGTCTACCATTTCATATCCGAATATGTCACCTGATAGGCCGTTTCGTAGTTTAGCTGTGCGATTGATGAAGAAGTTGTGTCTTTGGTGACAAGAAGTCTTGGTGCCCTCGGAGCCGACCAATTTGGCTCGTTGCACCTTTGCTTATGTTGACTTTGAACGGTTGAATTAAATCACCACGCTGTCGTCTTGCTTCCAGAGATCCATCAACTCAAGTCTTCTCTCGTACTCCATGCCTTCTAAAGCAGTGGGGACTCTAGTTACTCTTCTCTGAACTTTTTCAAGTTTTGGAGGAATTTTAAATGAATTTTCTTTCAAGAATTTCATAATCTATTCTTTTGAATTCTTCAAAAATGTTCTTTATTTTATTTTTAACAAATATTGTTGCACTCTTTAATTCACTTACCTGATTTGACGACTTGAATTTGTTTAAATGAAAAATAGTCGTTAGGTTTATTTAATAATTAATTAATTTATCACCTTAATGTTATAAATTGCAGAAATTGGTTGAAGGAAAAATAAATAAATTTCAAAATTTGTACTATATCATCGCAAAAAAGACTTATCTTTTTAAGTTACAAAATCTTTAATATTTAATTTAATTATTGATTTGAATGATTTAACAGATAGATTAAAAATTTACTTTATAAAGTTAAAAAACATGTCATCTAGTTTTCTAAAATTTATAAATATCTAAACCCTGAGCCCTAATCCTATCCCTTTAAATATTTTTGATTAGAACAGTCAATTTGTATTGAAATTCTCATAAAGTCATAAAGTTGATAAAATGTTTAAAATACATTAAAATACTGATGGATAGTCTAAGACCAGCTTTTATCAAAAATTTTCCAATAATTGAATAATTTGTATGATCATAAAATGTTGCCAAATCAAGTATTAAATGGTTCAATTGCCAAACCAAAAATATGATAAAAAAGCCATGCATTTTTAAATTTATTTCTGCTTCATAACAAAATCAGCACCAAAATGGCATTTAACCAAAATAAAACACTCCCTAAATAGCTTCATCATCATTTTTTTACCAAAAACTCTCATTTGGCATTTTTGGTACAAAATTTACTAAAAATAAAAAAAAATATGAACAATTTTATTTTAAATCTATTATTTATTTTATTTGTTTGAATTTTAATTATGATAAAGCATTTTTTAAAGTATGTTCTAATTTAAAAAACTTAAAACAGGTATAAAAATGAGTTTTAAAAAAAGCAATTAGCATTTAATTGAGATTTTTTAAGCTAAAATGTCAAAACTAATAGCAGTTTTTGGAGCTACCGGTGCTCAAGGTGGTTCAGTGGTGGAAGCTTTAGCCAAAAGTGGAGTGTACAAAGTCAGAGCTATAACGCGTAATTCACAATCGGAAAAAGCTCGCGCATTGTCCAAACAGGACAATGTGTCTGTTCACCAAGCCGATCTGGACGATCCAGCTTCAATTGACAAAGCGCTTGAGGGCTGCTTTGGTTCATTTTTGGTCACTGATTTTGCTGCACATTTTGACAATAGAGAGACCAAACAAGGGATCAATTTTGTTGACAGTGCCATCAAAAACAGGCTTAACCACGTTGTATTCAGTGGTCTAGAGCTTGTAGAGCCGATTATCAACAAACCATGCTTGCATTTTGACTACAAAGCAAAAATTGAAGACTACGGTTTTAGCAAAACAGACAAGATAGCTTTTACCTCGATCAGATTGCCCATGTACTATCAAATGATACCTTTGATGTATAGACATCAAACAGGAGACAACCAATTTTCTATAAATTTGCCAATGGGTGACAAATCAGTGTTTGCCTTGAATGTAAATGATACTGGTAAATATGTCAAATCCATTTTTGATTATCCGGAAAAATATGCAAACAAAATAATTCCAGTGGCTGGTGACAAATTAGCTGGCAAAGAAATAGAACAAATAATAAACAAGCACTTAGCCCCAATTATATACTCTTATGCCAATACAACTATTGAACAATATAAGTCTTTGACATTTCCTGGCGTAGAAGACATTGTTAATATGTTCGAGTATTTCCAAACTGAAAAAATGCACAGAGACTTGGATTTGACCAAAGAGTTATACAAGGATACAGACTCGTTTGATCAATGGGTTGCCAAGAACAAACACATGTTTCAATAGAATATCTTATTTTAAATTTTTAATTAATTATTTAAAATTTAGAAATCTTAGTAATTAATAAATGATCATAATTTTTTTGATTATTCTATCTTTCATTTATATAGAAAAAAAATTTTTTTTTGGACCCATTGTTCAAAGGATTTAGTACTTTGGAACAAAAATGTCAATTCTTAAAGCTAATAAACAGTTTATTATTTATTTTTATTAATTTAAATTAAAAGTTGTCCAATTTTTTTTTAAAAAGTAATTTTCCATTCTTCTTTTGGTAAGGACTGGAGATTTTTGAAGTATCTGTTTGACACTAGAACCCAAATTACTCCGTAAATTAACAACACGCCTGTCAAAGGGTAGAACGGGTCAAATAACAATGGACATTTCTCATTACCAGGAGCAGTTATCTGTCTTGAAGAATTTGTAACAATTAAGGTTGAGTTTATTAAGTTCACATTTTCACAATTTTTGAAAGAGAGTATATTTATGGCAAACAAAGCACTAGTTTTGGACAAAATTGAGCCTAAACTAGGCCAAAAACTCAAAAATGTCATGTAAGTGCCGCCAATTAACCGATCACTAATCTTTGCATTGAAACCACCAAGAGTCACATAGGCACCAAACGAAAAAGAGTCTTTTACCAAACTAATTACAAATAGAACAAAATAAAATTCAATTGAAAAATTGTTATCTGTGTCGCGAAAAAAAGACAAATTTTTCAAAAACACACAAAACAATACCACCATTAAAATTCTTGATTTTTTTTTAATTAAAATTTGGATTAAAATTAATAAAAATAATTAGATAATAGTTTTACTTTAGACCAATGAATATATTGAAGTATTTGAGAAGCTTGGCACCTTTCAAAAGTCTGCTCAGGACTATTGGAATTATTGTTAGAATTGGCGACAAAATAATTCCCATGAGACTAAGCTTTTCTCTGGCAAAGCCTTGCTCGACCAGTTTTAGTCTTATCACACTCTCAGTGGCAAAACCAAATCTAAATGTGACCATTAGAATGACCAATATTCGGATAGGCTTGATGCATAGAATTTTCCATATTATCTTGTAAGTGTCCCAGATAGAGCGCTTTTTTGATTCCATTTCATGTCTTTCTATTATCAAACGCTCTGACTCTATTTGTATCTTTTCCAAATTGTATTCATTTTTGAACAAGAGAACCATCAATGAAGTTAAAATGGAAATAGATCCAAAAACATAAAAAAACTCTTTTTAAATTTTAATAAATAAATAATTTTAATTTGTTGAAGCAATATTTGGTAAAATTGTTTACTCTCCAAAGTGACCAGTCCATGCGACTGAGGGTCAAGTTTAAAAAAAGGTCGGATGTAGTCATTGCTGAATTTGACCGACTCGAATATTAAAAAGCCGGCGTTTCCAATAAATTGACCAATCCCAAAGCCAAATGAATTACATAATGCTTGCAGGGGTGCATTTTTTCTTTTTTTCAAATTTATTAATTAAAAAAAATTTAAACCATGTTATCACTTACTCCATCAAAAGATCAAGTGACCATGCATCTAGGGCAACATCTTGAGTTGCACTTAAAAAGACCAAGGAACCAAATATCAACGTCAAAAGATATATATCTTTTATTGTGTGTTGAATATTTTCATCAACCAGCTTGTTGACTTGAGATGCCAAGATGACCATGACAAGGCCTGATAAGAATTGACAAGTGACTATCCAAGATTTGCGCCGACCAATTTTGCGCACAAAAAAAGCGTCTACCAAAGGTGCCCATAGAAGTTTGAGCGAAAAAGGCCATATGGCAAAGCTGTATGTGCCCTGCTCGGAATAAGGCACTTTCCTGGTGCTAAGTATCAATGGTATGCTAAACGATAAGCCAATTGGTATGGCTAATATAACATATAAATAAATAAGAAAAAATATATTTTTCAAATCTTTTTTTTTGGTGGTCTTGTCACTTGATTTGTCTTTTAGCTTCTCATCATACAAGCTCTGGTCTTGGTCTTCTGGGTCCTGTGCTAGCATTTTTTCTTGAAAATAATTTCTTGCCTAGATAATAATATAGTAAAGTCACATGAACGATAAAATTTTGTCTAATTATAATTTTAAATTTATGTAGAAGTTTTGAGTTTTTAAAGGTTTTATTGCGTTTATATAAATTATTTAATCACGTTTTAAAGTAGTTATTTAATCAAAATGTTATTTTGTGGTCAAAAACTTGGAGATAATTTTAATTGGAGATTAGAATTTTTATTATCCTTCTAAAAGCTAATTCATCAACATAAAACAATTAAATATTTCTATACATCTAACCAGGCTAGTTAAATATGCCATTTTTACGTGATACTTAATTTATTTTTCTGCTATTAAACTAATCTTAATTTTAAGACGGTATCTGAAATTTCTTAAAATAGTTTCGATTTTTCCAAATCATTCAAACAAAGAATACTAGATAGCATGCCATCTTTTGCTTGCAAAAACACTTATGCTAATTTTCAAAAGAGGCAATAATCAAATTGGCCAAGAGTTATTATTTGACAATATTTAAATTGTTTAGGTTCAAATTTGATGTAAATAACTTTAATGATATTAATAACTTCTTAGAAAAGTATGGCTTAAATGCATTCCAACATAGAATACTAGATAGAATGCTATCTTTTGCTTATTAAACACTATACAGTATAAGCCAGAATTTAAAGAGGAATGACTCGAGAAATTTGAAGTATAATTTAAGGAACAGTGAGAATTTGATGGAACCAACATCAAAATCAGTAAATGGTGAAAAAACTTTTGGATTTTTCTACTCAAGACTTTTAAATTGCTTTGTGATCAAGAGATCAATGTTGAAATTTACAACATTTAAGCATTCAATTTTTAATAATATCAATTTAATTTTCTCAGATTTTGTAAAAAAATTCAAATATTTCATTGTTTTACTTTTTTAAATAATTATATAAACAATTTATTTTTAATTTGTAAAATTTATTCTATTTAAATGTTAATGGGTCTTTATGACAAGGGCACTAGCCTGTTGATTAACCTTGAAATTGAATATTAGGCAAAATAGATTCGATTTTTTCCTCTTGTTTTTTTCAGGCCGAGCTGTTTCCAAATCATCCTTCTGTCCATTAAAAATTAAAAAAAATAGAACAAAAAAACATACCATAAACTCGTGCTCACGATTCTAAGAGTAAAGCCAAAATCCAGCCTTTTTTTAGAGTTATTTTCATTGTTTTTTTGATTTTTAAGTTAAGGCTTAGGAATTTAAAATTTTTTAAATTTTTTTATATAGTATCAGCATTAAATATAGTTTGCTAAATATTTTAGGTAATTGTGATAAAATAAAAAATACCATATAAACAAGACTTATCGAGAATCCGACTCCAATGTGTAATTGCTACCTAGCTATCTCTTTTTTTGATTTGAAACCCCAAATTTTTGTTCATGAATAACCTGTCACCATCTTCTTCAATAAATCTTTTTTTTAACTACTTAAACATTAAACTATATTATATTATATATTATATTTTATTTGTTCTTTTAATTTTTCTTTTAGATTTTATTTCATTTTATTTTTATTATGAAGGAGCGCTAGCTCGGTACAGATAAACAAATAAATAATAAACATTTTAGTTTAATAAAACATGTGAGTTATAAATTTGAATGTCTAGTAGCTTTCTTAATTTGGTTTCTATCATTCGAGCTAAATGGTTAACTTTGCCAAAGCAGGGTATTTTAGCAGCCAAGACAGAACTGAAGCATCATTTAATGTGTTTATGTTTCCTTAAGAATTCGACAGTAGTGAGAAATGGGAAACAAATGCCACATGTCATACCATACGGTACATGATGGCACATTTTTTAAAAATTTAAAATTTGTTATAAATTCATTATTTTGAATAAAAAATAAACTTTTTGTAAATATAATTTAATGATACTAAATATGAATTTTATTATAATAAGAAATTAACTTGTGAATGAAATTTAAAAAAAAAACTTAATTATTTAATTAATGTTTTAAAATGAATGTGACTGGTATGTGTTGAAAATTGACTAATTCTTTGGCAAATAACCCATTTTTCCAATCTTAGAGTTGACGGCTTATTTCAACGAGGTGATCAGAAGCGACTCGAATATATCACCCGCTGTAGCGGCTATCAAAACTTTGCTAGAGTACATTCGCCTGCAATCGTTTAGCACTGTGGTCGAATTGCGTGAAAGTGTAATTAATGCCATTGATGTGCTCACTAGGACTGACAGTTCGGCCATTAGTGTTAGATCTGGATGCGAAATGTTGCTCAGGTTCATCACCCTTACGGCACTGGATGCTGGAGTAAATGGTTCACTTGGTTTTAAGGAAAAAAGTTTTATTTTAAATTTAAGCTAGACTCTGGCATGGAAAAGTGTAAAGAAATTTTGCTGAAAAATGGTCAAGTTTTTTTGAGTAAAGCCAGCAAGGCACGAAACAAAATAGCTCGTGTTGCGTGTCCTTGGATACCAAGTGGTTCCAATATTTTAGTTCACTCCAAGTCAAGAGTGGTTCTTGAAATATTGAAAGAGGCCTGTGCAAAGAACGGAATTTTCCATGTATATGTGTGCCAATCTGCACCGGACAATTCCGGTTTGTCAATGATAGAAGAAATGACCAAATTGGGAATTAAGTCTACGCTGATCTTAGACGCTGCTGTTGGAGCAGTGATGGAAAAAATTGACTTTGTGCTGCTCGGAGCTGAGGCCGTAGTCGAAAGCGGAGGCATAATAAACAAAATTGGAACATCGACCATAGGTCTGTGCGCCAAAATGCTCAATAAGCCAGTCTATGTGGCTGTGGAGAGCTTCAAATTTGTTAGGTTCTATCCCCTAAATAACCGCGACATACCTAACGAATTCAAAGTAATAGTTAAATTAAATTAATTATTTATTTATCTATTTTCTAATTAAAAATTAAAGTATAAATATTCAACTATTGCCAGCGTGAAAGACTTGGAAAATGAGCACCCATTGATTGATTACACCCAGCCATCGCTTCTCACACTGCTGTTCACTGATATTGGCATTTTTACACCATCTGCAGTCAGCGATGAGTTGGTCAAGCTATATCTTTAATTTTTAAATAAAATAACTAATAAATTATTAGTAAAAATAATCTTTTTTTTTAAATTTAAATGGTTCATTTAATTTTTCCAAATTTCGAATCACTTTTGTCTGAGTGGCAAAATAGTTTACAAACAAACAGGTTAAGCCAAATTTAATTGAGTTTTGAGTTAAAAGCAATTGTATAGTGCTATAAATGATTAGATAAGTTATTTATAATTTTTGTCACAGATTACCATTTCGAAAGAATTTTTTAAATATCTTTTAATATAAAATTTAGAATAAAATTTTTTTTTACAATAGATACTAATAAGAACTAATTTATTAATAAAAAAAATTGCTTTTTCATACTATCTCGAATAAAAAACTAAAAATTTATTTAATTTTTTATCTTTAAACATTTAAAAAAAATGATAAAATTAGTAAAAATTTGTCACGGTTTTTCGACCAAGACCAAAAGAATTTTTTTAAGATTTTTTCTTTCCGTGCTAGTAGGTTTGTAATAAATAATTTATAGAAAATTTTATTTTCTCTTAAATAAACTTAAATAAAATAAAAAAATAATAAAGATAAAATAAACTTTCAGAAATTATTTAATTTGATAGACATCTATTTTGCCAGTGTTGATATTTACTTGGATTATTTTTACCATACTCTTGACCAAAATAAACATATTAGCTATAATCGATATAGATTCGATGTTCTCCTCCAAATCTGTTTTTTCCAGCGTAAAGCTTTTGAAAATATTACCAGTATTCGGATCTAAGAGGACCATTTGACCATCCTCGGATATCGCGCAAATAGAGGTCTCACTTAGCTTCTCAAAAGCTATCATGTTACTATCAAATATTGACTTTTCAAAAGCAATACTTGCGGTCTGCTTTTCGACCATCAAAATTTTACCAATAGGTATTGGTATTATAACACCTTTGGAAACCATTATAGAATTTAATTTTTTCAATTTTTTCTCAATTTTTTGCTTAGATTTTTTCGATTTTAAGTAAAAGTCAATCTTTAAACTGTGAACTATACCATCTGTTGTCACCACATCCAAAACGGTTTGATTAAAATTTAATCCAAAAATATCATTGTTGAATGTCCAACTTTTGATAGTGGTTCCATCTTTTAGCTTATATATAAACAAATTGTTATTAACAGCTATGGTGACACGATTGTCTGTCAAGTACTTAAAAGCATTTATGTCGCCACTGGTTTTTATCAGACCAGCTACATTTGAGTTTGTGTAATTTAGAATAAAAAGGTTTGAGTGTATGGTATAGAATATATATTCTGAATTATAGATAAATCCAGTATCTATGTTCATAATATTTCCGCTTCTTTTCAATCCTATTATTGTTTTGTTCAATTTACAGGATTTTATTTGCCATATTTTAATACTGTTGTTAAAGCCAAGAGTAACTAGACTATGGTTGGATAACAAAGCCATGGACTTAATTCTGGTAAATGTTTCTAAAGATTTTTCAATTTTACCATCTAAATTGAGTATAAAAACAGTTCCATTATTCATTCCGATATAGGTCTCATTAGACTTTTTGAAGCTTGTTTTTACATAAGCTTTGGGTGAATCAAGTATAGAAATTTGACCAGAGCTGATACCCACAAGCAAATGGGACCTGTTTGAGTTCAGTGCTTCAATTTTTCGGTTTATTCCCAATTTCCTGATAGTAAGACCAGTGGCTAAATCGTAATAGTAAATATTGTGACCAACAGCCACTGCTACTGTTCCATTTTCTACATAGACTATTTTTTTTATCTTACCTACGGCTTGAATAATTCTGACCAAATTATCATTTTTATAGTCAAAAATAAACAACATATGAGCTTAAATTTGATTATTTTGTCGCCTTTTCTCGCTGTCAAATTTATTTTAATTTATTAAAATAAAAATTAAGATATGTAGATGATGGTCATCCAAGAAATGGAAACGTGAACAATATTAATATTTACTAAAAAATGTAAAATAGACAAGAATTAGAAGTTTATTTAGGCTTATATTTTCCTCAGTACCTAATTTTATCAAGTGCCAAATAATAATTTATTTTATTAGCCAGTTTTATTAGAAAAAATGTAATTTTTGACGTTTTTTAAAATTTTATTTAATTATAAAAAAGAAAAAGTTTGATTAATTTGAATAATATCTAATAAAAAATAAACAAATT
The DNA here is from genome assembly GCA_016802295.1 of Brachionus rotundiformis. Taxonomy (NCBI): domain Eukaryota; kingdom Metazoa; phylum Rotifera; class Eurotatoria; order Ploima; family Brachionidae; genus Brachionus; species Brachionus rotundiformis. Next base: position 133,561 of record JAESIW010000109.1, read on the forward strand.
TAATGGCGAATAATTTTTTAATACCATAATTGCATAGACTAGGACGTTCTGCTAAAGAATGCTGGAAAAACAGGAAAATAAATTATGCAAAAATAGATGGTGAAGAACCTAATAATTAACCATGAGATACTGATGAGGAAAAGATAAATTGTATATCACTCAGACTAATAAAAAATTGAATGAGATCAAATAATTTTTAATCATTTATTAAATATTAGAAAAAACATAAATTTTATATATATTAAATTTTATAATTATAGACAATCATCTCTATCTTTAAATAAACTTTAATTTAATAAAAATAGAAATTTAAATGACATGAAAAATACGAACACAACCAAGTAACCAAAGTTAACATGTATTTTTATAATGTTGTATTT
>JAESIW010000109.1:143672-232988 GCA_016802295.1 Brachionus rotundiformis
CAATAATTTTTATGTAGCCAGTTTTTATTTCTTTTTCAATAAATTTCACAAAAAATAAATACCCAAAAAATATTTTTTTTAACACCCAAATAAGTAATAATTAATAAGTAAATACCCATTTAATAATAATCCTATTGTAAATAACGAATTGTGTATCTTTTATACTTAAAATAATAAATTTTTACACCATGCTGCAGTATTTTTTTAATATATATTTTCTAATAAATTTTGATTTATCAAAATAGCAAGAATTTTTGTTTTGTTAAAATTTAATAAATCTACTCATTTCTTGGCTTAAATCTCTCAAGTCCAGAACCGAGACTTTATTTGATAAACTAACAATTGCAAAATAAAAATTAAATAACGATTTTTTGTTTATCTTAAAGAAAAAATTAAATCAAGAATAGATGACTGGCGTTGGCTTGGTTAAACTATCAAATTAAAGTTATTAATAATTTTAGTAATGAATTATTTCTTACTGATGAGGTATCAATATGCCGGAAGGAACAAATTTTATTATTAGTATACTCTTTTTTCCTAAATGGACCTTCAGAAAGACTGGTTGTTAAACCGTCCGCGAGATGGACCGGTTTTCTCTGTCAAATCGGTAATTTTTGAATAATTTTTTCTCCTTTGAAAAGATCAATATTTTAATAAAAATAAAAATTTAATTTTTTAAACCTAATTATAAAATTGTTAATTTGATCATTTAATAAAAAAAAATATATTAATTAAAAAATTTTTCTTTGACATTTTTTTTTTAAAAAGAAAAGATAAAAATTGGCATTTACAATTAGATTATGAATTACCTTATCGATTTTTGTTAAGTGAATATTGAAAGCCTAATTTTAATATATATATATAGATATATTTCCGACTAAAATTTTTCAAATAAAATATCAGAAAAATAATATTTAAAGAGGATGCATCAACTAAAGAAGATTTTATTAAAGCTGGCTTTAATTAAATTAAACAATCTAAAACTATTTAATACAATCGAACAAAAATTGTTAATTATCATTTATGATTATACGAAATCATAATGCAAAATTAAAAAAAAAACTAAAAAATAACAATACCCAGAAATAATTTATTATTATATTCCATTATTTAGGCTCATTTAAAAAAATCCATCTTTTAATCTCATCAGGTGCTCGTAACACATCCATTTTTCTTTCCTCTCTTCAACTTTTTCTTAATTGTACCTTTTGGCAAAATTTTTATTTTTATATTTTAAGAAATTTGGCCTTAAATTAGGACACGAGATTAGCCAATCCCAAGAATAAAATATGAGGATTTAAATAGTTTTATCTGTGCTCCTTTTTTTTGTAAAAAATTAAAAAGCGTAATTAAGCAATGGGCTCGAATTGGTCTAAATTAAACAAGCATTTGGAACGAGGCAACGAGGCCAAGTGTGTTGAAATTCACGCCAAATCGGCAGACATCCGGCGCAAGCTGAACGCCAATTTGGTCATTGATCAAGTCAGTTTGGACACGTACATGCACGTGGCAGCCAAGAATGGAATGTGCAAGTTTTTAGCATTACTCTTGGAGCAGAATAGTGGCAATCCGAATAAAACCAACCGAAAAGGGCAGACAGTGATGCATAAAGTGTGCGAGGGAACTAGTGACACGGTACAGCATGAGTGTATGCAGTTGTTACTTCAATGGAAAGGCCCGGGCTCGGACCAAGTGGACGTGAACGCCCGAGATGAATTGGAGAACACGCCGCTGCACTACGCGGCGCTCAAAAATCTGTCCACATGTGTACAAACCCTGATTGCCAATGGTGCTTATTTGTTTGTCGAGAACTCAACCAAATCTACTCCGTGTGATCTGGCCGAGAAGAATGGCAACAAGGACATTGCTTTGTTCCTCGAGTCCAAAATGATTTTTAGTGTAAGTACTAAACTATTTCAATGCATTTAATTATTAAACATGTTTATATTTGTGACATAATTTTCTAATAAAATAAATTTTTCTGTCTAGCTTTGGAAAGCTTGGTCATAATAGACAAGACCATTAAAATATTTAGCTGTTTTACTTTAGCAAATGATTTTAATTGATTATTATTTAAATTTGCTAGTTTATTTAATTAATTATTAAAAAAATGTTTTTTTTTTTTCTTGAAATTATCTTATCATTTCTGCCAACTCGACAATATTCACTTTTGTCACTATTAATTATTGCCATAAGCTTTAAAATTTTTGGCTGATGAGTGTGGTTTAATTTTTTTCACTATCTCAATTATTTCTTGCTCGAAAAAAAAATTTCAGCTCTGGTACTTTATTTTTCCAAGAGAGGGTTAAAGATATGCCACATCTTAAAGGTTCAACAATTAGTTCAAGGAACTATAAGCAATCAAAAGATTAATTAAATTAAAATAATTAATTGCTTAGCAAAAATGTTCCAAAAGAAATGTTCGTTCTTGCGCTGGCCAAAATATGGTTTGTTAAAGTTTCTTTTCCGTAACAGAACCATCTTTTTTCAATGTTTGAAGCATCATATTATTATAAGGCAATGAAGGATTGGTCAACACATATTGGTATTTGTAATGTTGGCGGAATCATTGTCATATTTCTCAAACCATTATGATTACGGCTAGAATTGGTCACTCCATTTTATGCTTTTGTAGCATGATTTCCTTGCAAGTTTCTTTTTATCCAAAAACCATACCATATTTTTGAAATGTTACATTTAAATTTGTGATCCAAATTTTTTGACTTCATCCATAGATCAAAAAGACTTGACAGAAAAATTACTTATCAGTTACAGTTAATATTATGTACTTTTATTAATTTATTTAATTTAAATAAATTGATTAAAAAAAAAACAATAACAAGTCAGGTTACTTAAGAAAGATTTAGATTAGATTTTTTTCCAATCTAAAAGTTAATAAATCAACCAATTAATTCTTCTTTTATTTAATTATTATTAATTATAAATATTATTAATTTAAAACAAAATTAAAAAATAAAATTATTTAGTTAAATTTTTTATAATAAATTTGACAATGTTTCTATACCATTGAAAAACAGCACGAAAGAGTGGATCAATAACCAAAGTTGTGCCATGTTATCCAACAAGATAAAAGAAAATATTGATTTGATTAACTTATTTGATTTTCTTTAACTAGTGGTCTGCTTGGACAGACAGTTAGTCCAATCTTAAGCCCAAAAGAGTATTTCATTGATAACTGACTGGACATAAGTTTTTTAATTAGATAAGATCATACAATAAATTTTTGACCAATTTATTAAATATATGAACTTAAGAATTAAAAGTACAAGTATAGATAGTCGTGGTGCCAAGTGAGCCATTTTTAACCAAAAATGACTCGCTCTTTTACCACCACTACTCTCCAACTTGACCAAATTAATTTGCTTACTCAAAATGGTTTTTAATTTAATTAAAGCAGAAAGATGATGAGGAGGAGGAGGAAAAAGAAAGCAGCGAACAAGAAGTCGAAATTGTTGAAGAAAAACAAAATTTGGGTCTTCGAATCCAAGACTTACAGGAAGAAAAAGACAAACTTTTGATCGAAACTGCCGACATGCTTCACCTGAGCATATTTGCAGCCGAAATTTTATTAAAAAAACATTGTTAGACTTATATTTTTTATTAATTTTAAAAGTAAATATAAAAATTTCTAGCTTGGTCAAAACAAAATTTGCTCAATGCTTGGATAGAGGACTCGAAGAAGTGCTGTGAAAAGTGTGGTCTGAGCAGCGATTTAATAGGAGAAAAAAGCCTTAAGTATCTGGACGAAGGGTACGCCAAGACTGATAACTTGAACAGTGTGGTCATAGCTAGAAAGCTAAGTGGTCGCTATGTAAACAAAAAAAACACGACCAATTCATCAAATGAAAAAAGTGACATATGCAACATTTGCTTTGCCAGTGAAACAGATCTAATCAAGATTGTATGTGGTCACCAATTTTGTAAAATTTGTTGGCAACAGTAAAAAATTTATCTGTTTTGGATTAAAATTTAAACCTTAAATGTCTGATTAGATATCTGACTATGAAAATTGAGGAGGGTAGTGTGAATGATATTGTCTGTCCGCAAACAGACTGCTTTGCCATCATTCCAAATGACATTGTTGAATCGCTTGTTAGCAAGGAAACAGCTCAGAAATATCTTCATTTTGATTTAAAAGTAAAAATTGATTCGAAAAGATAGTGATTTAATTAAGAATTTGATTTGTGTAGGCATTTGTTGACTCAAATCCTTCAATTAAATGGTGTCCTTTTGCCGAATGTGGAATGGCTGTGAAAAATCCACGTCTTAATTTAGACTCGAGCACTGAGCCTGGTAAAGAATACTCTAAGTCGGTCGATTGCGGCAATGGACACTACTTTTGCTGGGATTGTCTTCAGGAGGGACACGAGCCTGCCTCTTGTAAAAATTGGAAAGACTGGTTTGACAAGATAACAGAAATAAAGCCAGAAGAAAGTAATTTTTTTTGTCTATAGTAACTTTGTCCAAAAATACAGACTTTTTTAAAAAGTACCATTATTTTTTGTGCCCAAAATAAACAAGATGAGAAGTTTTTGTTTTTTCCAAAAAAAATTAAATTCTCTTTTGGTCACATTTTTTATTTTATTTTTTTTATAATGTACTTTAAGTTCTCTAATATATAGATTTTATAAAATCATGGTGTTTATGTGCTGAAACAATTTACTGGACCTTTTATGGCAAAATTTTCTCAGACCAGTTGGTAGGGTGCACCAAAGAAAAAAGCTTCGATTAGTTTTAAGGGATATAAAATAAGACCAGATCCTTTTATTGTGACAAAACTTCCAATTTATATTTATCCCAGTTTTTTTATTCGTGTAAAAATTAACTAACTCTTTTAACCCTAAAATTCTTATTTTATATTTCTATCAGTGTTTTATCTCATTATGTGCAACGAGCTACCATAGGCGACCTCTCATGTAGGCGGCCTCCGCAAGCTAGACTTGCTGTAGCTTTTTTTATAATAATAATAATAATAATATGTTGGCAGCATTGGTTCTAACAGGCTTTCCAAGAACATTTTTCATAAAATGAGAATTATCTGTTATTTTATCATCAGTGCTATCGTATGAAAATTTTTACCAACTTTTACCAATATCACAAAAGAACTTACTATTTCAAATAAAGTAGCTGATAATAGAAAATCTGGTTAGAAATAGCAAAAAATTTTTATCATAAACTTTGTTTTAACTTCAGAATAACATAGATTTTTGCTAATTAATATTTTTTAAAATTATTTTACCAGAAAAATTGGTAAAATATAGTAGGACTAAAAAGACCAAAAAAAATTCAAATAAATCACCAGTATTTATCTAAATATTTATATCAATAGTGATATTTTCTCTTTTTAATTGAATAAACTATTAATTAGAAATTTTAGAAATTAATTTAAATAAAAAGGTTTATTTATTTTTTTGTATCTAATCATAAAATTTAAAAAAAAAATTGTAAATTAAACTTATCTTATCTAGTTAATAACTCTACCGAAAAAGAAGAGTTGTCAGCCAATAATCTATGGCTGGTGACAAACTCCAAAAAATGCCCCAACATCAACTGCAATGCTCCCATACAGAAAAACGAGGGCTGCAACCATGTCAAGTGCTACAAATGCAAACACGACTTTTGTTGGATTTGCCTCGAGCCTTGGAAAAAGCACTCATCGGCAACTGGCGGCTATTTTCAGTGCAACCGCTACGAGGTGTCAAACAAGCTTTTACAAAAAGAAAAAGTGACCATAGCCCAGGCAGAGGAACAGCATCTGAATGCTGTCGAGCTAAACAAATTTGTCCACTATTACACTCGCTTCAAAAATCACGAGCTTAGCTTCAAGATAGAACAACCATTGCTGGCCATGGCAAAGACCAAGTTCGAAATGCTCACCAAAACCATCAACGAAAGCCCTGAGCGCAACACATCGATCAGCTCGAGTCAGTCTGACGCGGACTCAGAAGCGCACTTGTTCATTGAAGAGGCCATCCGCGAGCTCCTGCGCTCGCGACGCATTCTCCAATGCTCCTATGTGTACGGCTACTTTTTGGAAAGCTTTGGACACAAAAAATTCATCTTCGAATTCATCCAGACCGAGTTCGAAGAGTGTACAGAAAATCTTAGCCAAATAATCGCAAGACCACATCTCAAAACGCCCAAACAGCGCATCATCCGACTGACCAATGCCCTGAAAAGAAAACGCATTGAATTCTTGGACACCATTGTCCGAGGCTTGAACAACTTCAATGACACACCACCCACACTCAAGAAGTACTCGCGACAGCGCTGGAAATATCTTCTAAAGGACAACATTCAAAATGATGATGAGTTCAAAAATGCCATTGCTCTCTCGCTGAAAGAGCTCAATCCAAAAAACCCATGGATTGTGGACCGCAAGGGCCGGCACACCAATCTGCTTGCATTGCTGAACGACTGGCCTGAGCTCGAGCAGGATTTGGACAAAATTCTAGTGCCTAGTAAGGAAAAAAATGGCCTGTGCGCCAGATGGGACTGTGGCAATGTCAAGTCAATAAATAGCCTGTCCGGATCGGTTTGTAATTACTGCTCGATCCGGTGCATGAGAGTTGACCATGACGCCTATTTAGAACACAAAAAAAATCTTTTAAGCTTCAAGAAATATGAACAGGAAAATAATGACCAAGCGATGACCAGTCGGCAAGCGAATGATTTTTTGTATGATTTTGAAATAGATGATAATTCAAATGATGAGTACTATTTTGACATCGGGTTTGGTAAAGAGAGCCAAAGAAGCTCTCAAATGTTTGACATTAATCAATTGTCTCCAACCCAACGGGACTTGCAGCTGGCTATTGAAATGTCCGTGCAAGACACTAAATCCGACATATCTACCATTAATGTACCATACGAGCCATTTTTTTTGTCCAATAACCAAAATGACCTAAGCAATTTAATTAGAAATATTGGTTGCATTGTCTATGAGGACAAGGAAGCCGGTGGCAATCTGGCTGCCCATTCCATTGATTACAAAACTAACAAAATTTGTAATTTTAAAACTAAGAATAATTTTAATTTGTCCGGTTCTGAATAATTTTATCTGTGTCTGATTTCTACATCTGTAAACTAATAAAATATTTTTGTTAATTTTATTAAAATTTTTTTTTTTTCTAGAAAAATAAAATAAATTTTTGAAAATTTTCTCTTTATTTTAACTCAATTTATCTGTGAATAAAAAAGATTTGACTCATACTTATTACAACATTTCAGAAGCGTCTCATCTAAAAGTATGTGTTCTCCAAGTTCATGGATACAAATAGTAATTCCATAACTCAATAAGGCTTTTAAATTAAAAAGTTTATTCTTGTTTTTTCAATAAAAATATTTTAATTGAGGCTAGGCTATGCTTATGTTTGCATCTATATCAAATTGATTGTAATGGGTATTGTGGATTTCAAAAACAAGCAAAACAAAAATTCTTATAAATTAAAAATAGACTGACAAAACTGACAAAACAAATACAGTTTAAATTTTAGGTCAAAATAAGAGTTAAGCCTACAGATAGAAAAAGCTGTCAGAGAATAAATTTTATAGTAAATGTTCATGTTCAATATTGTTGACTAGATCAGAAGGCGTCGTATCGATTCTTGAACATGTCGACCGAGTTGACTATAGCTGGTAGGGCGTTCCACATACTTTGTTGCATCAAAATTAAAAGCTTAATTTTCTTTTTTTTAAGGTAAACAAAATCAATAATCAATATAAGTCTTATTAATGCTTTACTTTTTGTCTCTAATCTACATCAGAAAAATTAAGAGACTGTTCTATCTATCAACTTCTGTAGAATACAGTTTTTAAGACGTTTATATTACCTTATTTCGATAATTGCTCGACTCTCTTATGCTATTTCTCAAAAGAGGCAATAATCAAAATGGCCAAGAGTTATTATTTGACATTATTTAAATTGTTTGGGTTCAAATTTGATGTAAATAACTATAATGATATTAATAACTTCTTATATGCATTTCAACATAGAATACAAGATAGAATGTTATCTTTTGCTTATAAAACACAATACTTTCATAATTCTCCTGAAAATCTAAGGCAGAATTTAAAGAAAAATGACTCAAGAAATTTAAAATATAATTTAAGGAACAGTGAGAATCTGATAGAACCAACTTCAAAATCAGTAAATGGTGAAAAAACATTTGGATTTTTCTACTCAAGACTTATAAATTGCTTTGTGATCAAGAGATCAATGATCAAGACTTTGTAAAAAAATTCGAAAAATTTAATTTATATATTTCAATGTTTTATTTTTTTAAATAATTATATAAACAATTTATTTTTAATTTGTAAAATCTATTTAATTATTTAAATAAATGGATTGTTAATCGGTCTTTATGACAAGGGCACTAGCTTGTTGATTTACCTTGAAATTGAAACTCTAAAAAAAGTCCCAACATCAACTGCAATGCGCCCATACATGTCTTGTCTCTAATCTTCATCAGAAAAATTATATTTGGTAGAAAAATATGCAACATAGTATGTTGTTTCATTCTGCTTGTTTTTGATGTCATTTGGCACAAAAATTGAAAGAAATTTAAGATTATATCAATCAGTAAAATCTGCACATAAGTTATTAGTATATGTGTTGCCCAGCCTACTTTAACTTAGCAAAAATGGGCTCCAATTAATCCCTCACATACATACTACTTAACAACCATGTCATGCACCTTATATATTGTGGACGTGGTGACTGAAATAAGAAATGTAGAATGAATGAATATATCTTGTCGAAACAGAGCTGAATAACAAGATGTGGAGAAAGAGAGAGTTCTCACAACCGTTAAAAATTATTATTAGTGAGAAACTCAGTTTTTCACTAATAATAATTTTCTTCTAGCAGAAGAAAAAAGAAATAAACTTTGTGTAATAAGCTAAACGGTATTTGTTTAGGAAGGAGCTTGATTCCACACTCCATCTCAAAAGCATGGTCATGTCTTAATTGTGAAGAGTGACCAAACATAACTTAAAAAAGATTAACCTCACATGGTGTTTATTGTTATATGTTCTAAGCGAAATTACTTAACTAAAACTAGTCCAGTTGGTCGAGCAGTAATTAAAACAACTAAATTTAGTTTCAAAGAAAAAGTTTATAAAATTTAATCCGAAGCTTAAAAAAAAAAATAGTTCTTTCAGTTTTCAGACTGAAAATTTTGACTTTTGTTAATAAATAATTCGAATAAAAGGTTAAGTTAATGAAATTTATATTACCTTATCTTTAAGATCTCTCTTAAATTAAAAAAATGTCTGAAATTGAAGAAACCCTAATAACATGTCTCAAGATTAGGCTTTTGAACCTATTTCTAAGAAAGAAACTGGAAGATACTAAAAGATATCTTGATCGAGAGTTTGAGGCAAATAACTGGATGCTTTTATTTTTATTTTTTTTGTTCTACTTTATTTATTTATAAAATGTAAACAAAAGTTAAAAAAGACAATTGTCTATCTGGTATTACCAGTTAAATTTTTAAGTTTAGGGCTCCATAATAACTATATCATGGAACCCAATTTTATATTTAAAAAAGAAAAATACCAATTATTAATAATATAAAAGTAAGAAAAGTATGAAATAAAATTTTAGAAATAAAAAAACTTAATCATAAATCTAAATTTTTCATTGATTGATAAAAATTTAATTATCATTATATTCATATTTTCATATAAAAATTTTTTTTTAAAGAGAAATTATTTTAACTTGTATTAAATTGTTTTAAAAAACTATTAATAAATTTAGTAAAAAAAATTCAGAAGTTGATTCACCAACTTTCCGCCGTGAAGCTATTTCAATAAGATGATTCTTGTTTTTTAATTCGTACGGTTAATTTCTCACTTCATTTGTTCTTAGTTGCTCTGCTAAAATTGGTGGATTTTCAGATGAGAAAATCTTGAATGAAAAAAATCCTAGTCTTAGAAAAATTCTCTGATGAAAATTGAAAAGTTTAGATTTTTTGTTCTACTTGTACAATTAGTGTAATATTTTTCTAAAAAAAAGTAATATTTACAAAATTTTATTAAAATTCAGTTATAAATTCAGTATTTTACTTTTATTTTGCATAAAATAAAAACAGGTACTAATTTTATGCCTAAATAAAAGAAAAGCTCATTTATACATTATTTTAAATAAGACTAATTTTAATCACTTTAAATTAAAAACTCTTTTCCTAGCGAAAATTAAAATAATAACTTCCATTAATAGCTCAAATATTTCGAATATGCTAAGAATACTTATTCCCAAGAAAAGACTGATTAAACCTCCGATACTGGACACACACTCAACTAAATCCATTGATACTAATTCATTTATATGAATGTAATCCAAGCTTTCCAAGTACACATTTATTTGCGCTACTTCATCTGAGAAAGTGTTGTTTGGCAAATTGTAAAATTTGTTCATATAAATCTCACTGATATCATTTGGAAACTTGTTAAATGAAACAACTTTATCAAAAGTAATTGTATCACATTCTAATGGACAGTCCTTTAAGCAATAATCACTAACATACACTCCTGATGTATATTGATCATATTGTCTTAGAAAACATTCCAGTTCTGGTTCACTCGAACATGATTTGGCTTCTAATTTGGATAAAAACACCTCTCTTTTGCATCCACATTTATCTATAAGAATCTTTTGAAAACAAAAGTCCAAACAAATCACTCTCTTGTAGCCATGAAAGCATTCATGAACCATTTTGAACAATTTTGAAGAGTACTTGTTCACGTCTTGGGTATCTGGATCACAATCGCTATATGGTTTAGGCAGTTTAGGCAGGTTACAGTGATGGCAATGTTTGTTTCAAATCCAGGCGCCACTGTTACTGGTCTGTAGACATTAGGCGGGTCTGTATGATTATGTATAAAAATCATTGCACCATAACTTGGCATTAACCACCTTATTTCTTTGGCAACACTTATGTTTAGAGTCAATTTCAAGCCTTGGTTTCTTGATGAGCGTGTTGTGCTGATTAGTTGGTCATACGTCTTGATAGTCTTGTTCGGAAATAGCCCGGAGTTAAATGTGTAGCAGTTACCATGTATCGGATGCAGATAATAAGCAAAATCTTTTTTAAAATCGCATGGTTGCATTAAAAATAAACAATTGACTATCAATTTTTGTAATCTGTCACCAAATAATGTTGAATTGCCATGGTTTATGACTTTTTTTTTCAAGTATTCATGTAAGAAAATGTTGGTAGGATCGATGGTGGTAAAATTCTCATTGGGATCGATGAATTTTAGCAGGTATTTAGAAGTAAAAAAGTTGATGTTACAAATAGATACTGATGGGAAAATAGCTCTGAATTGTGGGTTTACTTTCATGTTGGTATTCACCTCGTACTTGTAATATTTATCTATGTTTTTAAAAATTATAGCCACACAAAAACACGAAGAAGCAATGGTGCACATAATGAGTCTTATTACTGAATGGGATGCAGAGGCTATTTTGGAAATGCCATGGTTGGTCGATTTGGAGCCTAAACGCTTTAATTTTGATAATAGCTCCAGCTTTATACCTTTATTATGATCCATTTTAATAAAAAATCTCTAGTTAGTCTTTGGTAAAATTAAATTTTAAAAGTTAAATTTCAATCAAATGTTTCGTGATATTTTATCATGAAATATTATTCAATCAAAGTACATATTTTTTTCCCTTCAAAATTGGCTTAAAATATTAATTCAAAAAATTTGTATTTAAATTTAATTTAAAAGCATTTATTGTCACTAATTAATCAAATATCATATTGATATAACATATTGATGTTTTAATTTATTTGCTTGATATTATTTAATTTAATTTTTATATCAGATTTCCCATATTTAGACATTGGTTGTGAGATTTGTATACCTTTTTAGTGTCATAGAATTTTAAAATCAACATTATCAGATTGAATTACCATTTCTGAACCATTTTCTGTCATATTTACTATTTGAACTCACTTAGCATCATTGATTAATTTATATTTAATGTCATAAAAATCTATCTCATTCTTATAAATATATGTTAAATAATTTTCAGTGTTACAGCTCTTTTTTCATCAAGACTTGGGACCTTGGAATCGGCAGATTTATGGTGACTGCTTTTGGTCTTTTTTCAAATTAAGTTAAAAGCATTTGACAGACTAATTGAATCTCTTTGGTCTACATAAGTCATAATAACTTATTTGACCAATTTATTTATTTTATCTTAATTTTTTTTGGAATATTTTAAAATGAAATTAAGATCGGCTCATTTAAATTTTCCTATAACAATCTCCATACTTATTTAATTTTTTCATCGATCAAATGTTATCAGTATGTACTGATTTGAAAGTGAGATGTTAAACTTGTCCATTCTCGCTTACTGCGAAGATATAGTCTTACCATCACCATCGGAAAAACACATCAAAATTTTACTAAGAACCTGTGAAGAATATGCAAAGGATTGGAAAATTGAATTTAATACCTCTAAATCGGCATCAATAATATTCGAAGAGAAAAGTAAAGGTTTTAAAACGGATTTTAAATTAAACGGCTCTACAATTCCAAAAGTACAAAGTTTGATTTATCTAGGCCTATCTATTGGAAGTCAAAATTCAGATGATTTCGTTGAAAATAAGATGAAAAAAGTTGAAAAGAGTTTTTACTCTCTTAATAGTGTTGTATGTAAACCAAAGCTAATGAAGCCAGAAACTATAGCTTTCTTATACAAGCAATTTTCTCCGTCAATCTTTAGATATCATTTAGATAATATCTTTATTTATGAAAAGAGTTCAAAGGAATTTGATACACGGCAAATATTTTAATGAAACGATTTATTGGACTCAGTAAATTTACAAAAACAAAACCGTTGATCAAAGCATTAAAGTTGGAGTCAATTAGACAAATATATTATAAGCATAAGATATTCTTTCTCAAACAAATCTTCAATAACCAATTAAGAAAAAACTTATTTGAATTCTTAAGTGAAGATTACAAGGTATTTGATAGAGAAAATACTTCTTTTATTAAACAGTTATCAAAAGTAGAAGATCTGATTCATATTAATTGCACTGAATATGATTTAGGATTTAGTGTTATTTTGATTGAATGGTGCCTTGAATGCAATAACTATGGACTAACCGACTCGATAAAATACTATTTTTATTTACATTTTTACATTTTTTTGTATATAACAAACTTAATTTTTTACTCAAAAAAATGTAAAATGGATATTTAATTTTCTATCAATTTTTATTTTAAATTGTCCATGGGGCTTAAATTTTAATTAAATAAATAAATTTAATTTAATGAGTTTTGTCAAGGTACAATCTCAAAAATCATTATCATCCTAGGCTCTAACACCAACTTAAATTTGATTAGCAATTTTATTTTAATAATAGTAAAATAATATTAAAACATTAAAAAAAGAATAGGAAATTTTTGTTATTATGGCAAGTTTGATGCATAGTTTGGTACAGATCTTTTCTATACCATTAATTAGAATTTTAATTATTAATTAAGAATTGATTAATTAAAAGAAAGGAGAAAACTTTAAAAAATTTTATTAAAGCTCATATGTGATGTTCCTAAATTTTCTATTAAAAAAGAAGACAGTTTTGGTTGCGCTCACACCAAGTTGCCATTTAGACATCCATCTGTAAACTATGCCAATAGACTTGTCTGGCTTTATATCGCAAATATTCTGCGTCGTTAGAACAGCGCCAAGTGGTAAATTAAAACTTTGTTTTTATTCTGACCATTTTGGCATCCAAATGCGGCCACAAATTATCGATTTGGTTATTGACACAAAATTGGTGAGCACCAATTGCTGTTCCTTGGGCAATTGTTGAATTATTCAAATCAACCTGTACAAAAAATCTTGTTCTAAGTTGTGAAATAAAATTGTTCTAAAATTTTTGCTAAATCTTAAAAGATAATTTTATTGAATAAGATGTCTATATTATTTTTGCAGAGTTTAGCAAATATATAAATAAAGTTAAGTATTCAAGGTTGATCATTTTCTACATAAATATCGTGGCTCTTTTTTTTTCCACTGGTCAATTTTAAAATAATTCTTGGTAAAAGCTTTTAACTAAAAATAAGCTGATTTTAAACAAATATTTTGTTTTAAATCATAAAAATACTTTTATTTACTTTACTTACATTTTATTAATAAAACAAGAAGCTTTTATTTAAATATATTAAAAATAACACCAAACTTAATTTCAAAAACTAAAGCATAATTTTATACATCATCGATTGCTGGTAAATACCTCAAAGTATATAAAATAATTATTTCTCTTAGTTTATATAATTTAAAATCAATTTTGCCTCCGTTTTTTATTGATTTATTTTAAAACTAATTCAATTTTTATAAAAGTCGCATTTTTTTTAATAAATAATTTCCATATTTACCAATAATTTTAATTATGTATAGTTTAATGCTATTAAATAACATGATATGATATTATTTAGAAATAAGAGTGAAGATATGCTCGAGCAAGATCCAGAAGACCAGGTCGAACCCTTCGATCTGAGCCAAAAGAAGCAAATGGAAAAACCAACTGGCCACAAAGATTTAAACAACATTTTTTTTCTCATATTTTTATATGTTATTCTGGGAGTACCACTCGGCTTGTCATTCAGTATACCATTAATACTTAGCACCAGGAAAGTGCCTTATTCCGAGCAGGGCACATTCAGCTTTGCCACTTGGCCTTTTTCGCTAAAACTTCTATGGGCACCTTTAGTAGACGCTTTTTTTGTCCGAAAAATTGGTCGACGCAAATCTTGGATAATCACTTGTCAGTTCTTTTCAGGTCTTGTCATGGTCATCTTGGCACCTCAGGTCAACAAGCTGGTTGATGAAAACATAGAGCACAAAAAATCCGACATTTATCTCTTAACATTGGTATTTATCTGCCTATTTTTCTTGAGTGCGATTCAAGATGTTGCCCTGGATGCATGGTCACTTGATCTTTTGATGGAGTAAGATATATTTTTTATCTTGCCAAAAGAAAAGCAATCTCCCGAATAGTTCTGGTAAGAGAAAACACTCTTTGATTGATAAACAGAGTTTATTTTGACAAAAAAGTCTTAGTTTTAGATAGACTATTTATTAGTTATTATTATTATTAGATAGTTAAGTTCAAGACTTTGGAATAATTGGTAATAAGGTCTAATTTTTGTTCAATGGAAAGCATTTTAGTTTGATTATTATTAATTTTTACTAGTTAAATATTTTATCATAAACAAAAAAAAAACTTAGCTGTTGGACAATCGAATCAAAATTCTGATTAAATTGTAAATGAATAATAAAAATAATTAATCAATTAGTGGTCTCATGTGATTAAAAAATAAATTGGAACCTATTGGCTAACTATTTTCAGCAATGATTGAAGAAGGGTTAGTGATTTTCTGCGGTCGAATTTTAATTAATTAACCATGTATACTTTAAATTTAAAAATTAGAAAAAATGCGCCCATGCAAGCATTGTGTAATTCAATTGGTTCTGGTTTGGGACAATTTATTGGCAACGCCGGCTTTTTGATATTCGAGTCGGTCAAATTCAGCAATGACTACATTCGACCTTTTTTTAAACTTGACCCTCAGTCGCATGGACTGGTCACGTTGGAGAGTAAACAATTTTACCTAATATTGCTTCAATAAATTAAAATTATTTATTTATTAAAATTTAAAAAGAGTTTTTTTATGTTTTTGGATCTATTTCCATTTTAACTTCATTGATGGTTCTCTTGTTCAAAAATGAATACAATTTGGAAAAGATACAAATAGAGTCAGAGCGTTTGATAATAGAAAGACATGAAATGGAATCAAAAAAGCGCTCTATCTGGGACACTTACAAGATAATATGGAAAATTCTATGCATCAAGCCCATCCGAATATTGGTAATTCTAATGGTCACATTTAGATTTGGTTTTGCCACTGAGAGTGTGATACGACTTAAACTGGTCGAGCAAGGCTTTGCCAGAGAAAAGCTTAGTCTCATGGGAATTATTTTGTCGCCAATTCTAACAATAATTCCAATAGTCCTGAGCAGACTTTTGAAAGGTGCCAAGCTTCTCAAATACTTCAATATATTCATTGGTCTAAAGTAAAACTATTATCTAATTATTTTTATTAATTTTAATCCAAATTTTAATTAAAAAAAAATCAAGAATTTTAATGGTGGTATTGTTTTGTGTGTTTTTGAAAAATTTGTCTTTTTTTCGCGACACAGATAACAATTTTTCAATTGAATTTTATTTTGTTCTATTTGTAATTAGTTTGGTAAAAGACTCTTTTTCGTTTGGTGCCTATGTGACTCTTGGTGGTTTCAATGCAAAGATTAGTGATCGGTTAATTGGCGGCACTTACATGACATTTTTGAGTTTTTGGCCTAGTTTAGGCTCAATTTTGTCCAAAACTAGTGCTTTGTTTGCCATAAATATACTCTCTTTCAAAAATTGTGAAAATGTGAACTTAACAAACTCAACCTTAATTGTTACAAATTCTTCAAGACAGATAACTGCTCCTGATGATGAGAAATGTCCATTGTTATTTGACCCGTTCTACCCTTTGACAGGCGTGTTGTTAATTTACGGAGTAATTTGGGTTCTAGTGTCAAACAAATACTTCAAAAATCTCCAGTCTTTACCAAAGGAAAACTGGAAAATTAAATTAGAAGATTAGAATTAAAAAATAACTCATTATATTTTATTTTTTTAAACAAAAGTTTTGTTATAAAATAATTTTAATATCTAGTAGTTTTTATAATGTATAAATTCAATAAATTTTAGAAATCCTTCTTTGTGCGAGGACAAAATTATATTTTAGAAATAGTCTTGCTACATTATAAAAGTGAATTTTGTAGAATGAAAATTGATAAAGAAAAAAATCAAGAAAATTTGGGAATCAAGAATATCCAAAGATCACCGTCTGTAATATCAATAATAGTTTTTTGTCACCTGTAATATCAAGCATAACAATCAGTTCGCTTAAAGAGTCATCTAAAAATTTTTGAAATAGAGTTTTTTAGTACCTCAAATTTATTAAAAATTACCTCTAATTTATTAAAATTTACCTCAAATGTAATAAAAGACTATTTTTTTATTAAAAAAGTAGCAAAATATAAAAAAAGTATTCAAATAAAAAAAAATTACATCAATTTAAAAAAAAAAGAAAGCAATTTCATTATAAAACCGCAAAAAGTTAATACTCACCTCTAAAAATAAAAAAAATTAACAATTATCACAATAAAAATATCTTTTTTTTTTCATAATTAAGCCACATTTTTCACATGTTTTAGATTCATTATTTTGAGTAGATTCTTGATTGAATGTTTTTTGTTTTTTTTTTATTATTAGGCACAACTTCGGTTAAATCATCATCATCATAAGAGATGCCTTTTGGATCTCCACCACCGCCAACTGAATCTGATGGTTGTATTATTAGAGCTGGTTTATTTTTTTCTGGGGCATCACGTTTACGATTCGGTTGAATTGGTAAATCCATAGCAACAATGTCAAATGCACATTTTTTTAGCCTTGCACAAACTGCAATTTGATGATTACACTTGTAATCCTTTTGCCAATCTGAACAAGTACACGTTGTTTCTCTCCAATTATTTATATTGATGGATGGAATTGCTTGAACAAAACAATACAAACATCGATACCTGGAACAGATTATTTTTATCTTAAAGAAGGTCTTTTTTATGATCTTAGTCGTAATGAATGCAAAGAATATGAGCAAAAATTGACATCAAAAAGTTGGTCAACATTTGATATTATGATAAAGCATTTATCTAGTATAAATTAGAGGTAATTTTTAATAAATTTGAGGTATTAAAAAACCGATAGCCAAAATTTTTTGCGTTAAAAAGTAAATGTGGCGACAAGATTTTCATAAAATTAATATTTTACTAATGTTAAAAATCTATATATATAAATTACTTTCGTTTTACAATTTGAATATTGAAATGAAAGAAAATAAAAATTTTGTTGATAATGTTTAAAAATTTTATAAAAAAGAAAAGGAATTATTAGATATTATGAAGCAATGTTTGATTAAATAGATTATTCTCGCTAATTGAATGAAACAATCTAACTATCACTAATTATGATTAAAATTTGGTCATTTTTAATTACCATTTTTTATTAGAAAATAAAAACTAATTAGTTGGTAAAAACTTAAATAGAAATTTAATTTAAAACATTTTTTTTGCGTTACTATTGTTTATCGTTCAATTTTTACATTCTAATAATGGACTTGTTTTGACTATTAAATTTTAATCTGTTAAGGGCTCAAAAGGGACATGGAAAATTGCTTCTCTTAATGACTCTGGTTACCATTTGTCTTACGTTATCCGAAAGGGTTTTTGACAACATTTAAATTCGTTCAGACTCAGTAATATCTACGATACGACTCATGATGCTCTCCAATTTCGATATACTCTTTTCAAAATTACTTTTATTTAATGCGCATAGTTAATAACTTGTCTCTTAATTTGTTTTGAGAATCGAGCGTATTGTATAACTCATAGAACAGCTTCATTAAGGATTACCAATTCCTCGTATCCGTTTTGATTTCTCTAAGCCTATAGCTCCTCAGTGCTTTGTCTTTTAGATATGGGATTACTTCAATTACCAATTCATGCTTGTTTACTTTATTTCTTTCTGCTAGTTTCTTTACAATGTAGACCCATTCATCCAATACATCTCTATCTGATGCACGGTATTGACTTAGACCAATTGTTTTTTACCACAATTTCATTGTTACCTTGACTACCACTTGTTTCATTTTGACTGCAACTTGTAAAATTCACCTGGTTTCTAGTACTCTCACCAAGTAGTAGCATTCTTAGTGCTTGATCGGCTTGTAAAATGTTTTGTAAAATTTTTTATTGTTTAAATTGCAATTAAAAACTAGATAAAAATACAGTATTGCACAAAAGTTTAGACGCATGCGCTTTTTTTTTTCAACAAATAAATTATCAATCAATTATTTACAGAAGAGAAGGCTAGTAAGGTTATTTCTGTATTCTAATTTATTAATTAACATAATTAATTAAATAAAAATGCAAAAAAAACTAGACAGAAAAAAAAATAGCTGAATATATTAGTTAAGAAAAAATAGTGATAAAATTTTGGAAAAAAAAAATTGCACAAAAGTTTAGACGCATACGCATTTTTAGTATTTAAAATGACCACCTTTTGCATCATAACAAGCACGAATCCGTTTTGGCATTGATTCAACTAATTTTTTCACATATTCATCAGGTACATTTAGCCATTCCTTCAGAAGTGTCGATTTTAAGTGTTCGATTGAGGTCAACTTTGTTTCTACCAATTTTGCATCAATATATGACCATAGGTTCTCGATAGGATTAAGATCAGGTGATCTGGCACACCATGGTAAAAGGGCAATATTATTCTCATCAAACCACTCTTTAATTAGCTTTGCTCTATGTGCTGGAGCCCCATCCTGTTGAAAAAATTAAGGATCATCTCTTTGGTAAAAAATATCAACAGATGCCATAAGTTCATTTTCTAACGTTTCCTTATAGTTATATTGATTAATTCGCCCCTCATATATACGACAGCATCCTGTACCTTTAGCGCTGATGCATCCCCATATTCCTGCGGATCCACCACCACCTTGTAGAGTTGGTACAACAAATCTTGTGTCGTATTTTTCTTTTCTTAACATTTTTACTAAAACCCTTGTTTTCCTATTAAACACCTCAAAATTTGATTCATCACTAAAAATTACCATTCCCCAACGTTCAAGTGTCCAATTCAGTCTTTCTTTACACCATTTTAATCTTTTGATTCTATCCGATGCCGTCAGCAATGGCTTTTTAAGAGCTGTAAAAGTTCCTATTCCTTTACTAGTTAGAAATCTCCTTACTGTTTCTCTACTTACCTTAACATTTTTAAACTTAGAATTAAACTCAGAGGCCAACTTTTTATTACTTATTGTAGGATTTTTTCTTACCTGTATAAATAAACTATTTTGGTCCCTATAAGTAAGCTTTCTTGGTCTCCCAGGCCTTGTTGATTCCTTTGGGGTGCCATAGATATCATTATTTTTTCTTGTCGTTCTCACACATTTTTCTGATACTCCTACCAATTTTGCTATTTCCCTATTACTTTTGGTCTTATCTTTTAGTAGACCAATTATCTGACATCTAACTTCATTGGTAACGCTTTTTTTACCCATTTTTTTTACCAAGATTGCTAAAATTTCCGGGTGTAATTTATAATGTCACATACACTAAGCATGAAGTTTAATAGCAATGTTTCATATATGAATCTAACACTTACTGCATAATCTTTAAATTAAGATATTTAACAATTCATTTAAGCTAATTAATCGATTTCTAATTAGAGATTAATGTTGTGCGTCTAAACTTTTGTGCAAAAATTTTTGACTCACATTTTTATGGCTTTTATTTAATTTCAATTTTTCAGATAAGTTTAAAATCGAATTATCATATATTTTATATCAATTTGTAGAGCAGAGTTAGTTTAATTAAAAAATGATATTTATTTTGTTTATTTCTAAAACAAAACTTAATATTTTTATGTCTTACGAATTATACTTATTAAAAAAGCCTGTGCGTCTAAACTTTTGTGCAGTACTGTATAAAAATCCAAACTACTATTTTTAAGGGTTCTTAGGACTTCTAGCTTACAAACGATATCTTGATTCAATAACTAAGCGAGCTTAGAAAAAATTATAAAGAATGGCATTAGATTTAACTACCAATTACGCTTGATTTAACTAAGAACCATACGGTACTCCAAACTTAGGAGCTAAAACAATTTCAAGAGAAGAAGATTAGGATCAATCACGTCAAAAGTTTTTTTTTTAACACTAGAAGACCCGACGGGTTTTTTAGACCCATTTTTTTAAATTTCAAATCTCAATATCTTTTGAATGCAGAAACATAATTTAATATTCAGTATTTTATTTTATAGATTTATGGAGACTTTATTGAATATCAAAAAAAAAATCTTGCTATTCAATGATAATTTTTTTAAAAATTAGTTTTTAAATTTTTGTCATTTTTTGGTCGGGCTTTCTAGTGTTAAAGTCAATAAAAAGTGAAAAGGTAGTTAGTTGCTTTTCTAAAGCTAGATTAAATTCACTAAAATATTCATGGAATGAAGTATTACATTAATTCCCGGGTCTAAATCGATGCAGCAGATTAAGGAAAAAGTACTAATGTACTCCAAACTTAAAGGCTGTAGGCTTTGATCTTTCATTACCAAGATGAACTATTTCAGATCTAATAACAAGCATTACTTAAAAGAGATACAAATATTAAAACAAATCTAATTAAAAAAAAACTTTATTTTAATTTAAAATAATCGAATAAACAAATTTAAATTTAAATTAGGAAAAAAATTGGCCAAAATTAATAATATTCTTAAACTAAATTAGAAAAAAAAAAAGTACTAATTATTATATTTTATAATAATCCAGATCTAAATTGTACAAATCCTTGATTAAGGCTCTCATTTCTTTGACTATTTGCTTGAAGCAAGGCCGGTGGTTCTTGGACTGTTGCCAGCACTTGAGCATAAGGTTGTAGAGCTCGACGGGACACTGGGGCGGCTTGGGCAGACGGTCGCCGTTCTCGAGCTTGACTAGCAAGCAGCCGATGTCGACGCCCTGGTAGGGCCGGCCGCCGTAGCTGGTCGCCTCCCAGCACGTGACGCCAAACGACCACACGTCCGACTTTTCGTCGAATTTGCCCGTGTGAATGGCGTCCGGCGGGTACCACTTGAGCGGCCACTTGCCCTGCGAGTGCGTCTCGTAGTACTTGTTCTCGTTCATTCGGCGCGACATGCCAAAGTCGCTCACCTTGGCGAGCTCGTCGCTGACCAAAAGCACATTCCTGGCCGCCAGGTCCCTGTGCACCAAGTTCTTCGACGACAAGTACTGCATGGCGCACGCCACCTGATAGCACAGGCGCACTATCTTCACCACGCTGAGCTCCTTGTGCGCCCTCAAGTACTTGTGCAACGGTCCCAGCTTGGCCAGCTCGAGCACAATCATCAAACTGCCATTCTTGTGAAAGCACATGCCTATAAACTTGACCACATAGGGGTTGTTCAACGAGCGCATGAGCTCGGCCTCTTTGCTGATCTCGTCCTTGCTCTCGTCGGTCTCGTAGTTGAGCTGTTTGATGGCGACCGGTGTCTCGGCGTGCTTGGACTTTAGCGCGCCCCGATACACCGAGCCGAAGCAGCCCGAGCCGAGCTTGTCATAGAACACCAAGTCCTTGATGTCGATTGTGTTCGTGGGCAAAAAATCGTAGTCGTAGTTCTCCTCGTCTTTGAAAAAGTTGCGCTTCTCTTCGGGCACATTGTCCAAATTGGCCACGTTGTTGGGGTTGTGCGGCTCGTCGTCCACGTAGGCTACGCCGTTGCCGCCAGTGGCGTTGCCGCGGCCCTCGACGACCATTTCGTAGTTGCGGAACGAGTTGTACACGTTGTTGGTGCTGTTGATGTGCGAATGCTGGCCGAGACTGGGACTTAGTCTTATTTGCGGAATGAGCGGGCTTGATAGAGCGACTGCCAGGCCGTCCGAGCACCGGTGATAGTAGTCGACGAGCTGGGTGATCGAGTCGAAGAGCGGGCCGCCCTCGATGCAGTACTTGTCCGCCTCGGTGCTCCTGATTTGGTAGTGCTTTATCTCGCCGTTGTAGCACAGGCTGATCTTGAAGTCGTGCCGCTGGGGCTCGCTCTTGCTCTTGGTCGAGCGGACGAGGAACTTGCCGTCGGCGAGGCCCGACCGGTGCAGCATGGCGTTGGCCGCGCGTCTGTCCAGCTCGGCGTGGAACCACTTTTGGCTCAAGTGCAGCGTTTTGAGCACAACACGCTCGTATTTGTACCTGTATCGCTTGCGCGCGTTGTTCACCTCGAGCTTGAACTGGGCCTCGGTGAGCTGCAGCCGATTGGCTTGCTTGTACTTGGCCATTTGGCGGCCGATCTCGTCCTCGACCAGGTTGTAGAACTCGGCGTCTACGATGAACAGGTAGTTGATGGGCATGATGTTGGCCGGCCGGTTGCACGCCGTGCTCGGCTTGGTGATCAGGCCGTCGAGCTCGAGCTTGTGGTACTCGACGAGCTCGACGGGCCCGACGAACTTGCGGCCCTTGTCTATCTTGACCGTGCCGTCCTCTTGTCTCTCTATCTTGTAGTGGTTTATCCTCGCCTCGTAGCATATCGACAGTGTGTACGAGCCGGCCTCGAACAGCTGCTCGCGCAGCAAATACAGCCCGTTGCCGCAGCCCCGCTCCTCCAGTATCTTGTTCGCCTCTTCCCGGTTTATCCTCCCGTAGAAGTAGCCGACGTCGCTCGGCGATGTGTATGTACTTGCCATTGTTGCCTCAATCTCTCTCTCTCTCTCTTTCTCTGTCTCTCTCTGTGTTCAGTTTGTTGATAGTTCTCTGCTTCAGTGTGTGTGTGTGTCAGGTTTAGAGAGTTTTAATAAATTTTGTTCAAAACATTTTTTATAAAGCTGTTAGTTAATGGAAAATTTGTTTCTTAAACAAACTTTGTTGCATTTCTATGAAAAAAAAATAAAAAAAAAAAGAGTGAGGGAAAATTTTTTATGATTATTAGAAGGGATTTGGGCTTAAGAGAGCGCTCACGCGGCGTTTCATCTCCTAAATGGATGGTAAGAGTTGACAAATTAGCATAAGCCAATACACACAACAGCGGCTAGTTAGTTGATTAACTTAAACATAATTTGGTATCGTTGTTATTGTTGTTGTTGTTGTTGTTGTAGTGGTTGTCATTTAAGGTTTGGTTTTTGGCGAGGATTAAGACTATTAGTGAAAGGCCAAATTTGATTGTAGTTTGTGGTTGCGTAATAAGTTTGGGTTTTAAGCCAAGCACTTTAAACAAGCACGTTTTGTGTGGGACAAGTTTGCCAATTGTTTGGTTCTAATAAGATCAAACATTTGAAAAATAAAGTTTATTCATGCTCGGCTAAATGGTCGGATAGCTTAGGCTTTGGTGCTAAGTGTTTGATTACTAATTTTAAATAAATTGTAGTTTTTTTCACACTTTAATAAATGTTTTTTGTCCGGCTCTGTTAAGATCAGATGTTTCGCGGTTATAACAGAAAATTGAGAGAAAATTTTTAAATGACAATTTTATTAATAAATGGCCACTTATAGACTAGACAAATAATAGAGAAAAGTTGATAGACAAAACTAATAAGAAAATTATATCACACAGTGTTAAATGCTATGACTTAATCCCGAAGGAGACCGCGAGTTGAGTTGTAGACATCGAAACAGAATGATGGTTGAAAATTTGGCTTTTTGAAAATGCTCACACCAAGCTACAACCATGTTACAGCTCATTTGTACAAACATAAAAGGATTTCATGCATAATTTCCAAAACAAAAATAAAAAAAGTGAAGCAACTTGTTTTTTTTTTCAATTTCAAGGTTAATCAACAGGCTAGTGCCCTTGTCATAAAGACCCATTAACATTTAAATGGAATAAATTTTACAAATTAAAAATAAATTGTTTATATAATTATTTAAAAAAGTAAAACAATGAAATATTTGAATTTTTTTACAAAATCTGAGAAAATTAAATTGGTATTATTAAAAATTGAATGCTTAAATGTTGTAAATTTCAACATTGATCTCTTGATCACAAAGCAATTTAAAAGTCTTGAGTAGAAAAATCCAAAAGTTTTTTCACCATTTACTGATTTTGATGTTGGTTTCATCAAATTCTCACTGTTCCTTAAATTATACTTCAAATTTCTCGAGTCATTCCTCTTTAAATTCTGGCTTATACTGTATAGTGTTTAATAAGCAAAAGATAGCATTCTATCTAGTATTCTATGTTGGAATGCATTTAAGCCATACTTTTCTAAGAAGTTATTAATATCATTAAAATTATTTACATTAAATTTGAACCTAAACAAATTAAATATTGCCAAATAATAACTCTTTTGAGAAATAGCATAAGAGAGTCGAGCAATTATCAAAATAAGGCAATATATACGTCTTAAAAAACTCTTTTTTACAGAAGTCGATAGATAGAATAGTCTCTTAATGCTAAATAATTTTTTATTCACAACTAATGAGTCTAATGAGTCGACAACAAATTTGAAAAGTCGACTTTATTTTTTCAAAGTTAAATTCGACTTATATTTCAAAAAAGAAAAGACAATCTCTTTGATAATATCAAATAGAGAAAACATTACCTGTATTTCAGAAATAATTACTTTCTGACAAAAATATGGTTAAAAAATAATTAGTTTATGACTCAATTAATTTTTTATTGTCTAAATAAATTTATTCTAAGTAATTAGTCAATTATTACTATGGCCAAGACGCTTTATTACTGCCTTTCCACTATAAAGATAACTTGAAGCCAATTTCCAACCTTTTTCACTATAATCAATACTATCAACAAATTTTTTGTCACTCAAGTTATCAATTGACCAGTGCCTTAACATATTTACAGCATTTGACAGATAAACATTTACTGATATTATTAAAAATATTTCAGTTTGAAATTAATGAAATTTAGCAAAAAAAATTGTTTTGAACATGAACTAATTATTTTGTTGCATTACTAAATTTTTTTTTACAAAAAATAATTAAATTAGACATAAACTAATTATTTGAAAAATACAGATAATTATAATCCATTTCAAATATTATGCGATTATGTTTTTTGTATTCACTTATTTTAAGTCACTACACAGTAAACAAGAGCTGTTGTATTTTGAGACCTATCCAACAAAAATATAAAAAAAAATTTGTCTCATTTTTGACACAAGTGTGAAAACCAACATTTAAATTTAAACAATTTTACATTAATATTACTACTAAAACTTACTGAAAAAATGGAAGTAAATAAAAATGAAATACAATATTTAAATAGAGTTCTAAAGTATTTAAACAACGAAAAACCAAAAATAAATTTTAGCTAAGTAGATATTTCGCTATAATTATTTTTTTAACATTCTCATCTAAATTAAAGACATAAATTTCAAACTTAGATCAATTACTGAATAAACTGTTAGACCGTTTTATAAGAACTTTTTATTAACTATGAAAATTTAAAATTTATACATTATTATTAAAAAATAATTAGATCATTTTTTGGTATAAATTAAAGAATATAAGGAGAAAAATGGTCGACTTAGTCGACCTTAGCCGATTAATAAAATTATTAGTTGAGTTGACTAAAAGTGCATTTTCTGAAAACTCTAATCGATTAGTCGAAAGAAAAGTTGACTTTAGCTTAGTCGACTAACAACACTAACTTTTGATACTTTGTATGTTTTATTAATAAATTCATTAGATCATACGAAATATACAATTTTGACTTTGACTTTATCCTTGATAAATATGTAATTTTTATTCTCACTTAAACAATTTGATATCTCTATTAAAACACTCTATTAACACAATTTGATGATATTTTAGTCCGTAAATAGAGTATCTTTTGATGATGACAAACTAAAAATTCACTTTTATTACTAGTAAAATCTATCAAAAAATTGTCATTCTTTAATTCATAGTTATAAAATCTGGCCAGTCTTTAAGTATAACATGGTAATTATGGTCAATGGGTGCTTCATTCTCAGTAGTCGCACAGGCTCCCACAGCATCTTATTATTGACACACATTGACTCATTAATTTCGATTTCTTTTATTACACAATTGTACAGTTTAAGTTTTGTTTCATTACTGTTGGTGGTTACTTGCCATCTGACCGAAGTCTAGCCAAGACACCTTTTACTTTTGAAGGTCTATTCTTAATGTCCTTAGTTAAAAATATTTTGTATATTTGACTTGAATTTAAATTAATTTTTACGAAATTATATCTCATTTTTAAATAAATATTAATTTAATAGGAAAAAATATTATTGAAAAATATATTTTTAGATAAATAAAGTTATATACTAATATGGTAAGAACAGTTTGCTTTGATAAATAGACAAGACATGGTTTCTCCAATCTACATTCTGTATTAAATAATGAAATACTGTACTGAATGTATGGTACTGCGAATCAATATAATGCTTATCAATAGAATTGATAATTGAGTTTAAAAAATGCTAGTAAACCCTCACTGAAACTTCTATGGTTTCTACAACAAAATCCTAAATATTAAATGCGTTGTTAACATTATTATTAGATTGATCTGAATTGGAATCTTTATAAGTATGCTAAATCTCTTAAAATAAAAGCTTATTATTTTTATGATTGTAAGAGATAATATTTAATACACGAAGCATTCTTTTTCTATAAGGCTATAAATTTTAAAAAAGTTTTTTATTTTGAGATCAGATTTAATTTTTTTGAATATATAAAAAAAAATGTTAATTTTACTTAATAAAAAAATAAGCAACGCAAAAAAATAAATAAAGTTTAAAAGATAGCATAATGTTTGATAAGAATTTAGGATTAGCTGATTAGTAAAATGAATATTTAAATTTTTTTTAAATTTTAAATCAAATATTAATAAAATTTTATCAAAAACTGTATTTTTAGAACAACAGAAAAAGTTCATTTTAAAATATTTAATTTATCTTTAATCAATTTGCCAAGTGTAAGCTTGTACAACTAGAACTCTATCATTTTAGTTTTTTTAATAAATCAATTAATTTAGATGAACTAAAGCTATGCACTATTCTTATTACGCTATTTATTATTAAGTTTTTTTCTGATTTTGAAAAAAGTTTTGAAGGTATCGGGTGTGCCAGAAAACAGATAAAAATTAATAATGATAACGCTTTAGACGCCTTGCTCACCCAATTACTAGTCAAAACCATTGAAGGAATTAAATAGTTTTTTATTTGGTAGAAAGAGATAATTGAAATATAAAGAAGGGTAGAAAAAAGCTCGAAGTTTAAAAATAAATTAAATTTTTGTTTAAATTGCAAATTATATTAAACTTTGTGCACTCCTCACAAGAAAATATTTATTTTTATTAAGCAATATTTAAGAATCAGATCTTGTATATTGAAGATCATATTAGAACCAGAAGTAAGCAAATCACAGAATGGACAACTAGGCTTTTGGCGCACCACACTTACAAGTTTATTAAAAACAGACTAAACATAAATAAACTAATTAATTAGAAATAGCTCGTTTTGCCAAGCATGTGTTGTGGTATGTTATGTTGATAAATTAGAGCTTAATGCTAGCAAAACATTAAAAACATTCTTATATATCATATATCTAGCATGGAAAGGCATAACCACTAAAACAACAGGGAATAAATTAAATTCAATCCAAGCTCTATTATAAAAATAAATTATTTTTCAGTTTAAATAGTTGTAGCATATGCCCATAAATATTATTTCTCAGCTAAATAAAGCATGTGATCTACCTAAACGAAAAGAACTCTAATATTTCTAGAAAGATTTGATCACTTATGCAAATTATGATATGTTGGATAATCTCGCTATTTCTCCATATAAAAATTTTGCCATGCATTAATGGACAAGAAAAAAGTATTTAATTTATTTTTTTGTTTGTAAAAAATGCTAAATTTAGATTTAAATTGGTTATTTAAAATTGAATAAGATTGTCATAACATTTTCGAGTTATTTTTTTTTTATTTTTTGTTTAAAACTAAAAAGAGAAAAATAAATAATTTTTATTCAATTAATTTTGTCTAAGAACATTTTAATTCTATTTTTTTCTGCATGATAAATTAGCTTCTATTTCAATTAACAAGTTTTTTTTCTTATTTTGGATTCTTTTTGACATCATGTGTCTAAAATTCGATCTTTTTTGATCATTATTAATTTATTTGTATATCTGTACCGAGCTAAGGCTCCTACTATTTGACCATACACAACAAGACATAGTTAGGCCTAAACTCTTAATTTAATAATTATTAAATGGACTAGATTATATAAAAAATAAAAGCTAGTTTTAATTTAAAGATTTTATTAAAAGCAATCACAATCAGTGTAATGGTTGATAATATTTAAATTAAGACTTGGGTCTAAAATGCTTAAGTGCAGCTCTCTCAGCAAGTTGGATGTCAAAAGGTCTCTGTTTAGGTGTCCAAAGTGTCAATACAAGATTGTATTGATGTCCGTTCATCAAATTTTTAATTTGTATATAAACAAGTCTATTTTTTAAAATTGCAACTATTGTTGGTCGCATAGACACAAATTTCGTCTGCACGTACTGTTCTTTAATACATTAGGATCCGTTGGGATTATTTGAATTGTACTGATGTCTGCTCGTCCAATCATTTCAATTTGTATACAAACCCTTTTTTTTAAATTGCAACTTTAATTCAGCACATGGACACAAAATTTGTCTGCGCACACTGTTCCTTTATGCATTAGGATTTGTTTAGATTTAAACTAGCTGTACAATTGGATTGGATTAGCATATTTTTTTTCCATCAACTTGTCCGTTTGGTATTGATATGCTTTGTCTCTCTAAAATGGGAATGAAAAGCAAAAAATTTAGCTGTATACTTTAGCAAACCATGCTTCTAAAACATTTAAATTCCTTTGTTATATTTTCCATTGACTAAGCTTAGTTCTAATTGATTTAGATTTTAAGAGAAAAAATTTAAAAAATGAATGTCGCTCGAGTTCACGACCAGTCCTATGTTACATTGGCCACTAATGAAAACTACGCTCTGGGCGCTCTCACTCTTGGTCAATCGTTGCGCAACACAAACACCAACCGTTGCCTCTCGGTGCTCATAACCAGCGAGGTGCCATCTCCTCTCGTGTAAGTCCTGCCCAAGCCCACTGTTGGTAGGATTCTAAATTTTTCTTTCAGACAACAACTCAAAACTGTGTACGACCTGGTCGAGTTGGTCGACGTGCTTGACAGCAACGATTCGGCCAATCTAGCCTTGCTCAAGCGGCCAGAACTCGGCGTCACCTTCACCAAACTGCACTGTTGGCGCCTAGTTCAATTCAGCAAGTGTGTCTTCTTGGACTCGGACTGTCTCGTGGTGAAAAACTCGGACGACTTGTTCAACCACGACGAGTTCACAGCGGTCAGCGACATCGGCTGGCCGGACTGCTTCAACTCCGGAGTCTTTGTCTTCCGGCCATCGTTGGACACCTACTCCCGCTTGCTTTCGTTCGCCGTCGAACAGGGCAGCTTCGACGGCGGCGACCAGGGTCTCTTGAACTCGTTCTTTCCCAACTGGAGCAGAGCCTCGTTTGTCTTCAACATGACCACAAACGCGTCCTACTCCTACGCCCCTGCTTACAAACAGTAGCCTCAATCTAACAAATAAACAAAGCCAATTAAGCTAATTATTTCTTTTAGGTTCAAAGATAGTGTTCGGATAGTGCACTTTATTGGTGCACAAAAGCCGTGGTATCACACATACAATTTGGATAGTGGCTCTGTTATGGGCAATGTGACAGTACACGAGTCTGAGCTGATAAACCAATGGTGGAGAGTGTTCGCCGAGAGTGTTCTGCCGGCGCTCAATCAGGCCACAGTGGAGAGGATGAGCGTGCAGTTGGTGAGCCGCAGACCGGTGGTGGCGCAGCAACAGCAGCAGCAGGAGGAGGCGGGCGAGACGGCCGGCGCCGAGGTGTACCACGAGCCGGCGCCGACAGCCGTCACTGGACAAGTGATCGGCGGCGTAGAGGTCGGCTCCGAGCAGCACCAGCAAAAGTGGGAACACGGCCAAATAGAGTACACTGGTCGCGACGCCTTCTCCAACATCCAAGCTCACCTAGACGCTCAACTAAAAAAGTAAACCAACATCACCAAGAACAAAGCTTTGGTTTCTATCAAATAGAATTTGTTGTTTTGGATACATGCATATTTTAATTTGTTTGCCTTAGATGCCTCAATCTCTTTCCTTTATCGTTTATCTTATCTTTTCTTCTCAAACTCGACTATTGACACTAGCACACCGATACTTAACTAGACTAAAACTTTAATTTTATTTTAAGTTTATATTTAATTTAAATTTTAGTTTAAAAAACTCAAAGTAAAATTTATAAATTATTTTTCTCTCTCTTTTTTTTTTTTGTCTTTTATGGCTTGTTTTTCGAATTAATTTATAAATAAAGATAGTTTTTTAAGCTTTTTTTCGTATTTGATTTAATTGATTTTTAAATTTGAAAAAATTATAAACAAATGGTTTCGATTCTAAAAGAAATTTAATAAAATATGAATAAGACAATTTTTCAAATAGGTGACATTTTGCCAAATACAGTCTACCCTCGTTAGTCCGACTTGTTTGGTTCGTAAATATAATTTGGTTACAAATAAAATTGATGAGATTTAACTTTTTTAGCTCAATATCCACTACTTAATAACTATGATCCCAAGAGATATGAAGGTAAATTAATAAAAGTGTTACTTTTAATTCAATCTTAAATACTTAACAAAAGTATTTTGTCGAAACAATGATTTTTTAAAAAAATCCAAACAAATCCCAGGAGTCATAATCCTTTATTGGGTTGCCATTTAGTCATCGTTTCAAATTAAAAGAAAAAGATGAATGAAAATTCGGCGATAGTCTAATAAGTGAACAAAAGTTCTAGAGATTGTTAAGCTTAGAAAGTTCACTAACTTGTGATCTTAAAAAAAAAGAATAGAAGCATAATTAAATGATCACTTTTTTTTTTGCTAGAAAAATAAGTGAACTTTTCAAAAACAAGTGAACTAAAAAAATAGCTTTTAATTAAATATGCCAAAACACCGAAATTAGCGGAGTCATGTTAATTGGAGAATTTCAGAAAAAAGGTATTCTATCAAATCAAGGCTGTTACTTTTGTAACTCAAAACTCGAACTAGTTGGTAGAAAAAGAGATAAAAATAGCCGCGTGCAAGCATCGTTTAGGTGTACCAATACAGGCTGTCAAAAATTTCAAAGTGTTTATAGAAATTCTTTCTTTAGTTTATTTAAAACTCCGATGCTCTTGGTAGTTGAAATTATAAAATTGTGGTGTTCACAAATTACAATTTCAAAAGGATTAGATTTGTTAAAAATTAATGAAAAAATAGATTCTAAATCATTAATTAAATTTGATGACGTAGAAGAAATCGATGAAGATGATAATAGAATAGATGTTAAAGATGATGATGATGATGAGTCAAAAGATGGTACATGGACTGATGAAGTTGTAAATCTATCTGAAACTATATTAGATCATGAATCAAAACCTACTAAACCGAACTCATTAGAGTCTAAAATGAACTTGAAAGTGTCCGAAATGGTTAGCCGATTGAACGATATAAAGTTGACGGATGTTAAAAAATCTGCCATTGAACTGGAGAAAGAATGTTATATATATCCAAAACCATCTTCTGATGCCACTGAAGCTGTCCACAAAGTTCTACGTTCTACGCCCGAACAGAGCAAAGTTTTGCGTACAATATGCCAAGAAAAAGGAATAATTAAACATGTTCAAAATGAACGTGGCTTAATAATTCATATCTCAAAAATACATAAAAAAAAATAAAATTAATTAATATTTATCGATTGACATATCTAATATTATCATATCTAATTAAATCAATATTACAATTTAACTTTTTTTTTGATATAAAATTTATTAAATGAACTATGTTCACCAATTAAAAATTAGAAAGTTCACTTTTTTTCTTAGTTCATCAATTATTAAATGAACAGAATAATTTCTTGAAATTTTTAAGTAAAAGTTTTAAAATAATGATATAGAGTATTTTTTCTTTATTAACTTCAGAATAATAAATATATTTTGTTGTAACACTCCCTCCAGCGGGTCCAGGTCTTCCGAGACCCTGTTGGATCTTTTCATATATATTTTTGCTCTCTTATTTTAAAAAAGCAGTTAGAGAAGAAGTGAAGCTTTTATTTTTCCTCCTTATCTCTATTATTTATTAATTTTTGCTAATTTTTATTATTATTATTTCTATCTCTCTATTATTTAGTAGCGCACGCTATTAAATTGGTATTATAAATAAAGACAACTCCAATTTTTTTTTTAAATTGCCCCCATTAAAATTCAATCTTTCTCATTTTTTCTATTTTTCTATAAGACAGCGGTATTATTGCTTTTTTTAATTCAAGTCGAATTAAATCTAACATTATATTAATTTTAAATTTTTCATTAATTTGTCATTAATTAATTAAATTTTTAGAGTTCGTTTATGCTCTGCTGAATAAATTTTAAAAATGATCTATCATAGAACAACAGCTTCAAATCAATTTAACTCATATTCATATCCAGTGAACAATCAGTTGGACAAGCGCCATTAATACAAAATTTTTGTTTTTTTTTTAATTCAACTTCAATTTACAAGCATATACGATTCAGGCGTCAATTTTAGCGACTGCTCAGTTTATATTTTATTTTGTTGATAAACCAAAATTAGAAGAAACCTTTATTTTTATTAAAAAAATTAATATGAACTAAGAAGGATTTGCAAATTTGGGTAAAAAAACTACGGGGTTAGAGCTTTAGTAAAAATTTTGACGAAATTTTCTTGAGATGTTTTGAAAATTTTTGGAAAAATTTTTTTTTTTACAGGGAGTAGTTTTTGTCGAAGTCAAGTAATTTTAGTGCTGAAAATTATCATGAAAATTACTTTTAATTTATTCTTCTACAGTCAAAATCTAAAAAATTATATCTGTTTTCTTTTTAATACTGAAAATGAGTAAGCATTTTAATAAAATTCATTCAATGTTTCTGAGGTAACAAAAAATAGAAATAAAAACGATTTTATTTGTTGTTTTTTTTTTTCAAAGCCTAAAACATCCTCAGAAATCTATAATGCAAAAAGGACCAACTTTTTGCTTTTAATGTGATCTAAACTTTGATTTAGAAACCTCTAGTTGAAATTAATGGTTAATGTGTGAGACTTGCCCCCTAACCCCATTTTTTATTGAAAAATACTAATCACAAGTAATAAAAAAGTTTTTGTTTTAATTTTTATTGTCATTTTAATCAGATTGGTGCAAAATATTAAAAAAGTGTTTTTTTTCTATTTTTATGTATTTTTTTTATTTTTTGTGGTTATTCTAATAAAATTGGGGTAGAAACTTGGCGTATTCTATTTTGTGTGGTTTCGATTTTAAATTTTATTCAAAAATGAACAATTGTTTTTCAGGGTTTTTCAATCACTATACACTTTTGTTTAAATCCTTCCCCTGATAAAATACTTTTCACATGTTTAACACGATCTTCAATATCTTTAGTATGCGGTAAATTTTCTAGTAAATTTTTTAACTTTTCTTTTAAATACTCTAAAGCTTTAAATCTCAATTTACATTTATTTTTTAAAGACTCATAGAGATTATTTTGTAAGCTTCCTAAAGAGGAAACAATATATAATTTGAAATCAATTGAAGATAAATCTTGTTCTTTATGTTCAATTTTAGATCTTGCTAATTTTTCATTTGTAATCATTTTAAATTCGTTTTCTATTCGTATTTTCTCTTCTTTATCATTTTTCCCATTTAAGGACCGAATAAAATTTTCTTTTTCTTTACTTATGTGTGCTTTATATTCAGTATCAAAATTATCATATTTTTCTTCCAAAAAATTTTCCAAAATGTGAATGATTATATAAAAATGTTTTCCAATCGTTTCAATAAAATCTCTTTTGACATCTGATTTTTTTATTTGAAATAAATAATTAGTTTTTTTTTCTGTATTTTTTTCATAAATTAATAAATCCCAAGCAATATTTTGGTCAGATTTAGGCCAAATTATGTGGTAACCAATTTTTTCTATTATTTTTAAATTGTAATCTATTAAATAATTGTTTTTTTTTTATCATTATGTATCTCTTTGCTGTAATCAAAAAATTTAATCATACTATTAAGTACATCTTTTTTATTTTCATCTTTTAAAAGTCTCTTGATAAAATCTTATGATGATGATGATGTATATATTGTATCAAGTGTATCAATAGGTTGTTCATTAACGTTAAATAGTTTTATAATATTTTTTGCTAAGATTTCATAAGAACATGATTTATCTTGATCATTTTTTATTTCTATTTCATTATAATCATCATATTGCAATACCAGAATATTTTTACCATTAACTGATGATGAATTTAATGTTAAGAAGTTGTGAGTGGTCATAATAACTTGTATATGCATTTTATCAACTAATTCTGTTTTTATAATTTTAATAAATATATCCACAAGATTAGCTTCACAGTGAGAATCAGGTTCATCTAATAGAAAAATTTGCTTTATTTTTAAATTTTCATTTTCGATTTTTATATTTTCTTTATCTTTAATTAATAAAATTAAATGTAAAATTAATCTCTCTCCTGGCGATAAATCTAAAAATTATACAACAAATTCAAAAAGTGTCAAATTGACACAGTAATTCCTTAGAGATAGCCATCGGCTTTTTCATAACTTAAACATAAAAATAAAAGATATAAAAGAAAGCAACAAACAATTATAATTTATCAACAAATATAATTTTATCTGCTTGGAAATTTACAATTGTAAATAAATATTTTTTTAGAATTTATTTTCTTTACAATCATTTTAAACAGGCTAAAAAAAGATCTTCAGAAACTTTAAACTTTAAAATTGCTAATAATTTTTATAGTTTTGATGTTGGTTAAAAAAGAACTCGTGGTAAACTAAACAAAAATTTTATTTAAATAGACTTTTGTATCATATATATTGGTTGATTTTATTATTATTATTTTTTGCTAATAAATCTTATTTTTTTGAATATTAGACTTTATGATAAATTTTATATATTTAATATAGTAAATTTCACCCCATGAAAAATATATATATCAACAACCGCTAACCACCACATAGAGTGAGCGGGATATGTAACCGGTTTATAATAAAACAATATTTAATCTTTAAAAGCTTTATTTAAATAAATGAACGTTCTGAAGTTCTAAGAATCGAATTCTTATTTATACCTAAATGGTCGTGTTAAGAACACGAGCTTATAATTAAGACAAGATGTGAGCTGAGTGGTAAATGTATTTGTCAGCATTTCGAAGCGTCTAACTTCTGAGATACATGACAAGTATAATTCTCACTTGTCTTTGTGCATCAGTTAATAAGCTGATGAATAAGTGATAATTCACAGAATAAGTGGTAAGAGATACCGCAATAGAGGCCATAATGAGACCCCAGCTAGACCACGCAGTGTAGATTTGGAATCCGATTTATTGGCATGATTTTCTTTCTTCTTTTCTAAAAAGTCATTAATTCAAATTAACATTACCTGAATAGACCAAGCATGCCAAATATGATTAAATAAGATCATATCATAAGTAATTGTGTATTATAAAATTTAAATGTTGTCATTCAAATTTATAATTACAGTAAATTCTCGAAACTTAGTACATGTAACTAAGTCGGATTTTTAATAAAGATGGTACTTGTTACATGTAACAACTTGAAAAATCCGATTTAGCTACATGTCCTAAGTTTCGAGAATATACGGTAGCAATTTCTAGAAGGCTTAAATTTTTATAAATGTTAGTATTTATTAGTAATAATACTAGGATAAATATAAAATTATCAAGTTTTTATTGAAAAAAAACTTGATAATTTATAAAAAGAGAAGTATAATTTCACAATTAATATACCTATAAAATAATTTCCAATCTTATGACAAATTATTTAATGAAAATATTTGCTAGAAATGAATTCAAACAATTTATCATTAGGAAGAGGCCGCGGTCGGGGCCGAGGGCGAAAAAATCAGACTCAAAAACCAGCTGAAGAAAAACTACCTTCTGAATTAAAAAAAACTGAAATTCCAAATAATGAAGCAAACTTTCCTTTAAAGCCAAAAAAGTTTTCTCTTGGCACAGACTTTGATATTTTGGTCAATTACTTCAAGCTAAGCTTGGAAAAAAAGTCGAAGATTTTTCAATATGATGTTTCGATAAAAGATGTTGAAAAAAATGATGAAAAAAGTTCCAACAAGCTTGGAAAACTTATGTTACAACAATTTCTAAACCAAAATCCCTCATATAGGAATAAAATTCTTTATGATTTTAAGAAAATGCTCTACTGTACTGAAAGCATACAAAATTTAGAGGTTTATACGATTCTTAATTTTGAAAACTGGTCTTAAATATTAAAAATTTAGGTTACATTTGAAAATTCAAATGGCCGTAAGTTTTGTGCATCATTGAAAGAATCTGATCGAGCGAGTGGTCTTGAATTGAGTGATATTCAGAAAACTGATGAAGAACTGGTCAATGTACTTCAAATGATTTTAACTCAAAATATGAGATCAGATGAGAATTATTTTAATTATGGAAAAAGCTTTTTTGAAAACCAAGAAAATAACAGGAAACAAATAGGCATTGGGCTAGATCTAATCGAGGGTGCTTCAATTTCGGTCAGACCGACAGAGAATGGAGCTGCTGTCAACATAAATAGTAACTATGACAATTAAAATTAAGAATAGTTAATTAACTTTTTTTTAAGAGACCAATGCTGCTATTAATCAAGAAGGAAAAAATTTGATTGAAATTATATGTGAATTTTTTAACTGCAAGAAAGATAATGAAGACATTTTAATCAGAGAAATAGACAGAAATTCAGCAAAGTTATTAGAGTTTTTGACAAATCTTGGTTTAATTGATCATTTACAAAGACCTGTTAAAATTAAAAATATTTCTAAAAATAATTCTCAACAGCATAAATTTACACTAAAAAATGAACAAAATCAAATTAGTGTAGATCAATATTTTAAGGATAAATATCAAATAGAATTGAAGTATTCTCAGCTACCTTTATT
The DNA here is from genome assembly GCA_016802295.1 of Brachionus rotundiformis. NCBI lineage: Eukaryota > Metazoa > Rotifera > Eurotatoria > Ploima > Brachionidae > Brachionus > Brachionus rotundiformis. The sequence continues at coordinate 181,428 of JAESIW010000109.1, forward strand.
GGAGACTGGTGGGCACAATTTCATTCCAATGGAAGTGTGCCATTTAAAGACAAGCAGAAGATCGAATTTAAATCCTGGTGAACAATCAGAGATGGTAATTATGAAAGTTATCTCTAATAAAGGAACCTTATTGATTTTTATTTGGTATTTAAAATTACCACCTTTAGCATTAAGAAAATCTAAGATAGAGATATTTTTACCATCAGATCACTCTTTTATTACTTTTTTTATTGTTGATGAAGCACCATCAAAAAGAAATTAAAAATAAAATTTAATTCGCATTCATGTTGCTTCGGAATCTCTACAACCTCCATTTGTTGGTGTTACAAACCTCTGGTCATTTATTTTTTATTTTGAACTTTTGACTAAAAATCTAAAATGTTTGTAGAATTAGTTTAATATCAAATATAATTATTATTATTAATTATTAGCGAGTTATTAACGAGTGAAACAAATTGGCATTTTAATAAGGATTTATATTAAAACCAGACAGCTACAATAGTGAGGCTACTTATTGTCTTGTTCCGCAGTTAGCATTCTGTTGCTTACTGTTATATCATCATTATTTTTATTCTTATTTTTTAAAATCTATAGATTCGAAGTTCAAATATAAGATGTTTGGAAAGAAAAAAAAGAATTGAGGAATTGGTGAATGAGCTGAATTTCAATCAAAGAGATCCGGTTCTAAAAGAATATGGAATCAAAATAGACCCTAAAATGACAAAATTGACTGCAAAAAAAGTCAAAGGGGCAACACTAGAGTATGGAAAAGGTTTGACAACTAAAGCAGAGTGCGGAAGGTGGGATAATATTGGGAAAGTGTTTTATGATCCAAAGAAGATTTCATTATGGATTTTGATTGATTGCAGCAATTTAAGTGAAGACGATTTAAATAAATTTTCAGACAAATTTGTTAAAAATGCTAATAATATGAAACTAATTATTGAAAATCCTATCAAATTAAGCTATAAAACTAATAAAAATAGTAACTTAAGGAATTTTATCAAAGAAAAAATAAAAAAGATAGAAAATGAACAGAAGCGGAATGTTGAGTTTTTAATGATTATAAACAAAAAAAAAGATACACTTAATTACAAAATTTTAAAAGAAATAGGCGATTTGGAATCTGGTTTGATCACTCAATGTATTGATCAGTCCGCTATTATAAAATGGAATAAATACAAGAGACAAAATGAGTTTAATCAAAATATTGACCAACTATGCTCTAATATATGTTTAAAAGTAAATTGCAAGCTAGGTGGTACAAATTTTAAAATTTCGACTCAAGATCCATAGTAAATGAAACAAAAATTTTATTATCTTTAAAAAACTTTAATTTTTTAAAAATATAGCTATCGTGACTATTTAAAAGAAATTTTTGAGAGTGATACAATGATTTTCGGTATTGACGTTAATCATCCAGCTCCAGTAAAACAGCAGAGGGAAAATTTATCTAACAGAGAAGAAGAAAGAGAGTTTGATTCGATAGCAGCTGTTGTAGGAAGTGTTGATAGAAATTTTTGCATTTATCCTGTTTCGATTCTACGTCAAAAGAAAATGGGTAAGCGCGGATTGGAATTAGTTTATCATTTAAATCTTCCGATTTTTGAGCTATTAAATGAATATAAAAAGAAAAATAATGGTAAATTGCCATCTAAATTGATTTTTTTCCGGGACGGAATTTCGGATGGTCAATTTAATAAAGTTAGTCAGCATGAATTAAATGAAATTCGAAAAGCTTGTACAACTATTCAAAAAGACTACACTCCAACAATTAGTTACATTGTTGTTCAAAAAAGGCACCAGACAAGATTTTTTCCAGTCAATTTTAAGGATCAAGTCATACCTGGAAAAAACGAAAATGTCCCACCTGGTACAGTAGTTGATACTGTGATAGTAACACCAGACAAATTTGACTTTTTTATTTGCTCACATTTAGGCATTCAAGTAAGAAAAAAAATAATTATTTTCTTTTATTCTAAATAAAAAAATAAAGGGTACAAGCAAACCGTGTCATTACTATTTGCTTTTTGATGAAAATAAATTTGATTCTAACAAGTTGATTTTATTGTCATTCTACTTATGTCACATTTATGCCAGGAGTACAACAAGTGTGTCCTATCCTGCACCAACATATTATGCAGATTTGTGTGCAGAACGTGGTCGCATGTACAATCTGGAATATGCGTCTGAAACGATTACGAGCTTTGACTATGAAACTGATAGATCAGATAATAGTGTCAGAAATCAAGTCAGGATTGAGAGCGCTCTATTTAAAATACATGATAATCTAAAAGATAAAATGTTTTATATTTAGAGAGTTTAAAATTTATTGTAGACAAAACACAGATTATTAAATCTTTAAAAATAAAAAAAAATTTTTTTGTCAATTTTAGTTTTTTTTATAGCAAAAATTATAATTACAAAAGATAATCGAGGATGTTCTAACGGCACTCAATCAGGACACAGCAGCAAGAGGCGGGCAAATGTAGATAAGTGATCGGCGTGGTAGAGGTCGGCTCCGAGCATCACTAGCAAAAGTTTTGAAAGTCTATTTGTGTCTTTATTGTATTTTTAAGTCACAAAGAAACAAGTTATAAGTTAATCTTTTAGCTAGTATTTTGTGTTTTATCTATTATTTTTTAATATTTTATTGCCATTATCTAGGATCAGTGTTGTACAAAGTCGTAAAGTCAAGTCATATGACTTGACTTGAATGAAAAGCGTCATCTTTTAGTAAATATTAGAATTCTTGGTTTTTTGATCCAATTTAGTAATATAAATATTTTTTTTTGAAAAAAAATATTTTAAAGTCAATTTTGATGACTTGACTTTGAAAAGACTTCTTTTTTTATTCTTTTTCAAGCCTTCACCATTACTCATATATATTATATAATTTCATTATTGCAGGTTTTTGAGTTTTAACGCTGAATTTAAAAATAAAAAAGCTCATTTTTATGTACGCATCTATTATACAGATTCACATGACAGTCCTTTGTTCAAATAGTTTATCATACTTAGTATCTAAAGGATTTATAACAAACCATCAATTAATATTCATCATTTTTATATCTTGTTTGAATTTATTTTTTAAAATTTCATTTTAATTAATTTTCAGAGGTTTTAAATTCATATATTTAGTTGACATGATTTTTTTAATATTTTCAAAAGTGAACACTCCTATTTTTGAAGATTTTTCTATTTTATTGATAAAGTTAATCAAAAAATATATTATTCATACTTAGATTTGATACAATATTCAGTATTATTTGTTCCAAAAATCCATATAAATCCTTATTATAATAATTCAGCTTTTCTTTTCTCATGTGGTCCAACTAAGCTTGAGTTATTTTTATGTTTGGAATTAATTTGGATGGTGCATTTATATATTCATCATATAAAAAGTTTGGTAATTATGAGATTGTCCAAACGACTTAAACAAAACAAAAAAAACTATTATTAAATAATTCTTAATGTTTAGATAAGACAAGTTGGCTGTTTTAGCATCTTCAATCACTCAGGAGTCAAAAGCTCAATATTTGTGCTAAATTTCGCAGATATGTTGGTACAAGATTTATTTTTTATTGATCCATTATCAAGTAATTATCAGTTAAAATTTTTAGATAAATAATTTTAAGATAATTATCAATATTAATAAATTTAAATTTGACAGGTGTTAAAGGTTTTGTCTAAACCCAAATAAGAATCCAAGTTTTTGTGTATAGAGCAAGAACTGTCATTATTTAATTGTCGTATTAGTAAAAATTAGATACCTATTAAAAATTAAAAAAAAATAAATTAATTTTTATTCAATTTATTTTTCATCAGTCTAAATATCCGATAAAACATGCATTTAAATCAATCAATTATTATTCTTAAATAAAAATTGAATCAAATTCATTTATAATAGGAAATTGATAAAAAAACCCTTTTTTAAAACCAATTTAATTTTAAATAAAATAAATTAATTTTGTTGAACATTGTAGTCTATTTATGTTATCTGTCAGATTTAAATTTTTGATCAGAAAATTTCAAAATTTAAAAAAATTAATTGGAACAAATTATTTTATACAATGAATACTAGTGTTTCTGAAAACTTTGGTTACATCAAATGGGCTGGGGCTACAAGCCGTGCCATCGTATTTTACGAATGCTTTGCATTGTTCATACCTGGCATTTTTCTTAACATCATTGAGATACTAATATTCCAGAGAAAAAAGTTCAAAAAAACTACCATGAGTTTTTTCTACACAATAAACTCGATAATTCACATTTGTATCTTCATTCATCTTTTAACCTTTGGAATTCCCATAATTCAGAATAAGAGCTTGATCTTGAAGTCGGACTGGAGCTGTCGCATGTACTTGTTTTTTTTGCGCACTTTGTACCAAGCTAGTTCGTGGTTGAATGTGGCCGTTTCTACAGATAGACTATTTTTTGTCATTTTTTCTCAAAAATACAAATTTCAAAAAGATATAAGATTTCTATCATTTATCTTATTTGTCATACTAGTCATGATATTTTTGGTCAATAGTCCAAATTTTTGGTTCTATATTGTGGAAATAAAAAGCAACACAAGCCTTACCAACCAGACATCTTCAAAATACTGCACATCAAATCCAACAGCTCTTCTATTCAGAGACATATTTGCCATTAGCATACGCACCATAATTCCATTTATACTAATGTTCGTGATTAACCTAGTGCTAATTATTAAAGTAAAACAATCAAGACAGAAATTGAGCCAGAGGAAAAATAATTCCCAAGAATTCAAATTTGTATTTACAGTCATAACAACAACATTCATATTTTTGCTAACCTATTTGCCAAATGTGGTATGGATCGGACTCAGTAACTATTTCCAGAACAATCCAAAAATTCAACAAAGACAGACTTGGAATGCATTTTTGTTCCTTTTCGAGGTGGCATCCTCAGCCACTTATTTTGTCTACTATTCCTTGAACATTTTCTTTCAACTTATCTTTAATAGTGTTTTTAGACACGAGGTATTCAAATTGTTTCCATATAAATGTGTTATTGTACCTGTGGCTGAATTGAACAATTCTTCAAATAATACACAAACAAGATCAGATGTCAGATCAATAAATGTCAAAGAAGGATAGAACACAATTTATCTATTTTTATCTATATAATTTTCCTAGTGTATGCTTTTTTATTTTTTTTGCATTTAGTTTCTCAACCGGTATTGGTATTTGCTTGGTAATGCTTAAATAATTTATAGCTTTTTATAAATTTTTTATAATTTTTTATTGAATTTCATATAATCGTAATATAAATAATAATAATAATAATAAAATATAATCTTTACATGGTTCTTTATATTGGTTCATTGATCATCATTACTTGGTGGGATGTAATAACTAATTCAAGGTAATCAGCATAATAATGCCTATGTCATGAAGAGTATTAAATATAATTAAGCAATCTTGGTTGTTTTTTTTAAAAAGTTAAAAATTTCAAAAAATTATTATCTCAATTAAATTTTTAAAAAGACAATTTTGTTTTGAATATCTCATGGTAAGGGAAATACTGAAAGACTGAAGATGACTTAGTGGAGATGAATCAATCGAAGGATAGCTGACGAATTAATGATACACAACACACATGTTGATCGGACCTTATGATCCAGTAGTAATAGAAGATATAACAAGAAGGAGAATATGGGTTTATATGGTAGAAAAAAATGTGTATTTAAGCCGCAGTTAGAAAATACTAGAAAAATTTAATCACTTTTAATAATTAAAAATTAATATCCTTTTTTAAATATGATTTTTAATGATAAAATATTTCCATTGATATAAATCGTGATCGGAAGTTAATCCTTTAGCAACAATTTTTTATCTTTTATCATCTATTAATTATTATCAGGTCTTTTTTTCAACTTTAATTAAAGTCATCTTTTCATAATTATGTAGGATTAGTTTAATTAAATAAAATAAAATTCTGAGTATAAAACATAAAAATTTAAATCAAATCAGATTAAAGTAGTTCTAAAATGAATATTTCATCTAATTGTGAAAATAATTTACTTCCACTGATTACGGACATATTTAATGTTTACGTTTTGCCACCTATTTGCTTCATTGGTATCACACTAAGTCTTTTCTGCATAATAATTGCCAGCAAATTTGAAAATAATGCTGTATTTTTTTACATAAAAATAAACTCTTTGTCCGACATGACTTTTTTGGCAATTAATTTTTTCATTGGTATAATTAGATGTGGCAGCATATGCACCTTGGACACAACCTACGGAGCTAAATTTTATGAAAAATACATTTATCTATTTTTAGGTAGCACTATTCTCATGATAAGCTCATTCATTGAGATAATAATTATTCTAATCCAGTATTTGACCATTTGCCAAGTTCACCTAATGGAAAAATTGGAAAAAATAAACAAATATATCATTTTATTAATTCTATTAATCATATCATTAGTCTTAAACAGTCCAATAGTAATAATTCGAAAAATAGATCAAACAATTAGTCCAGAGAGTGCTGAGACTATTTTTTCCTTGCAATTAAATGAGTTTGGCAAAACAGAATTTGGACGGATTTTGTCCATCATGTATGGTTTGATCCGTGGGGCCTTTTTGTTCATTTTGCTTTTAATTTGCAATGTCTTGCTGACTTATGAATACAGAAAATATCTAAATAACAAGAAAAGAGTCCACCATGCTCCAAATACATTTCAGTAAGCAGAAACCAAAGTAAATCAGACGCATGTTCGACTGATACCAAAAAAAGTTGCATGAAAATTGCCAATTTAAATGCGCGCATGAGCTCAATGCTTATATGGATGAGTGTCTATTTTTTGATCAGTCACATACCATTTTCAGCAGCACCAATTCTTTTTGCCCTAAACGTCAACAAGACTTTTTACAATGGATTTTTGATTTTTGCCAACTTGGTACTTTTTATGTCACATGGATTTACGTTTTTTATATTTTTTGCGTTTAATGGAAAAATTCGTCAACAAACTTATATGTTGTTTAAAAAAAATACCTAAAAATGTTTATTTTTAATTGTATATTTAACAGGAATAAAAGTTTTTTCAAATCTTCGAAAAGCTGTTTTTATTGATAAATTATTAAATTAAGTTTTATATTGATAAAAAGAAAGTATAGACATATATAGGTTAATTTAAGTTTAAAAAAAATATTTGGAATTAAAAATGACATATGATTATATAACGAGTCAAATATATTTATTAAAAAAACAAAAATACTGAAGATAGTGTAAATTTTTTACGGCGTTTTCGGGAAATACATTTCTCTGAAGTTACATAATTCCTTATAAAAATATTTTATTTCGAATTAAATATATTTTCAAATAGATTAAAACTTTCTTAAACGTGAACTGACAACTATTGTATGATCACATTTATATTGTTTAATTCATTTGCTGCAACTGCTAATATGTACTTAATTCCCTTTTTTTTTTCAATTTTTTTAATTTAAAGGTAAATCAACAGGCTAGTGCTCTTGTCATAAAGACTGATTAACACTCCATTTAAGCAAAAGATAACATTCTATCGAGAATTCTATATTGAAAAGCATATAATCCATATTTTTCTAAGAAGTTGTTAATGTCATTAAAATCATTTACTTCAAATTTGAACTTAAACAGTTTAAATATAGATAAATAATAACTCTTAGCTAACGTAATTGCTCGATTTTAGTGACATGTTCTTATGTATCGAACACTAGTTTTCATTTTGACCTTTTTCGACTATTACGACATGACACTGTAGTCAAAAAAGGTCTAAAAATGTTAGTTTAATTATAGCCTCTTTTGAGAAATAGCATAGGAGAGTCGAGCAATAATCAAAATAAGGCAATATAAACGTCTCAAAGAACTGTATATTTGCAGAAGTTGATAGAAAAGTCTCTTTATACTGAATAATTTTTTATTCACATCTAATGAGATACTACATGCAAAATTAGAAAAGTTTAGATTTTGATCAATTTTAAAACCTTAAAGAGTCATTTCATTTCCACAAAGATTAATCATCAATTAATATCAACCTTGCTAAAATAATACCAATCATTAAGATTGTGAATGGTGCCGAAAATTTTTTCAAAACACTATCTAAGTCATTATCAGAATGACTAATCGTATTATCATCAGCAAACATTTTTATGTCAAATTTCCTAAGAGATAAGGAAAATCATTTATAAAAATCAGAAAAATAAGAAGACCTAGAACTGAACCCTGCGGTACACCTAACTTTAGAGCTGTAGGTTTTGATCTTTGGTTACCAAGATGAACTATTTGAGACCTATTAACAAGAAAATTGGAAAGAAGACCTAAGGAATTATTGTCAAATCCATAGTGAAAAAATTTCAAGAGAAGAAGATTTGGATCAATCACGTCAAAGGCGTCATAAAAAGTGATAAGGTAGTAAGTTTAAAGTAACATATCTATCACAATTATTATATTTATTTAACTAAAGTAAAAGTTATTTTGACAACTTAAATTAATATAATTGCACTTTATTATTAATTCTTCACAAATTTATATAATATCAAACAAAATCAATTAAATTAGAAAAAAATTGTTTTAGGGATAATTATTTTTGCTATACAAAAGGTTGCACAAAAAAGATAAAAAAAATTGTTCGGTATTATTATTTTATTAATAAAGTTACGATTCAATTAAAAAAATTCATATTCAAATAAAATATATACAATTTTTTTAATTTTTGTAATTTTTTTTTCTTAAGTGACAGTTTAATAAAATAATTACACAAGTATTATTTTTGTTTTATTGTGATTATATTTATTATAAACTTATTTAATTTATGGTTGTTTTTATTATTTTTGTTGAAAAAAATTATCTCTCTATTAAAAATAGATAGTTGTTCAATTAGAATTGACAATTTATATTATTTAGATAATATTTAATAAAATTGACACTAACTTCAGTACTTAAGTTTTTATTTTATTAATTTTGTTTTAGCTTTGTATTAAACGCGATAAAAAATTTAGGTTTTGGTTCGGACAGCAGCTAAAACATGCTGGTAAATTGTGCTAATAAGTCAAGATTTGGTTAATCAAAATAATTAATTTTCAAAATCTTGTTATCTTTTTACTTACATAGCCAATGCCAAGATGTCTCATTTAATAACTTTAATTTGCTTCTACTATTTAAAAGAGCACCCTTATCTAAAATTAAATACAAAAAAGGCTAGAATTTTATTTTTATAAAAGAAATTTTTATTTGATACAAAATGTCTGCTCAAGACTTTATTGAATATTATAAGAATATTGTCAATAAATGTGAGGTTATTTTCCATTTTAAACGATTTATCCAACAATGTTACTCTTATGATGTAATTGAACCAATTAATTTGAAAGTCCAAACTGTGCCAGTTGATTTCTCCAAACTCAAAGACATGCTGATCAACAATTTATGTCTAAATCAATTTTTTTATACCAAAGACTTTTATTTCACTGAAGACTTTTACCATTTGTTCACTATTCTGACAGAAGTAAGTGTGACAGACCAACGATTTGGCCAGATGGTCTTGCTCAGCCTAATTAGTAAGATAGAACAGGATTTTTACTTTTTTGAAAATTATCTTCAAGAAATTGAACGATTTGAATTAACTAATTCACTACCATTCGAGTCACCAATTCAACTATTTAATACATTTAAATCTAATAAAATTATCAAAAACGAAATATTAAACATATCTAAAAGAATACTTATGCTCAACCAAGTTGATTATAATTTTGAACAATTAGAAATTTTATTTTTCAAATATCCTGATTATCAGCTACTTGGATTTTCTGGTTTTAACCAAATTTATGTGGCATTTAGGCCTTTAGTTGCTCTGGTGAAAAAATTAGCTACCAATCGAGTCAAAGAAGATGCTGATCTTGTCATAAAATTGGAGTTTTTAAGGCTATTTGTTTACTTGAGTGTACATGTGGTACTTGTTTGGACAAAAGATGACCTTAATTTTCCACATCCTAGAAGCAAAGACTTTAAGCCTAGTTGGGTCTTTGATTCAAATATTTTGACCCAGAATCGAATTCTGAATTCAAATATAAATTGGTTTGAGTATGAAGATGCTGACTTGGATATTTGGAGGGTATTTTTTGATAGCCTTATTTTTCACAATAGACTTGTTTACTTTGATGTGAAAAAGTCAAGAGTCAAATTCAAAAAGCAACTAAATCCAATGCTTGGTATTGATTATTTTTCGTTTTATTAATTTTTCAATAAATACTTAATTAAAATTTAATAAGCATTTTTTTAACCTTTAGTTTGATTCATTTGATACCATTAAAGATAACAGTTATGGTTATATTATTAATATAAAATCCATATAAAAAAAAAATTAATTATTTATTTTTAATGAGTTTAATTCTTGAAACTTTATGTAAAATTTTCATATTTAATTTGAATGCTGTTGACAATACTAATTATAATAAATAATGTCACTTAAGGTAATATTTAAGAAAAATCTTTTAAAGTTTTTTATTTTAAAATTTAAAAAATTAATATAAATGAAAAATAATATTATCAACTTAATAAAAGTAAAAAATAAAATAATTTTTAATTTTCTAATGAAAAATTACGATTCATTGTAAAATGGTTTCAAGAAGTATTTTCCTTAATTAAAACCAGCTTTGTCATGATTAGAACGACATTGTTTGACATAAACAATGGCGCATATTTAAGCCTTGGAAACATTTATAAAATAAATTATTATAAAAAAAGTCGTCCTAATTGACTATTTAAAAGGTGAGCATCATTTTAAATGATAAAGTTATCTTTTACAAATTATTTTTTTCATTTAAAATGGATTCAGAAATGGGAAATAAGCTACCAACTCTAATTGAGCCAGAATCTTTGGATAATCTTATTAAAGAGCCCGATTTTGACAAAAAAAATCGAATAATAGAAGTACATCTTGGACCTGGCGCACGTGGAGACTACGAGGCGTAAATTAGATAATAAAAAAAAAAACTAATTTATTTCAATAATTAATTTAGCTCTCACATAAAAAACGCCCTTTTTTTTGACACATTTTCCTGCTTTGAGCCGACCAAGCTCTTTCCCAAAGACTGGCCTAAACCTGACAAATTTGCCGAATACCTTGGTGACATGGGTATATCTAATAAACATAATGTAATTATATATGATCGAACACAATACGGTTTTGCTGCTGCTTCGAGAGTATGGCTACATTTGAGAGCATTTGGTAATCAAAATGTCTCAATTCTGAACGGAGGTTTAAATGCTTGGAAAAGCAAAAATTTTGAACTTACCAATGAAATTAGGACTTTTCCAGTATAATTAAATAATAACAGGATGTAAAAGATAATAAAATTTATATTTTATTTAAGAAAGTAGAATTTAAAATCAAGGAGAATAAAACTCTGGTAAAAAATTACGATGACATTGTGAGATGTTTGAGCACCAAATCGGCGCAGTTGGTTGATGTAAGAACAGCTGAGGAGTATAACAAAGAAAATCAAGTTCTTGGTCAAAATTTTATTCCAAGTTCAAAAAATTTTCCTTTTCCTGAACTTTTTAATCCCGATACGGGCAAAATAAAAGAAAAAGCTCAAATAATTGAGAGTAATATAAACAAAATTAATTTTTAACAAGAGATAATTTAATTTTGTATAAAGTGTTCCAAAAAGCGGGAATTAATTTGAGCGGCCAAGTGATTCTGTATTGTAACACTAGTGTAACAGCTTCAATAGTGGCGTTTGCCGCCTTTCTGATCGGACATGAAAATATTCCAGTCTATAAAGGATCCTGGATTGAATATTCCCAGCGAAAAGAAGAAGAAGTAAAAAATCAATCCGAATAGAACATATATTTATTATAAACTTTAAAAATTTAATCAAAATTTTAGAAAAAAAAATATATTTTTTTTTGTATAACTTTTATTTTTTGATAAAAATTTTTTCATCTAAACAGTTAAATAAATTTAGATAACTTAAAATAAAATAGAAATAATTTTTTATCTTATCTAAAATTGGGTGCTTTAATGCTTAATCATTTATCTCTTAAAAATTAACCATAAGAAACAGCTAACACCAATACACAGGTATTTTTTTCTTTTTCTTTTGATTGTTTTTGCCATTAATTTTTTTCAATTTCTAATTTAAATATTAACAAAAATCAAAAATAAAATTCTTTATTATTTAAAGGCTTTATCTTTAGAGATAAGGTCAAGATGGTATATTATATTGGTTAGCATTGTCTTAATTATTTTATCTACCAGAGTCTTACAAACTCTGCCAAAATATTTTGGGTGCACAGTTATGCATAGTGTTTTCGAAGCCCAAAAAAAGTTTTTATGAATAATCTACAAAGATACTTGACAGTCAAAGATAGTAAATTTAAAAATATTGCCTTTTTAGAATGAATCATTGAGACCAAGAAGAAATACATATAGTTTTATTTTTTGATGATATAAAAAATTCATAAAAATATAATAAAAATATAAAAATGTAAGTGGTATGAAAAGCATTGAAAATTACCTAATTTTGGATCGTTTGATTGATCGAAATGGTTCTTAAGAATAAATTGGTTTATTTTCTTCCTCTTTATTTGAAAAAATATGTTGATTAAATTTTTTAGCTTGTTAATTAAATGTTTGTATCAGATGGAATTTTTACATAAATAAATTTTTTTTTAATTAAACTTGTTAAACTAATTATTTTTTTATTTTGAAAATCACATTTTGTTACATGTAGCTCAATTAGATAAAATAGAATTACAAAATATTAAAAATTATTCGATTTTGTTTATTTTATTATATACAATAAAATTTTGTGGTAATATTTTTTTCCAAAGAGTTAAGTAGTTAATTTAAGATTTTAAACTAAGATTTATAGATAATCAAATTTTATGGTAAACTATTCTAAACTACGCGTAATATAATCTATACCCATAAATTTATTAAAAATGACCATAAATATAATAAAGTTTCCATAAATTTATTTAAAATAGAATAAACTTAACAGTTATTTATCAAATTGAATAAAAAAGTAATAGAAAATAGAACTATTGTACCATTTTATTTATAAACACCAAATTAGAAAACTCAATGACCATATGGTACACAAATTGAATGGATTTATTAACTAATTAAGTATACAGACTTTTGAATGAATCTTTTAGTTCATGTTTTTTACTTTTATTCGTATCTTTTTAAAAAAATGCAATTAAAAGTCCTAAGTAATCTTTGTTGGTCTAATAGAATGGCTTCGATCAGAAAAAGCTTTAGTCTCTTCATACAGCTTTATATTGAGGTTTAAATACACCTAAAAATGGGCTCTTCTATTTTTTTTGGAGAAGATTTGCATGTATATTTCATTGGTTAAATTATATTTTTAGGGTATTGTGTATTTGTAAATGAAGAGTATTTAAAGAGTTAATTTCGGAACCATTTTTTAATTACTTGAGTAAATTAATTATATCTGCTACGCCTGGATACGGTTAAGCTAATGAAATAATTTTTATTTAAATTTGTTTTATTTTATTAAACAATTCTCTCACACAGTCCTCTTAAGCAATCTGTCCACTCTCTTTCTGGTCTTCCTCTTCCACACTTTCCACTCGAAATATCACCAAATAGAACAATTTTTGGTAAACGTGTGTCCAACATTCGTCGTACATGTCCTGCCCATCTTAGCCTTTTTGTTCTGACGATTTTATCAAGCGAGACAGTCTTAGTTTGATTGTAGAGTTTTTGTTCTGACAAACCAATTCTTTGAGGACCTACTATCTGCATCAAGCGTCTTTTGTGAAAACTATTTTGTTTTTGACAGTCAGAAGGACTGCATGTCCACATGGTAGTCGCCTTTACTGTAGCTAAATAAATCTTACTTTTTGTTCTATAACTAATTTCCGGTTTATTCCATATTGAATTCAAGCACTGAAATCTGTAAACTCCAAGACCTATTCTTCTTTGGATCTCTGAACTCGATTTCGAATCGTTTGTCACACGACATCCCAGGTATATAAAATGGTCAACTTGTTCAACCTCTTTACCCCTGATTCTCAGAGCCTCGCGTACCGCATCTTTAACATTAATTGACATCTTTTTTGTCTTCTTGATGTTGATCTTGAGTCCCCACTTAAGCATGGCCACATCAAGTCGTTTCATACAATCGGACAAAGCGTTTTCATTTTCGCATAGCAGTACTAAGTCATCTGCGTAAAGGAGTGCTATAATGCGTTGTTTCCCTGCCACTTTCGTGGCCAGTTTATTATTATTATTATTATTAATTTAACTACACAATTAATTACATTAATTAAGATCTGAGTTATATAAATGTTGGTTGTGGAAATATTCGATTAAAAAAGTATTTTTGGTTAAGAATTAAATTAAAAACTTCATTCTTTAAGTCAAGATAAATATCAAAAGTAATAAAAATTGCATACAATAATCGATAATAACTAGATAAATTATAGTGTTATCAAAAAATTGATAACAACTGGTTTTTCATTTAATGAGTTTTCTCTTGATGAAATTAAAAAAGCTCTGAATGAACTACCCTCTTCTAGCTCAACTAGTTATATTGGTTTTCATCCTATGATATTAAACAGACTTCCAGACTACCAAAATATAAAAATAAAATTCTTCAATTTGTTAGTTCTGTTAAATAAAAAAAAAATTTAATTAATAAAAAAAAAAATTTAATTATTTATTTAAATTAAGAAATTTATTTCCAAAGTTTATCCATTATTAGACGATGAATGAAGCAAAATTTTTTAATACTTGAATTTCTAATCTTTGGAAGCTTTTTTGTTTGCTTTGAAGGAATTTTCTTATATTTTGTTTTATTTTATTGAACAATTAAACTACACAATTAATTACGGCCGCTAATAAGTGATGTCCACAGAGCTTAATAAAATCTACCACAAATATATAGGTTTCATAACGAAAATAATAATAATAAAACAATTTTTTAATTTGATGATAACTAATAAATGATATTTATCACTTTTTTTTAATATTAAAAACAAAATTAATAAAAAATGATCAAAAATATTTCACTCATAACAGTAATTTATTTTTTATTGATTAGCTTCAGATCAAATTTATTAGTTAATGAGTTAATTAATTTAATTTTAATGTCCAAAATTGAGTAATATAAATACAAAATGACTTAACCAAGTAGTATTAATAAATTTTAAAGTAATAGGTATGAATGTTCCAATAGAGAGAAAAAGAAAAGTTGGTGTATCATGTTACCAAAATCAACCGTCTGATTGTGTAGTATCAGAAGAAATAATGGTCGACGATGATGAAGACGAGAGCAGCAATGAGCCCGAACAACCGAGACCAAGTAAAAAAGCGAAGGCATCTAGTGAGACTGATGATGCAAACGTTAACATTAACAAATGTACTCAAGATTAATATAATATTTTTTTTGTTTTAATTAATAAAAATTTGTATTACTTCTATTAAAATAATTCGATTTTTGATATTTTTATTCAAAACTAATAAAACTGTCTAAATTCTAACATATTTGTTTTTTTTTATTAAATTTGTGACAGTAAAATATTCATGATCAATTAATTACATTAATTAAGACCTGAATTGTATAAATGTTGGTTGTGGAAATATTCGATTAAAACAAATAAAAAATTGATGGTAAACGAATTAAATTAAAAACTTCATTCTTTAAGTCAAGATTAATATCAAATTGATAATTTTTGAAACTTTGGCATTACCATTATATAAAAAAAATTAACTGAATTTTATTTGTTTTTTTATTAAATTGTTTAAGTGAAAAAAATTATTGTATAAAATTGAAATTATTAATTAATTGTTAGTAGACAATATTTAGACAAAATAGAATTTAGAAAAAAAATTCAACTTAATTAAATGAGCTCATCAAAATGTGACACAAAATTTATTATCAAATCATAATTAAAATAAAAATTTAAAAAAATTTTAAAAAGTGGCACTGCTGGGAGCACGCGTGTCGTGCGGCGCCGGCTTCTCCCACACGGAACGATCTACTTCATTCAAACTAACTAACATACTTGGTAAGGCACTAACTGTGATTAAGAGAAGCAGATGCGCTCACGGCCCGGTGCGTCCGCGCGCCACTTGTTCAAATTTTTCCAACAAACATCAATAATTGGTGCCTAGCTAGCCATTTTGTCCTGTATGCAATAAATTGCAGTCATCCTCGTTTAAAGTTTCACATTTTTTTGTTTACCAAGTCCAATTTAAAATAGAAAGAAGATACAAATTTTAATTTAATTTAAAAAAATTAAAGTCATTTAGATTTATGATGAGTATAAAAATTAATTAGCAAAAAATTTTTTGTATAAAAGAAGAAGAAAAAAAAAGATTAATTTTCATAAAGTAAAAATAAGTGAAGAAGACAAAAGCCTAGTCTTGGTCGCATCCAATGCTGTTGTGCTCGCAGTCGGCGATCAAGTGCTGCAGCTGGGCCTCGGTGAGGCACGAAATTCTGGCCACTTCGTGGAACACCTGGTGCGAGTACTTTTTGTAAATGGTGTTGTATTTGGACTGGGGCGCCAGCTTGACCAGCTGGTTCATCTGGGGCACCAGGTGAATGAACTGTTTGAGAAAGGCGCCCGTGAAGTAGACGAGCGTCTCGTTCCACTCGGTGGCGGTCAAGTTCTGCGCCGAGACGATCTCGAGCGCCGGGTTGTCGCTCTCGAACTGGACGGCCATCTTCATGGCCAAGTAGAGCGCGGCGCAAGCCTTGAGCGAGTCCTGGACGTACGCGAACTGATAGTCCTGCAGACTGAGCTCGAGTATGTACCTGGCCAGGGTCAAGAACTTCATGTCGGCTCTGATGCACTTCGAGTATCGACGCAGGAACGTGTAGCTCAACGGCACGCCAATGTCGAACTTGACCGTCTTCAAGATGTCTATTTCCATCTTGATTAGCTCTTTTCTGTCGTAGGCATTGTCGCTGACGAATATAAAGTCGTCTATGATCGGCGGCATGCGCTCCTCGAACTTGCACGCGATGAACATGCCCGCGGCGCCCAACAGCTGCAGCTTTTCCTTGGGTATGGCCCGCTTGTTCAGGTAAAGGTCGAGCAGCTTGACGCTCAAATACAACACCTCGTGATTGAACTCCAATTGTTGCTGCACCTCGACCATCCAATCGACGAGCAGTGAACGCATGTGCTTGTTCAAACAGGCCTGGTCTTTCATGTAGTCGTTGACCACAAATTGGTGCTCGCGCTTGCGGTAGTATCTGAATATTTGTTTGACGTAGTCGGCCGAGCTGAACTCGTCGTTCTCGTCGCCGGCGTCAATGTCCACCCATCCGGTCACTTTTTCCGGCTCGAGTGGACGTTGTTCTTTTTGCAAGTCGAGCTGGTTGGTGGCCTGTTCGATTGAGTCAACGGCGACTGTCATTTCGTCGTTGGTCTTGGCCGGTTTAGGGTTTTTGAGCGCTGCTTTTTTGCCATTGTCGCAGTTGGTGCGGCTTGCCGGCTTGGCTAGCTTGATGCTTTTTTGCGAGGCGAACACTGAGGCGCCGAAGCGCGACTTTTTATTCGAGCTCGACTGGTCCGACTTGGGGTTGGTAGATTTTTGGACTTGTTCGTTGGAGAGCGCTTGTGGTATGCTCGAGTTCGAGTTGGATATGTTTTCGAGAGCGGCGCGTTTTTTTTTTATCTGCTCGGGCGCTTGGAAGCAGCCCGGCTTCTCGTGAACGCTTTGACACGAGGCCGAGCTGTTCTGGTGGTTGATGGACAGCACGGCCTGGTTGCTGAACGTTGTCTTGTTAAAAGTGGCCAAGTTGGATTTTTTCAATTTACTCATTTCAAATAGTTATAAGTGTAGAGCTTAAAGTGAATTGTTGGCGCTAAGCTTTTTGGTCTGGCTTGTTTGACTGAATGAGAGAACTTAGTGAACACAGTTGAGATTTGAATTTTGGTCGCGAACAACCTTGAACTTTAATTTTTGAAATTTTAGCCTGCAGTGAACAATCAAATTTGTTGACTGATTTTTTGTTAACTTACTTTTGCACTTACAATTGTTTTATTTTTTTCTCTTTATTTTTGATCAATAGTTTATTGTATTAAATTTATAATAGTAATTTTTTGTTACATATTTTTTAATAAAATAGAGAAAAGAAAAAATTATTTTATTAAATTCATTTTTATGTCAAAATAATGATAAAAATATTTGTTACTTTTGCACTTAAATTGTTTTTTTTTTAACTTTATTTTTGGTTTTGAAATGTTGAAATTTACAACATTTAAGCATTCAATTAAAAAAAAAAACATAAATCTAATTTTCTCAGATTTTGTAAAAAAATTCAAAAAATTTAATTTAAATATATCAATGTTTTATTTCTTAAATAATTATATAAACAATTAATATTTTCTAATTTGTGAAACTTTTTATTTAAATAAATGAAGTGTTAATCGGTCTTTATGACATGGGCACTAGCCTGTTGATTAACCTTGAAATTAAAATTGAAAATTGAAAACTAAAATGGTTTTGTTTGTAACTTCATTTTTGGTCAATAATTTATAATACATCTATTCGGTCTTAATTTTTTTGCTAAATATTGTACTATATAAAAAAATTCGTATTAATCTAAATTTTCTATAGGAAATATTTTCTTAGGTATACTGAGTTAATGGTATAAAATCGGCCTTTACCAAGTATAAATAAATAAATTTATAATATATATATCTATAAAAATCTTTTATATTTTATATATTTTTAATAAAATATAGAAGATAAATTTTCTTCTAAATTTTATAAAGATTTTTTTTTCTTGATTTTCTTAATTGTCTAATTTTTTACTATATTTTTACAAATTTTCAAGTCTTATGTTCAATTTAATATTTATTAAAATTTTTTTAATAAAATTTAAGAAAACAAAGAAAATTTTAGTTCGAAAATTATTTTTTTTCGTTCATTTTTTAATTCAATAAATATATATAGAAGAAAAATAATGCTGAAAATTTTAAAAATTACGATCATGTTATATTGAAATAATAATATAATACCCTTTTCAATATAAATATATTGCTTTTCACGACCTATAAAGATAAAATCCTTTCCAAAATGACCAAAAGAATAATCAGAGCTGACTGGATCGGTTAGCGTCTCTTCCAAACTGAAGCTGAAGGCCAGTCTCTCAGGTTGGACAAACAGCAGACTTATCGGCCCATTCTAAATGATGGATACCCCTAAATTCACTACGAAATTGGTATACCAGGCCGCTGCCGATGAGTATTGGCCAAAACACTCATGGTATGCCAAAATTGATTTCAAATAGTTGTCCTTAAAAGATGTCCTTTGGACTCTAAATAGCCCCTTACATCCAGCAAATGTTGCTTAACAATGTCCTAAAATACAATACTGGGTTACTTGACCTTTACCAAATATAATTGTGGACACTTGAATGGCCTGTTAATCGTACATACAGATAGAGATAAGATAGAAAAAAATAATACTCGACGAAGAAAGATATTTTTTTAACTACTGATTAAAATAAAAATCTAATCATTTGGAAATGAGCATTTTTAATGATCCAAGTAGAATTTTTTTTAATTTTTAAAAACAACTTTAATAAATACAAACAAAAAAGACAATTCTTTGAATGAAAGTTTACTCTCAACTTACTTTCAAATCAAATCAAAATCAATAGCTCAAATTTTAAAAATAATGCCAATCTTCTTTTAATCAATTTTCGTTTAATTCAAAATAATCAATAAAATTGTAATAAGTAAAAAAAAGGAATTAAACTTTGAAAAATTTTTTTCAGTGTAATCGAATTTTTGTCAAGTTTTTAATGACTACTTTTTAAAAATTATTTGGCGCCAATAATTTAAAATCAAATTTAATCATAAATTTTCTTGAATTTTTCTATGATAATTAAACAACAAAAAATAATTAATGAAAAAAATGAATATACTGTTATTTCTAAAAATAGTTAAATTCAATGAATAGGTCAAAAATAAAAAATATTAAATTTTTAATAAAAAATTTCTAATTAACTTTAGCATTTATTTATTCAATTAATTTAATAATCAATAATAAATTTCTATATTAATGATTCTGGCAAAAAATTCAGTTAGCTTTTTTGATTGATCATGTTTTGTAATATTCTCTGAGCATTCAAAGCAGAAATATGATAAAAGTTAGATTCTTTTGACATAATATTGTTAAAATCGGAAGACTAAAATGAAATTATTTAAATTCAGATAATAATTTTTAAAAACAGATTAACAGACACTCAAAAACAAGGACATAAATTCCACTGCTGAGCTTAAGCTTTGAAATTTTAGAATTTGTAAATTGCTTATTAAAACAAATTCGGTCTGCAAATCAACAAATAATTTATCTGCAAAACTGGTTTCACAAATAGCAAGAACCAAGCCATTGCCATGACATAATCGAAATTCGTTAATTCTTAATTATTAATATAAAGAAAATAAAAATTTTAAATATTTTACTTTTTTGAGATATCAATAAGTTTAGAATCAGTCTTAAGGCTAAGTATATAAAAAGCGGCACGTTCAGTCGGGCAAATAATAGAATATGGCAGAATACTTTTGGAAACTATTTTTAGTTAGGAAAGAAATTCAAAAATATTCTAAAAAATACCTTTAATTTTAAAAAAGTTTAATATCAAAGAAATAAATTCACGATTGTTCTCAAAACTGGAGTGAATAACAATCAACTTTTGATGTGTAACGTTTGTGCTCATATCAAAAAAATTAAATGAAAAAATTAGAAAAAATTTTTATAAATTGAAATATTTTATTAATTTTTATTCTAAAATGAGTTTTTAATTCGAGTTGAAAATAGTCACGTTGATAGTCTAGTATGTTAGAAAGCGAAAAGCAACATAAAAGCCATCATGAGACAAAAGAGGCCCATGGCCTCTGATAAAGCAAAACCTAAAATGGCATAGGAGAACAATTGCTGTTTTAGACCTGGATTACGGGCATAGCCGATGACTAAACTTCCGAAAACTGTTCCAATTCCAGCTCCTTTGAGAAGAGAACAAATTGAAATTAACTAAGAGATTTAGATGTCAATGTTCTTACCGGCCCCGGCTACTCCGACTGTGGCTGCACCAGCTCCGATGTATTTGGCCGCCGAGTCAATGTCGCTTCGAACAGCACTAGTTTGAATCGAGGCTGATTGAATTTTGTTCAATGCAGCTGGTAGAGCGACGGCTGGTTTTAATGAAGTCTTGTTAAAGAGGAGAGCGCGTGTGGCACAAGATCGGATAATGTTGCTAGCCATTTCGATTAAGAATAAAGAATCTAAAAGCAGGTTGAGTAAAATTTATTTGATAAAATGTAACACAACTCATATATGTATAACGCTTAAAATCTAAGATTTGCATTCTAGAGCACAAAAAGCCTTCTAGTTTGGCAAAACTAACGTTTTTCAACAATATAAAAATTTTGGCTTTTTTTCTAAACACTAAATTCAAAATGCCTTAGCCTACGCTATACTATACGCAATCAAAGCACAATAGTTTGAAAAATGTTTTTAAATTTAACCTAGCAAAGTAATTCCAAGCTTACTTTTGTTCTTGCCCAAATTTAATTTTGGCTCTAAAAGATATTTCTTGGTTATCCTGTTTCATTTAAAAGCTAATGGGCTACTTATGTTCCTACACAATATTAATAAGATGGATATTTGAATATTATTTCCTTTTGAAAGTTAATTAACTAGATTTAAAAACTAATAGAAATAAGGTATATTTATAATAAAAGATTTTCGAATAATAATCATTTATGGAAGCCTTTTATTCTTTTATCATTTTTAAACTGTTAAAGTGATGTAACTGAATTTAAGAAGTTATTTAAATTTTTTCCAATTAACATATTCCTAAAATTCGGGTGTTTATTAGCTGGGAAAATACTGTGTCTGTTAAAAATTAATAATATATCAAATCGTATTATTCTTATAAATTAAGATATTTTTTAGCTTTATTTATTATACAACTAAATCATTCAAGAACGTTTACTTTTTATCGTAATCCTGTTTCGTTCCTGTTCAGATTGTCCTAGATGGATAATTTTTTCCAGCTCAGTCTCAATTTATGAGTAAAAAGATACTCATTGTAACATCGTTTATCCATTTTAATTTGGAAATGAATAATTAACTTGTTTAATTTTTGTAAGTAGTTCTTCAAAAAAATTACAACATATTTTTCTTTATAATCACTGAAAATTTTGAAATTGTATCCTTAACAGATTAATAAACAATTTCAAATATTCTTTATTAAAAAAAGTAAGAATACTACATGAAATTGAATTAAGATCAGTGTTGTACAAAGTCGTAAAGTCAAGAGCAAGTCAAGTCATGTGACTTGACTTGAAATTTTTTTTTTAAATAAAAGTCATCAAAATTGACTTTAAATTTTTTTTTTCAAATAAAAGTCATAAAAATTGATTTTAAACTTTTTTTTTAAAAAAAAATATTTATATTACTAAACGGGATCAAAAAACCAAGAATTCTAATATTTACTAAAAGATGGCGCTTTTCATTTATATGTTGAAACCACTAACCAGATGTTTTTTTTTTTTCAAAATTCAAATATATAAACAAATTTTTAATAAAAAAATTTGGAAAAGCACGGTACACAGGTTTGGGGTTCCTGTTTGTGAGCGAAAAGGATTGAAGGAAAATCCTCCCCTCCAAGTTTAGCAAAGCATTTTCTAATAAAATGCTTAAAAATAAAACTTAAATAAAACTTGAAAAAAATATGATATTTAAATACTTTAAATAAATTATATTGAGTAAAATACTTTGTCAAAAGCTTTAAATTTTCATCTAGCTGATTTTAAAAAAACTAAGCTTGTCAATATATTATATCTTTAATTCAATTTTAAGCCTAGATAAAAAATATTAAATCTGATCATTTAGTTAAAATAATATTGATTTTTTAAGGATTTATTTCTTCTTCTTAACATTATATCTTTTATCCAATTTTAAATCTTGAAAGGAAATAATAATTCAAATTATTTAATGAAAAATAAATTCATATTTTTTAAAAATTTTTATTTCTTTTTAATAAAAATAACTATTTTTTAATAAAAAAATTTTAAATCTTTAACATTTCAAAATTGCTGTAAAGAAATGTTGTCGATTCTAAATTTTTTGGAGTTAATCGAGTTCTTTTTGGTCTGTTTATGTATCCCGATTTTGAGAAAAGACGCTCAACCGGACTTGATGAAGCTGGAATCGATGAAAATTTTAATACTAATTCAAACAGACGTGGAAATCTTGTTTTGTATTTTTGCCAGAATTGTTTGAAGTTAGTTTCTGGATCATAGTCAATGTTCAAATAGTCATCGATTTCTCTTTTGAAAAGTAGTTTTTCATTTGTTCCAGTATTTGCAGTTTCTTTTGTCTTCATGAAAGAGAAGAATTTTCTTCTTTTCCTCGGAGATTTTAAGCTTTCATCTGAATCATTTCGACTTGAGCTAAATGGAATAGTATCATTTGTTTGACTTGTTTCATTATTTGGTGTTCTATTTATGTCAGTTTGTGTTGAAGATGAAGGTGAACTAGATGTCTGATTTTTAGTTAAATTCCATTCGCTGAATAATTGATCCTTTAGAACGCTTGTAAAAATAAGTTTTTTGTCGCTGTCCATTCCCGAAATTTCAAGCCACTCCAACTTAAATATGGGATCCAAAAGGGTAGCAATAAACCAGGAGAAGTCGAGATTTTGAAAGTTTGAATCGGTATTCTCGAACGCTTTGAGAATATAATCAAATCTTTGATTAATTTGATCTTTCAACTCAGAAACAAATAATCCGAGGCAAGCAATTGTAGGTTGAAAATTTTTTAAATGTTCGATTAATTGCAATATTGAAGGAACAACCAAACTTAATGTAGAATAGCTTTCTCCTTAAATTTAAAATCTTAATATTTTTAATAGCAAATGATTTAAGTATTTTTACCTTGAATTTCATCGGTGACATATTCAAATGGTTCCAAAATTTTTACAATTTCACAATTTTTTTGAAACTCCGTTTGGTTTAATCTTAAGCCAATTTCGTCAATTCGATCAAGTCCATCGTTTAAGTCGTTTAGTTTTATTTTCGTTATACTCCTTAAACATTTTAGCTCACTGTTCCATCTTACTTTTATAGGCTTACTAATTGAATTATAATTTTTCCCGTTTAAAAAATTTGCGAAGTCTTTATTTTGTCCATATTTCGCAGCAATTTTGGTACATTTCGAAAGAGTACGCCGGAGGTTGTTGACAGTTTTTAAGCTTTTTTTAATGACGAGTTGAATTGAATGTGCAAAGCAACGCATATGAAAATTTTCGGTTATTGGTTGTACAAATGGCATTAAGTCAGCATCATCGTCCGAACTAGATATATGGCTTTCGTCATCGTCAGAATTTATCGTAAGATTTTGACAATCTTCAAGGTCAAATTCATCCTCCCCAACTTAAAAAAATATAGTATTTTTTAAATATTAATTAATTTTTCAAGGTACCTAAATTTATAGTTTTCCCATTTTGACCATATTACTCCCATTATCTGTAACTATTTTTACAATTTTATTGCTAAATTAATTATTTTAAAAGATTGAATTATTGAAGTTTAATTAACTAACCTTATATTATATTCATTAAGTATTTCATCTATTGATTGTTTAATGTGAACTCCAGTTGTAATCACAACATATTTGAATTTAATAACATGTGATCTGAATTCCAAATTGTTGTCGATAAAGTGAGCAGTCAAGCCGAGAAAAGATCTTAATCTTCGATCTGTCCATATGTCGACTGTTAATGACACATATTTTGAAAGACTTAATGAGTCTTTAAGACTACCTTCCAGCGTCGTAATTGCTTGTCTTTGCATTCTTAAAATGGTTGTTCTTGAAATTGGGGTCCATTTTTTACAAATTAAATCCATGAAATTTCTAAATGCTTTAAAAAAATATAATAAAAAAACAGATATTTATTTATTTGATATTAATGATTACCTTCCATTTCAACAAGTCTATAAGGCAAACAACAACCAATAATTAAATACTTGAAAATGAATTGGGAAATTGTTTCCGAATCTAATTTCTTTTTCGAATCATTTTCGACTGATGATTTAGTTTTGGTATTTAGTGATATAAATTTTTCATATATTTCGGGATTGCATTGTTTCACATGTCGAATAAAATTAGACGTATTATTCTTTGAGTCGCTAATTGATTTTTGGCACTTAATGCATTTAGCAGACTTCGAGACAGTGATATTTACATCGTTTTCTTTTATTAAATAAATTAAAAACAAAATTAAATAAAAAATCATATTTTACTGTTAGATGCTATTTCTGTAAAACCAAGTTTTAAAATTGAATTATTTTTTAAAGCTGGCGTTGATGAGGTTGAATTATCGCAAATATTCTCCATTTTATTTTTATTAAATGATCAGATTTAATATTTTTTATCTAGGCTTAAAATTGAATTAAAGATATAATATATTGACAAGCTTAGTTTTTTTAAAATCAGCTAGATGAAAATTTAAAGCTTTTGACAAAGTATTTTACTCAATATAATTTATTTAAAGTATTTAAATATCATATTTTTTTCAAGTTTTATTTAAGTTTTATTTTTAAGCATTTTATTAGAAAATGCTTTGCTAAACTTGGAGGGGAGGATTTTCCTTCAATCCTTTTCGCTCACAAACAGGAACCCCAAACCTGTGTACCGTGCTTTTCCAAATTTTTTTATTAAAAATTTGTTTATATATTTGAATTTTGAAAAAAAAAAAACATCTGGTTAGTGGTTTCAACATATAAATGAAAAGCGCCATCTTTTAGTAAATATTAGAATTCTTGGTTTTTTGATCCCGTTTAGTAATATAAATATTTTTTTTTAAAAAAAAAGTTTAAAATCAATTTTTATGACTTTTATTTGAAAAAAAAAATTTAAAGTCAATTTTGATGACTTTTATTTGAAAAAAAAAAATTTAAAGTCAATTTTGATGACTTTTATTTAAAAAAAAAATTTCAAGTCAAGTCATGTGACTTGACTTTAAAAAAAATTTAAGTCAAGTCTTTAACTTGACTTTTATTAGACTTTAAAAGACTTTTTTTTTTGACTTTTGCGCAAGTCTGATTAAGATATACTTTCTTAACTAATAACTCTGTAAAATGATGGAACAGTTTATAAACTGATATATCAGTGAATACGCAAACAATAAATAGCTTCAAACTGGTCATTGACAGTGATGTATTTGTCATACAAAACCCTCCTGTAAATAAGGCTAAAGGGTTATTAGTAAGGCTAAATGTCTATATTGCAGAAATTATCACCACTACTTTTATAATTACTTATTATTGTTTCAATAGTTTCAATAGTTTTTTAAATAATATTAAAAGGCTTGAGCTAAAGCTTTTTTGGCTTCTAGTTAGTTAAATTCTTTTACCAATGTAAAAATTAAATTAAAAATAATATGTCAAAAAATTATTTTTTTATTTAATAAATTTATAAGTTAATTATTATAGTTTATTAAATTTTTGTTAAATAAATTTTTTTAACTACAGCACAGCAGTCAACCGCATAAGTATATTGTCTATCGAAAAATAAAATTATTTAATTCAGTAATGACTTAAATTTACTTTATCAAACCATTTGATTTATTCCTGTAAAACGTTTGAACTTTAAGCACATTTGCTCGATTCGAAAATATACTTCTGCAAAAATAAATATTTATCAATTGTGGTCATTTATTAATAAATAATTATACAATTTGTCGCTTAAAAACATCTTTGTGCAGTGTCATTAAATTATTTAAATATAAAGATATTCAGAGTTATTTTCTACAATTTCAAATATTCTTTATTAATTTTTGCCAAAAAATTAATATATTTTAGTTGATTGTAAATTTTTTAAAATTAAATGGTTTCAAAAAAAAAATTCTTAAAAAATAAATTATTTATGGTTTTAAATAGTACCTATTTATTGTTTAAGATTGGGTATTGTGAATTCAATGAACAAACAGAACAAAAATTCTTCCTTTTTTGATAAATTAAATTTAATAATTAAATTTAATTTTTGATAAAATACTGAAACATAGTGCAATAAACTTTGTTGCATCTTTTTGATCAAAAATGAAAACTTTATTTTCTTTTTTTTAGTTAAACAAAATCAATAATCAATTTCAATATTATTGATGCTTCACTTTTTGCCTTGTATCAACATCGGAAAAATTATTTCAGGAAAAAATGATGCAACAAAGTTTGTTGCAGTATGTTTCAGTATTTTATTAAATATATTTTATTTTAGTAAATTTTAATTTATCAAAAAAGGAAGAATTTTTGTTCTGTTTGTTCATGAAATTCATAATACCTTAAGATTGATCAAATAATCATATAAGTTTGTCGGAAAATAGAATATACTATTCTTAGGTAAATTAAGGCTTATTTTAACATCTAAATTTGTTAATTGGCATGTAAAAAAACTAAACCAATTTTTTTTATTTTACAATTTAATATAAACACTAAATTTTCATAAATCTAGTTTTGTTTAATCATTACCAAGTTCTGTAGATTTTCTAATTTCGAAAGATAGTTATAATTTTACAGACCTAAACGAAAAAAATGTTTTAATAATTTCTTGTAAGAATGTATTCTAATCATTAAGTAAAAATAAATTTCTATTGTAATCAATACAATTTCGATCAAATTAAGTTGGACAATTCTAATTCATTTCTTTTAAATTTTTTTCTATATCGAATATATAAATATTTAAAGCATTTCTTTGAAAAGTATCTTAATTAAATTCTATCATCAAATCTTAAAAAAAGCTAAGTCTAGTGAATCATTTTGCAGTATGAGATTTTTATCTTTTATTATTCACTTATATGGCAAGTGATTGTATCTTTCAGAAACTTTATTTTAAAGCTAATGTTTATTAAAATGGCATCTGATTTGAAATCTTTTTAGCCATTTTTTCTATTTAGAGCTAAAATTTCTTATTTATTCTAGAAAATGAAGATAAAATTCCAAGTCTCACATTTTTGTAAATATCTTTGTAGATTTACTTTCTAGTTGTTTGGTAAATATAAAACTTTCTTACTTAAATTTTGTGATTTACAATTGAATTGAAGGTTTTTTTAAAAGTCTTTATGGATGCACTTGCTATATGGATTAAATAAGGGTTAAAAGAAAAATATCTAAAAGCAAAATCCTAGTAATTAGTGTTTGGAGAGGTGGAAAAAAATTTTGGGTAAAAAAAAATAAATAAATGGATTGTAAAATTCTTAAAATAAATTTTTAACATTTTAATTTGGTTTCAAAATAAATTCTCTAAAGATATAATAACAAATTAATATTTAGTAAATAATTTTTATTCTAAAATGAGTTTTTAATTCGAGTTGAAAATAGTCACGTTGATAGTCTAGTATGTTAGAAAGCGAAAAGCAACATAAAAGCCATCATGAGACAAAAGAGGCCCATGGCCTCTGATAAAGCAAAACCTAAAATGGCATAGGAGAACAATTGCTGTTTTAGACCTGGATTACGGGCATAGCCGATGACTAAACTTCCGAAAACTGTTCCAATACCAGCTCCTTTGAGAAGAGAACAAATTGAAATTAACTAAGAGATTTAGATGTCAATGTTCTTACCGGCCCCGGCTACTCCGACTGTGGCTGCACCAGCTCCGATGTATTTGGCCGCCGAGTCAATGTCGCTTCGAACAGCACTAGTTTGAATCGAGGCTGATTGAATTTTGTTCAATGCAGCTGGTAGAGCGACGGCTGGTTTTAATGAAGTCTTGTTAAAGAGGAGAGCGCGTGTGGCACAAGATCGGATAATGTTGCTAGCCATTTCTATTAAGAATAAAGAATCTAAAAGCAGGTTGAGTAAAATTTATTTGATAAAATGTAACACAACTCATATATGTATAACGCTTAAAATCTAAGATTTGCATTCTAGAGCACAAAAAGCCTTCTATTTTGGCAAAACTAACGTTTTCCAACAATATAAAAATTTTGGCTTTTTTTCTAAACACTAAATTCAAAATGCCTTAGCCTACGCTATACTATACGCAATCAAAGCACAATAGTTTGGAAAATGTTTTTAAATTTAACCTAGCAAAGTAATTCCAAGCTTACTTTTGTTCTTGCCCAATCTAAAAGGTTCCTAAATGCTTTTCAGTTTCCATTTAAAGATAATTGAAATGATTCGAAAGTTACCGTTTTATCAATTTTTTCTTGGTTAATATTTGATGACTTTCAAGCATTAACATTAGAAGGCTCGAAGGGTTTTTAAAACCCCTTTTTTAAAAAAAAACTTGAATATTATCTCAAAGAAATAAGGTTATCAAAAATTACTCAAAGAAATTTGTAATACTTAAATTTTTAAATTATATTATAAATAAATTTTTCTATATCTTCTGATATTTTAATTTGAAATATTTGTAATTAATCAGCCAGGCTTTCTAGCGTTAATTTACAAAAATTAAAGAAATAATTTTTTTTTTACATTTTTTTATTCATTTTAGTTATAATAAAAATAATAGAGTTTTATTTTAAAAATATACTCTTGAAAAACATCTTTTATTTATTTTAAAAGGGAAATAAATAATTGAAATTATTAGTTTATTTCATTTAAAATAAATTCACCATATCAAAGCGAAAAAATTAATAAACTAAAAATTATTTAACTGTTTAAGTTTATTACATAATAATTAAATCTATTCCAAGTTTATTTTTCAATTATATTAAGTTTATATAATTTTTGATTGATAAAGATGTCTCTATAAAGACTAATTAAAATTTTTCAAAAATTACATAACATACTAATTTATCTTAAACTTATTAAATGTAATCTTTTTGTTATCTTTTTATTAATTTATTATTTGTATGAAAATTGAAAAACATTAGCCATATTTTTTCTAGTGACCAAAATAATTTCTTATTAAAAACACAAAAACCCATATTATCCAATTTTGAGAAAAATAAATTAGAAAAGAACTGATAATTTCTTAGAGTTTATAAAAGATAAAAGTCCTTGAGACACTTTACTTTAATGATATTAAACAAATTTTTACGATTTCTAATTATATTTATTTACCTGTTTATCAAATATTAAAATAAGCCCAAATTTTCTAGGTCTAAGCAAAAATTAAAAGACAAAAGAAACATTTATCTTACAATGGACCCATCGCAATTAAATCATGAAACTGTTATGATCGAATCAAGTTTGTTTCTAGAACCGGACAAACATTCCCCATCGGAACCATCCAGCATCAAAAAAGATCTCAAGCACATATTTTTCCTGATCTATCTGTACTTGTTGCAAGGAGTACCTCTGGGCTTAGCAGCCAGTATACCATTTATATTGGCAACAAGAAAAGTGTCTTATGCTGAACAAGGAACATTTACATTTGCATTCTATCCATTTTCCATAAAACTCTTATGGGCACCCATAGTGGATTCTTATTTCATCAAAAAATTTGGCCGCAGAAAATCATGGCTCATACCTATCCAGATGGTGATTGGAATTTTTATGATTGCTTCAGCAAACTACTCTCAATCACTTGCTTATAATCTACAGTCCAAAGGTGATATCATTATTTTGACAATTATATTCACAGTTTTTACATTTTTGGCCGCCACACAGGACATTGCGCTTGATGGATGGGCCATTTCAATGCTGTCCAAAGAAAATGTTGCCTGGCAATCTACTTGCAATGGTGTCGGACAAACAGCAGGATTTTTTATCGGAAACATATCCATAATTGTTTTTGAATCTTCCAAATTTTGTAATAAATACATCCGGCCTTTATTTAATCTACCTTCCCAAGATTATGGAATAGTTTCATTAGAAAGTAAAGTTAACAGTATTTACAAAGAATATAATTTATCTTTTTGTTCTTAACAAGAATTTATGTACGCATTCGGAATTGTATTCTTATTCACATCAATGATAGTTTCATTCAAAAAAGAAATAGATAATAGTACTCCTGAAAATGAGCCTGGACTAATTAAGTCTTATCTCAATATTAAAAAGCTTCTATGTCTTAGATCAATTCAAAAAGTAGCATTAATTTTTTTGACAGTAAAGGTTGGTTAAAATTAATTTAATTAAATTATTTTTTTGCATGATAATGTAATTAACTTTAAAAATCTTATCTTAAAATTCCCTAAAGTTATATTTTTTTAATTGTTTATCTACGTGCATTTTTGTTTAATATTAAATGTAAGATAATGGATAAGAGGTGAAAATAAGTTTTTGTATCATTCAAAAGGCTGATGACTATCCGGCTAAACTGGAATGCTTTACAGCGTTCCAGTTTTTTCATACACTCGCATCAAAATAACTTTTTTTCTTTTGCCGATACAAAAATTTACCAATCTTAATGTACAATTTTTAAAATAATTAAATTATCATTTCTAAAACTTGCTCTAAAAATGACAATATTTTAATTTAAAAATTATCTTAAAATTTTAAAAGTTAATTATAATTATTATCTTATTCACATTTGACCCTTTTGGTGTTAATGATCAACCACCAAATTCTCGTTTTTACTTATAGACCCATTTTTGATCCTTCGGACCTGGTTGTGCGTGGCTTAAAACAAAACTAATAAAGCAAACTTTTTATTTGATTGTTTATTAATAAATTGACCAATTCTAGGCCTAATAATAAAGAAAGTTAGCAAAAAATAGTAGTAAAGAAAGAAAATAATAATTAAGATCAATAAATATTCTACAAAGTGTTTAAAACTATGACTTGTCCCCGCATGAGATCATACTATTGTATCGTATAGAGATTAAAAGGCAAGTTGAACTTAATGATCAAATTAAAATGATCATGCTTCGACTAAAAAATTTTTTTTGCAGAATCACATTTTTAAAGTAAACATTCAATGTTAAACTTAAATTTTTCTGCAAAAATTTAATCTATGCAGAATTTTGCACAATACTCGATTATGATTTAACATGTTCTGTTACACATGAAAATCTATCTCTGCATTACATTTTTCAATTAAAATGAATATAAAAAATTAAAAAAAAATAATTTTTGAGCATGATCATTTTAATTTGATCATAAACTTCAATATGCCCATTAAAATTGACTGGAGTTGATGCTGTAGTTACCGTATTCCCTTGCAAACAAGTTCCCCCTAAATTTGAAGAAAACTTTTTATCAGCTATTTAACAGTGAAAATAGTAGTTGGACGAGTTACTTATTATTTTTGGGCATTGTGAAATTTGGAACAAAAATAAAAACAAACTATCAAAAATGCCAAAGCTCAAGTCCAGAAAAAGCAAAACATGCTCTGTGGATTGTAGCACTTGGAACATCCTTTGAACCTCCAATATTATGATTCTGCAAAACACTGCAATAAGTCTGCAAAATTCTGAACTTTGTGTACAAAGGATGTACTAGGCGTTTCAACTTACAGAGCATGTTTTCCAGAAATTCTAAAATTGTTTTTGTACTAAAATTCACAGAGTTCTGAATTTTGCAGAATCATAATATTGGAGGTTCAAAGGATGTTCCAAGTGCTACAATCCACAGAACATGTTTTGCTTTTTCTGGACTTGAGCTTTGGCATTTTTGATAGTTTGTTTTTATTTTTGTTCCAAATTTCACAATGCCTAATTTGTGCGCGAATTCATTTTTGGTATCAAAATTTTCCTATAAAAACCACAAATAATGAAATTATCCATTCAATTTAGGAAAAATCTAATTTTTTTTTATGCTACAACACAAATTTATTTGAAAAATAAAAAAAAACTATTTTAAATTCATATAAAATTTTTTTCTTAGCAAACAAAATATTTATTATCAAAAATGTGGACAGTCCCACGCGTTTTACCAACTTTGACCTGAAAATAAATAGCTCATGCAGCCTTTTCGTCGATGTTTGCAATTGTAAACATGCTTGTCACAATCGGCTGGTCAAGTGGCCAAATTAAAGCGCCAAGCGCTATCGATCCTAAGGTCTTTAATCAGCCACTTGAATTGATCTAAAGATAAAATTTTTTTATTTTTTATTGGGAGTTATGTATGAAATTTCACAATGTTGAAGTTAACTTAATTATTTTGGTAATAAACCACGCACCACCAGGTCCTAATGGATCCGGGACATAAAAATAAGATAGGCTTATAACACAAATAGGTTTATAAATTTTAATTGGAAAATGTTATCATATTTTTTTAAAATATCATTTAATGAAGAAAATTTCTTTTCTCATTTAGATCGGAGTAGCTACGGAAAATGTAAGCAATTTGAAGCTTATTGAAAAAGGTGTTTCCAAAGAGAAACTAAGTCTGCTATCGATACTTTTGGTGCCTTTAAGTATTTTAGTAAGCGTCTTGGTTAGCAAATTTATTAAAAAAAAACCACTCAAGCCGTATATTTATTTGCTACCTATGCGTCTATTTTTTGCTTTAATTGTCAGCTTTGTGGTTTATATGACTCCCAAGTTTAGACAAGAAAATGGAGAATATGGACACACTATTTATCTTATTCTTTTGTGCATATCCGCCATCCAAACAATCATCGAGACCATAATGTTCATTTCCCAAATGGCTTTTTTTGCCAGTATATCTGATGTAGCTATTGGTGGCACATATATGACCCTTCTGGCAACATTGTCAAACCTAGGCGGGACCTATCCCGGTACAATAGCACTTTTTTTGCTTAATAAATTCTCAAAAAAAAGCTGTAATATAATTTTAAACAGTTTCAATCTAACTGAGAGCTTTAATTCTACATCACATGAACCATTGTATACTAAATGTTCCAATTCGAATGAGATAGAGGTATTGACAATAATTTTTATTGAATTTTTATTTTTATTTTTATTTTTTGAAGGAGTGTAAAAGACAAGGAGGAAATTGTGTAACAGATTTTGACGCTTTCTATTCTTTGGTCGGTGTTTTTTTTATCATTGGTGTCTTATGGTACTTGTTTTTTAGAAGATTGTTATTTAAGCTAATAAAGATACCTAAATCGGAATGGAAATTGAAATAAATAGACATTTTTTTGGAAATACATATAAAGAATAAAAATTTTGACCAACTTTGTTCTTACATTTAACAAAAATTTAAATAAAATCTACAAATATAAAAATAAGTACTAAAATTTATGTTACGGGTGCACAACTTTTTACACTACATCTGACTGATTTCTTCTAAGTAGCGCGCTTCTAATCAGCAGACCTAAAGCTCACTGCCATATTCTCACATGATTTCTTATTATTAATAAATTTTAAT
This sequence comes from Brachionus rotundiformis, assembly GCA_016802295.1. Taxonomy (NCBI): domain Eukaryota; kingdom Metazoa; phylum Rotifera; class Eurotatoria; order Ploima; family Brachionidae; genus Brachionus; species Brachionus rotundiformis. The sequence goes on from JAESIW010000109.1 coordinate 215,672, forward strand.
TTCAATTAAATAAAGAATTTATTTAGTTTAATCTCTAATCCCGATATTGCATTCATATTAAAGCTATTTAGTTTTAGAAGTATATATCTTTATAACCAAACTTTATTAAAAAACAATAAATAAAGAAATATTTTAAATAATTCTGATTTTATTTCTCAGTACAATCCAGCAAGTGTACCAAGAGATTGCCAAGTGACATTAAAGAAATAAAAGTCATGTGTCATTTATTTAAAGAAAAAAATTGCCAATAAAGAAAGTCGTCAATTTAAAAAATTTGAATTAATTATTTTTTCAGTAATGTTTATTTTGTATTTTTTATTTAGATATAATAAATAAATAATAATAGAAGAAAAAAAGTCTTTTATTCAGTCCAGTTAAATTAAAAAAAATTAAGATTTGAAAAAAAATATTAAGGAATGAGGAAATTGAGAGCAAATAGTTTCTTTAAATAAATAAGAAAAATTAAAAGCTTATTTAATTACTATTTTTAGTCAAATCCGATACTTATATTCGAAAAACACTATTAGAACGATAATTCAAGAAATTCTTTAAAAAAAACAAATTGGTAAAAGTGTTTAATTTAAATTAATAGTCTTGAGCTTTTTACTTCCTGATTAAATAGTAAAAGCATTTTTAAAAAATAATGAAAAACACATAAATATCAAACTTATAAAATGATACAGTTTTAAATGAGTGAGTGCGTTATAGCAACAAGGATACAAATTAAAGCTGTTTTATGGTTACACTTTGGTATAAAAAGGCTCAACAAAAAGTTAAAAATATCAATATAGAAAAGTAAATATTAGAAAAAAAGCAATTATCAATAAAAAAAACAAAAATGAAAGGATTCAAAATTTTTTTGGCCATTTTCTGCATTATTTTTGGTAAAATAATTATCTTTTTTAATTGATTTATCATTGATTTTAATATTTCTTATTTTATTTTAAAGCCAATTTCAGAAATGTTCATTCACTTTCATGCAAAGTTGGCTTTGGCATCAGCAAGCCAGGCTCAGATGAACTAACAACTTATTTTGACAATACTGTTTCTGCTGACAATTGTGGAGCCTCAGGTGCAAGCAATCCAGTAAATGAACCAAAAGGATGCCAGGTATTCGACCCATAATAGTTTGTTTATTTTTATTATCTTTTTTTTCTCTAAAGAAAAATGTTTACAGACTTTCTGGCGGAAATCTTTATGCTACATATGCTTGCTTTACAGGTACAACATTAGCTGCAAGTGAAAATTATGGTGACCATTTGTATCAATATGTATGCACTACTGACAATTGTAACAATTCACAAAGCTTAAAATTAAGCTTGTTATCTCTTTCGGCCTTAGTGTTTTTGTCTTTGGCTAAATTATTTTAATTTTAAACAAAATATTAATTTAAAAATTATTTTAAATAATAAAATTAGCAGCAAATTTTAACTTTTATTTTAAGTTTTGCTTAAATTTTTTGTTATCAAATATCTTGCTGTTTAATAACGCTTACAAAACTCAGAATGGCATGATGGAACAAAATCTTTGGTTTTGCCATTTGATTAGTTTGCAGTTCATTGTTTGTTTTTATTAGATATTTATGTGAATATTAAAGTTTAGATCATTTGGTAATTTGCTATTTTAGATATTTTTTATTGTACACAATCCTATCAATCTTAGTTTTGAACATTGATTTAAAAAAGCTTTTGTACTAATCAATAAAAATATTAATTATTTAGTCGAAGTAATTTTAAGCATAAATTTGTAAATTTAGCCCTATGATCAGTTTGGCTAAACACTAAACTTAACTTAACTTTAACTTTTCTAGAAAATCAAAATCCAAATTGTCTAAAAATAATCATACATAAATAATTTTAAATTTCAAGATTTTTAATAAAGGACAATTAACGAGCTTTTGATTGGGATTCTCTTTAGGATGCTATTCTCTGATAAATACTTTTGTATTTATTCTTTTTAAACAAAATAAAATAATATTTCAGCTATTTCAACAGTTTTTTTAATCATTTGATTTTTTATTAAATTAAAAAAAGTTTATCAATTACTAAGTTGTTTTTTTTAAAGTACATAAGCTTAAAAGCATAATGGTTCAACACCTTTACGAGAATAATCTATTATCAATTCTCTAACTAGTAGTCTCCTGTCTCCAAGCTTCGTAAATGATCAAACGTGGGCCATTTTCTCTAGTTACTCTTTAATAATAAAAATAATAGAAGATGGGAAACAATAGGAAGGAATTTGGCAAAAGAGTAATCGACTAAATGGATAAAACGTATTAGAATTTAAATGTAGAAGCAGTTAAACTAGTAAATAATTTTTTTTCTATTAATAAAATTAAGGTTAATTTAAAAGCATTTTCTTATTTAAAACTAAGTTTCATTAACAAAAATAATTTATTTAGATTTTCAGTTCAGATTTAAAAATTAAGCTCGGACTTTTTTACATAAAATCATATAAATGATTTGTTTATATTCATTGTATGTAGTAGTTATTGAACGAGTATATATCGGTTTAAAATTTTTTAAATTAAAATATAAGTTTAAATAGTATATAATTTAATTATATAAGCCAATTATCAAATTAAATGCATATTAAAATAAAATTTATATATATTTTTTAAATTTAACTTTTAATGCAACTCAGACAGTTTTTCTTTTAGAAAGAAGATAACAATTCAAAATCATTTAATTAAACACTATCAAAATTTATGTGTAAATAATTTGCTTTTTTGCTCCTAATTTAACAATACGATTTAATTAGAATATTTTTAATAAATAGCTTGATAATAAAAGTTCATTCTTAATTTATATTTATATGTTTCTATTCGATACAAATAAAATTTTTGAGAACTCTTTTTTTTAATTAATACTTTATTTCGAAATAACAACAGTCAAAATACCATGATTAAGCATTAATAAAAATCTGAGGTCTAAAACTAAATAAACAAAAAAGTGGTATAAGCTTGAATTTAAAGGGGTTGTGAAGTTCGTTTCAATTCGATCATTTCAATTCAGCGTAACTTGAATAACTTTTAAGCGGTTTAATATTTTATAAAAATTTTGAATCAAGCAAATTTAAGCATGTTTGCTCAATATTTTCCCAATTTTTTTAAATATTATCTTATATAAGGAAGCATTATCTAATAATTTAAAAATAAAAGTAAAGTTTGTTTTGCAAATTAATTAAAAAACAAAAATAATGTTATGTTTATTTTATAATTTAACACTCTTTTTACGATATTAAAATAAAAATTTTTAAATAAAAGAAATCAATTGAAAAGTTTTTTGAAAATGTATCTTAAAAGATAATTAAAAATAAGGAATAAGAATAAATATCAAAAAATAAATGTCAAAAAAGCTTTTACCAAATATGAATTAGCAATGAGTAAATTTGATTAAATTAGGATATAAATTAGTAAACCCTTTCAAATCGAAGTGATATATAATTTTTCATTTTAATTTATTTAAAGGATTAGAAAACTTAATCAATTAATTAAGAGGTCATTAATATTAATCATTTTCTTTAACTTTCCCTGACTTGATCTAAAATGAAAGTTTTATTTGTAAATAATTGTTTTTGCCTTGTTTTTTCAATGTCCCCATTGAAATTGCATTTTTTTTAACTCAACAGCTAGTTTGACAATTGTTTTCAATTTTAAAACAGAATGAAAGCAAATACAAATTTTTGGTGCAATTTAAATAATCAAAAAAAAATTTATTTAAACAGTGAATTTGATTTGTTCGCAACAATAATTAAAATAAAAATAATTTTTTTTCAATTAATTAAATTAATAAAAAATATAAAAAAAAAAGAAAGAAAATAAACTAAAAATCACTGATATTGTTCTTTTTCATCAAAAAAGCGATTTTCATTTCATCTAATTGCATTACTAATAAAATTTCTTTAAAATTGTTGAAAAAAATCAGCTAAATTATGTAATTTCAACAGTTAAAAATTTAATATTTAAAATATCATACTTTATCGCTTGAAATGCTTAATGAGTAAGCATTTCCTGTTCTCTCTTAGTACGCTCGTTTAGATCTGGAAAAAAAAAGCATTGTTGGATATTGGCAAAAAAAGGAAAGGATCGTGTCGAAACGAGAATTAACTGAATTTCGAAAATTCAACTCTCTTTTTGTTTTAACTAACAATTCTAATTTCTTTTAGACAGGATTACTTATTTAATTCATAATGAATTTTTTAGAACATAATGATCTTTTCATCCTTTCAAAAGGCATTTTGAATACATTTAAGTTTTACAGAAAAAGAAATATTGCTTTTCTACACAAACAGTCAATAAACGATTTGTACACTTCCAATTCCTTTTTTACAGTCCCTCCCAACAAGCTGCTTATTTTTTCACTCTTCAGTATTAGCTTTTTTAACATCTGTTCTTTCAGAAGTCAAAAAAGCCAGACCAATCTAAACGAGCAGATTTTCGGATTTTGAGCGAAAAAGCAGGACATTTTAAAAATAATTTGAATGAGAGGGTTAAAAAATTGAATTTTAATTAGATCAGAATAGTTAAAATGATTCTGATCTATATAAAAATACCTCTCTTGATGAATTTACATTAAATTAGCTAGATTTATTCCAGCTTTCTTAAAAATTTTTTATAAGTAATACAACGAGAAAAATAAAAAACTCATTTAAGAATAAAAAGAATAATATCAGAAAATCATCATTACAAAAAGATGAAAAAATAAAGTAAAAAAATAAACTTTTACAAAAATCATAATTAAATACAAAAAAACAAGGACGTTTTTATATGTAGTTTTCTAAATATTTATATTCAGCTAAAAAATTTATCTGGAGTCTTTCCTTTCCACGAATATAATAAAGTGAACCACTTGGATTTTCAAGAAAAAGTCCTCCTTGTGGCCCAAGATAAACGTTTCTGCCACAACGACAACGGCTACTCACAAATTCACCAACCTTTGTATTCTCTGATGTTCGCGTACAGAGAGTCTTTAAATTAATTTTAATTTTAAATTTTAAAAATTTTCATTATTTTAAATTGCTCTTGTCTCTTTGGTATCTCCATTGGGTAAAGTTTTCTCATCAAATCTTTCTTTTAAAATTTTTTGCTCATTTTCCTTTAATTTTAATAAATTTTAACAAAGATTTTACGTGGACATTTTTTTGTCTTTCATTTAAAAATTTTAATTAATTTTAAAATTGAAACTTTAAATTGTCTAAATTTTTCTAATAATGTCTTATATCTTTTAAAGTAATTCAGATAATTATGAAATTCCTATGATATATTAGAAGTTAAACAACAAAGCGATTTCAAAATAAGGATAAAAATTTGAATGACGAAAAATTATTAGTTCAGAATTTTTTTAATTTACCAATTGTTGAATTTTGGTTATAAGATCATCGTAATGGTTTTCATTATTTTCATTGACAAACTTTTTCTTATTATCATTCATATTCTTCAAAAATAAAATGGTATTGAAATTGTTTAAAAAAAAAGAGAATTACTTTATTATAATCTGACTTTCGTTCGTCAAAAAAATCGCTATCCTCAAGCAAAAAGGAAAACAAATGACTGTTTTTTAAATAGTCCGGTTTAATTAAGTTGTTAAGATATTCATTTTCCAATTTGAGCTCTTTTATTTTTTCTTCAAAAAGATCCTTGTATTTGATAATTTTAGCATTGACAGGATTTTTCGGACAATTAGCAAAACTTTAAATATAATGATAGCTTTGATTTTTGATAAAAACGAAATAATATAATACCAATAATGCTTATTACGACCAATCTCGGTGTTTCCAGAACCATCGCAATTTCTTGAAGGACATTTTGATTGATTATTTGATATTATTGTAAAATCATTGTCTTCTAGATTTTGATTTTGATTAAAATCTAAATAAAAAAAAATATATATATATTTTATTTGAAAAATTAAATACCATCGACAGAAACTAAAAATTTGCTCCCATAGCCCTTTTCATAATCAGCTTTTCTATAATTATTCTGGTTATTAATTTCTTGCAAAACGTAAGAGCTTTGCATTTTATTCGCAAATTTGAGATTAGAAATCTGCTTTTCTTTGTCATCTAGTGCTAATTCATATTCCTTTAGCTGTTGTTCCTTGTCCTTAAGCAAATCATCTTTATGTTTAATCTCTTAAAAATAAAAATAAAAATAAATAAAAAAATATTCAATATTTAATTGAAAAGTGAATAAACCTTGATCCTTTGACGTTCGTAATCTTTCAAAAATCTCTTTTTGATCCGATATGAGATTCGACGTCATACTGTCATTTTCTTTTATTTTTTGCTCTAATTCTTTTAGACGCTCATCTTTTGCTTTTAATTTTTAATTTTTTTCTTTCAGAACTAAATTAATATTTAAATATTCATATTATGTTGTATTAAAGAATGAAGTTAAATAGTTTTACTTTTTAATTTAATTGTCGACAAATTTTGTTTCTCAGTATTATTCGCAAATTTGAGATTAGAAATCTGCTTTCTTAGTTTCAGTATTTCTGAATTGTTTGATGACTGTATTATTTTTAGGCTGTCATTTTTAATTTCAAATTCGGAATTCAGGATTACCATATTTTCCTCATATTCTTTTTTTAATTTTTCTAGATTTTTACAAAAATTTTCCTGATTGCAAGAAATTACTTTTAAAATTATAATTAAAATTTTCGAAATGCTAAGTAAAGATGCTATGTCTTAATAACTTGATTCGAATTCTTCAACTGTCTTCTTAAGCTTAATTTCATATGCATTTTTTTGTTCTTCATTAATTTTTATTGCCTCATTAAGTCGTTCGCTTAAATCGGACATTTCTTAAATTAGAAATTGAGAAAAAATAAATGAACAAACAGTATATTTATATAATATACCTTGTTCATTTTCATTGTATATTGATAAATTTTCTTTTTTTATTTGAATTTGGTTTAATTGTTCGGACTCTAGAAATATATTTAAAAATATTTGTTTTCACAAACTTTAATTTTTACTATTTGATAACGAATCTTTTAATTCAGCAATTAATGAAGAATTATTCTTTATTGTGGACTGCAATAGTGAATTTTCTTTTTGAATATCTTCATTTGTCTTCTTTAGGTCCTCATGATCATCTTCTAAATTTTTGAATCTTATTATGCTTTTCTCAAGTTCTCTTTTAATTTTTGAGGTTTCTTTCTCTGATAACTCTTGTTCTTTTACAACTTTTTCATAATCCTCTGAGACATTCCTAAACAACATTTGTTTTTGATTATTCTTATCCTTTTAAAGAAAACTTATATTCATTTAATAAAAATTTTTATCAAAAACTTACCAGTAAAATTTTTATTTCCTCTTGTAAATCATTTATTTTGATTTCGAGTTCCTCCTTTTCTAAAGCAAACTGTTTACTCATTGCATTCAGCATGTTTTCCACTTCATATACATTATGAGAGTTTATAAAAGATGTATGCTGATTTATTGAAATTTGTTCTCCTAATTGCACATCATTTTTTAACGTGGATGAATTTCATCATCTTCTTTCACCAAGCTGGAAACTTCTTCATCTAATTTTGGGCATAAAATTTCACCGTCCTCTACCAAAGAATCTGAAATTTCACCATCTTCTTTCTCCGAGCTGATAACTTCTTCTTCATCAAACTGTGAGCAAAAAATTTCCACTTCCTCCTTTACAGAATCCGAAATTTCATCATCTTCTTTCACCAAGCTGGAAACTTCTTCATCTAATTTTGGGCATAAAATTTCACCGTCCTCTACCAAAGAATCTGAAATTTCACAATCTTCTTTCTTTGAGCTGATAACTTCTTCTTCATCTAACTCTGAGCTTAAATTACCATCATCTCTAGTTATTATCGTTTCGAACAATTCTTTGCTATTTCTACTATTATGGTCAGCTTCTTCTTTCATGTCTATATTCATTTCAAGATTTTGAATGTTCATTTTTCTTTAAATCTTTTATTTGAAAACCAATTCTGGACAAAAAATTTTGATTTAATGATAATTTATTTTATTAACTTATTAAATGATAATTTATATCTGAATGATTTGGTTTGTTGTTCCGCGCATAATAAGTATTCAGATAAATCAAATCATTCTTATCAAAAATGCTCTTTCTACCTCTTTTTTTCTTCTGAAAAAATAAAGTTGGTGAAAGAGGTGTTTCTTCACAACCCCGAATTTAAAAATTAAAATAAGAAAAATTACAGGTAATTAATGAATTTTGAGTTTATTTTGTAGGGGGTTTTTTTGTTTTATTTGAATAAAAATATTAATATTCTCAGTCCAATAAATCAAAATAATGTTTCTAGGCTTAAGTAATAAAACTTAAAATTGATTTAAAAATCAACTTTGATTTGATTTTAATGATAATATTTGTTTAATAAACTGAAACGAGTGATTTTTAAAAGATTTAAAAATTTTCTCTCATTAAATATCATATAAGATCATGAAAGCCAGTATTAAAAATAGAAAGGCACTCAGAATCAAGCTTAAAAAAAAACTTATTGGACTGAAATTTATTATGTTTTAGAATAGAATTTAACAATAAAAATCACAATTCACAATTTGAATAAACATGAGAAATCACATATCACAATTTGAATAAACATGAGAAATTAAATTTTAAATAAATTCTTAGATATTAAATAAATTAATAATTGAATAATGAAATTTGAATTAAAAAATTCTTAGATTTTTTGTAGATGATTTTATTTTAAAAAATGAATTATTATTTTGTAATTTGGACTTCTTATAATTTTCATTGAAATAAATTCTTGGACATCAAAAAAAACATCAATAGCTAATTTAAAGATAAGCAGATAAACAAGATAAACAAATTTTTTTTCAATTCAAATAAAAAGTAGTTATGAAAATTAATTTACAAGTTAGAAAATAAGAAATAAAAAATTATTTGGTAGTTAAATAGAAAAATATACTTATCCTGTGAAATTTAGATATTTTAATTTTTGACTTATTTATTGATTTATCTTTTTATTTAAAGGAAAATATCATAGTTCTAGAATAAAATATCAAATATTTGTGTTGCCGGGTGAGTTGACTGGATCTTTTGGACATATTAGTGGGAATTGGGCCACATAAAAGAAAACAAATTTTTTTTTTAAAAACTCCCTGTATTTATTTAAATTAAACTATTTATATATATCTCTTAACTTTGCGCCAGCAATCAATCAGTTGAGTTAGACTAACAAATAGCTACTAGATTGAGGATACTCATGAATATAACTGGACAAATAACCCGACCTAGCTAGGCCTATATCATATAGTAACACGTCAACAAAATATCATTTTTTCTTGAATAAAATATCGGATATTTGAATGTTGTGTTTTAATTTTTAATTTTGTTTTTTAATTTCATAAAAGGGAAATTTATAAAATGTTATAAATTTTATTCTAAAACAATTTTTTTGTTACCATTCGATACAAATAAAGTTTATTAATGTTTTATTTTTAAAATTAAGTTTTTTAAAATAAATAAATTCAAATAATTAAATTATCCTCGATATCTATCTTTTATGTTTTTATTCTACTGTTAATTACTTATGTAGTTAAAATATTAGCGTCTTAGTGAAAAGAACAATTAATATTTACTACTACTAAATTTTAAGCTTTAATTTAATTTTGAAACAAAGATATTATTTATAAAAATTATTTTACAAAAGAATTCCAGAAAAAAATTGAATGGAAAAATTTGATTTTATTTTAAAAATCAGTTAAAAAATCTCCAATTATTTTTTAATTATTATCCTGTCATAAATAAAATATTATTTAGAATTTTAAAATGATTTTAATAAATCATTTTCAATTCAAATAATTTATTTAATTTCAAATGTATTATCAATTATGAATTACATTTTTATTAATTTTAAAGTTACCTTTTGCAATTTCGAAATTTATTAATTATATATTTAATTGATAGAATAATTTTAATTTTTAGCATTTAAACTTATACAGTATGTTCCGAAAGTATAGAAATTAAAAATTTCATTTATCTAAAAAATTTTTTTATTCGGGTAATCCAAAAGCCTTTAATTTCTAAAATATCTTCTAAATTTGAGTAAATTTTGGTTAAGAGTAACTGCTTAATTTGAAAACTCATCAACTCCTCATTTCGTCTCTAAATAACCTAATCAAAAAATTTTTAATTTTGGCAAGCAATGTGTAAAAAGATGTGTCTAGCCATTAAAAATGGAAGATAGTCGGTCTTCTAAAAGGTGGAAATAAATAGCAAAACGAAATACCCAGGTTATCTGGTGTATTTCCTAATTGTGTCTCTTAAACTAAAAAGAAATATGAAGAGACCAGTTCGATCTGTGATCGAAGCCGTTCTGGTAGATCTGGGAGCTAACTTAAAAATTAAACTTATTATACTTAATTAATTAGGACATATTTATTAAAAAAATTAAAAACTCAATTTGGAAAATTTAATTTGTTTAAAATTGTGGGAATAACGATACTAATATTGGAAGAATAAGAAAAAATTAAAACATTGTTTAGTACGTCAATTCATTTTATTGAGTTACCTATTAATGTGTCATTATTTTAAATTTAATTGGTAATTGAGTTTTATTTATATTAATATTATAAGTTTTTTATTTGTTGATTAAATAATAATGGCAAATATCCAAGAATCTAAATAAAAATTTTATTTTAAAACTTATTATTTAGTAAAATGATACAGAATGAGTGCGTTATAGCAACAAGGATACAAATTAAAGCTGTTTTATGGTTACACTTTGGTATAAAAAGGCTCAACAAAAAGTTAAAAATATCAATATAGAAAAGTAAAAATTAGAAAAAAAGCAATTATCAATAAAAAAAACAAAAATGAAAGGATTCAAAATTTTTTTGGCCATTTTCTGCATTATTTTTGGTAAAATAATTATCTTTTTTAATTGATTTATCATTGATTTTAATATTTCTTATTTTATTTTAAAGCCAATTTCAGAAATGTTTATTCACTTTCATGCAAAGTTGGCTTTGGCATCAGCAAGCCAGGCTCAGATGAACTAACAACTTATTTTGACAATTCTGTTTCTGCTGACAATTGTGGAGCCTCAGGTGCAAGCAATCCAGTAAATGAACCAGAAGGATGCGAAGTATTCGACCTTTATTAGTTTGTTTATTTTTATTATCTTTTTTTTTCTCTAAAGAAAAATGTTTACAGACTTTCTGGCGGAAATCTTTATGCTACATATGCTTGCTTTACAGGTACAACATTAGCTGCAAGTGAAAATTATGGTGACCATTTGTATCAATATGTATGCACTACTGACAATTGTAACAATTCACAAAGCTTAAAATTAAGCTTGTTATCTCTTTCGGCCTTAGTGTTTTTGTCTTTGGCTAAATTATTTTAATTCTAAACAAAATATTAATTTAAAATGTTTTTTTTTAATTATTTGAATAAAAAATATAAGAGCAAATTTTAATATGTTTTTTTATTAAGAATTTAAGCAAAATTTTTGCTTATGACTCGAATAAGAATTAGTATAAAATATTTGAATAGAAATAAAGGAAGATTTAAAGATATTTTTTGTTTTCTGTCAGAATATTTTTAATACATTGATACGTTTGGAATAGTAGAACTTTGCAAAACTACTTAATTCTAAACAAAATATTAATTTAAAATGTTTTTTTTTAATTATTTGAATAAAAAATATAAGAGCAATTTAATGTGTTATAAGAATCGAACAAAATAAAAATGGATATTCTTTTATTATTCTGATATCATGAATTTGATATTTCCGTATTTAGTTATTTTTTGGGGTTGTGAAGTTCCAATATTCTCTAAACAAAATAAAACAATCAATTAATTAGTTCTTTTGTTTGTTTAATTTAAACACTTAAGCCTGGAAACATTATTCTGATGTATGAGACTAAGAAAATTTTTTCTTATTGAAATACAACAAAAAACCTCCCACATAATAAACTCAATATATATTAACTTGCCTGTGATTTCTCTTATTTTTTTATTTTAAATTTAAGCTTTTTACACTTTTTTGTTTGTTTAGACAGCTAAATTATAAACAATAGATATTTTTCAATATTTAATTATGGTATTTTGTTATATCACTAGTTATTTCAAAATTAAATAAAATCTTACTTATACTTTTTTTAAATTAAAAATAGAATCTTCTAAATTTTTATTTGTGTCGAATAGAAACATATAAATTAAAGGTGAACTTTTATAATTGTGTAATTTTTAAAAAGTATTCAAGTTAAATGGTATTGTCAAATTTGGAGCCAAAAAGCTAATTTTAAGTAAAAATTTTAATCCTGTATATTTCTGTTTAAAAAAAAAATTTGAAAGGAATAATTTAATTTTAAAAATAAATACATTTTTTCTATGAGTTCATTGTATATTTGTTTCTATTGATACAAATAAATCTTTTTGAGAGTACCCTATTTTTATAAATTTAATTTTCTAATTTAATAAACCATTATAAATCAAACTTTTTTTTTAATCTTCCTATTTAAATTAAACTTTAATTTTTTGTAAATATGAGTTCTAGCACATCCATTGATCTCAATTAATAGTAGCAGTAAATAGAACTGCGACTTGAACAAAGTATGGATACCATGCGCTGATGGCATATTCTCTAAGTGGTCTAACGAGAATTTTGTATAAAAGTCTTGCTTTTGTTAAGGAATCAAACTTTAATTTTTTAACAAAAGCAAGACAAATGGATGATCCATGTTTTGTCCAACCCAACATCTCATCGGACCGCAATAAATCTGCCCGGATTAATTTTTCGGGAAAATATAGAAAAATCTGGATAGAAAAATTTAGTAATTTAAGTCCAATTATAACTCAAAGTCATAATATTTAACAAAAAACAAATTAGATTTAACTGAATTATATTTGATTCAATTAAATTATTAAAAACGCAACTCAGACAGTTTTTCTTTTAAAGAAGATAACAATTCAAAATCATTTAATTAAACACTATTAAAATTTATGTGTAAATAATTTGCTTTTTTGCTCTAAATTTCACAATACGATTTAATTAGAATATTTTTAATAAATTGCTTGATTATAAAAGTTCATTCTTAATTTATATTTATATGTTTCTATTCGATACAAATAAATTTTTTAAGCACTCTTTTTTTTTAAATAATACTTTATTTCGAAATAACAACAGTCAAAATACCATGATTAAGCATTAATAAAAATCTGAGGTCTAAAACTAAATAAACAAAAAAGTGGTATAAGCTTGAATTTAAAGGGGTTATGAAGTTCGTTTCAATTCGATCATTTCAATTCAGCGTAACTTGAATAACTTTTAAGCGGTTTAATATTTTATAAAAATTTTGAATCAAGCAAATTTAAGCATGTTTGCTCAATATTTTCCCAATTTTTTTAAATATTATCTTATATAAGGAAGCATTATCTAATAATTTAAAAATAAAAGTAAAGTTTGTTTTGCAAATTAATTAAAAAACAAAAATAATGTTATGTTTATTTTATAATTTAACACTCTTTTTACGATATTAAAATAAAAATTTTCAAATAAAAGAAATCAATTGAAAAGTTTTTTGAAAATGTATCTTAAAAGATAATTAAAAATAAGGAATAAGAATAAATATCAAAAAATAAATGTCAAAAAAGCTTTTACCAAATATGAATTAGCAATGAGTAAATTTGATTAAATTAGGATATAAATTAGTAAACCCTTTCAAATCGAAGTGATATATAATTTTTCATTTTAATTTATTTAAAGGATTAGAAAACTTAATCAATTAATTAAGAGGTCATTAATATTAATCATTTTCTTTAACTTTCCCTGACTTGATCTAAAATGAAAGTTTTATTTGTAAATAATTGTTTTTGCCTTGTTTTTTCAATGTCCCCATTGAAATTGCATTTTTTTTAACTCAACAGCTAGTTTGACAATTGTTTTCAATTTTAAAACAGAATGAAAGCAAATACAAATTTTTGGTGCAATTTAAATAATCAAAAAAAAATTTATTTAAACAGTGAATTTGATTTGTTCGCAACAATAATTAAAATAAAAATAATTTTTTTTCAATTAATTAAATTAATAAAAAATATAAAAAAAAAAGAAAGAAAATAAACTAAAAATCACTGATATTGTTCTTTTTCATCAAAAAAGCGATTTTCATTTCATCTAATTGCATTACTAATAAAATTTCTTTAAAATTGTTGAAAAAAATCAGCTAAATTATGTAATTTCAACAGTTAAAAATTTAATATTTAAAATATCATACTTTATCGCTTGAAATGCTTAATGAGTAAGCATTTCCTGTTCTCTCTTAGTACGCTCGTTTAGATCTGGAAAAAAAAAGCATTGTTGGATATTGGCAAAAAAAGGAAAGGATCGTGTCGAAACGAGAATTAACTGAATTTCGAAAATTCAACTCTCTTTTTGTTTTAACTAACAATTCTAATTTCTTTTAGACAGGATTACTTATTTAATTCATAATGAATTTTTTAGAACATAATGATCTTTTCATCCTTTCAAAAGGCATTTTGAATACATTTAAGTTTTACAGAAAAAGAAATATTGCTTTTCTACACAAACAGTCAATAAACGATTTGTACACTTCCAATTCCTTTTTTACAGTCCCTCCCAACAAGCTGCTTATTTTTTCACTCTTCAGTATTAGCTTTTTTAACATCTGTTCTTTCAGAAGTCAAAAAAGCCAGACCAATCTAAACGAGCAGATTTTCGGATTTTGAGCGAAAAAGCAGGACATTTTAAAGATAATTTGAATGAGAGGGTTAAAAAATTGAATTTTAATTAGATCAGAATAGTTAAAATGATTCTGATCTATATAAAAATACCTCTCTTGATGAATTTACATTAAATTAGCTAGATTTATTCCAGCTTTCTTAAAAATTTTTTATAAGTAATACAACGAGAAAAATAAAAAACTCATTTAAGAATAAAAAGAATAATATCAGAAAATCATCATTACAAAAAGATGAAAAAATAAAGTAAAAAAATAAACTTTTACAAAAATCATAATTAAATACAAAAAAACAAGGACGTTTTTATATGTAGTTTTCTAAATATTTATATTCAGCTAAAAAATTTATCTGGAGTCTTTCCTTTCCACGAATATAATAAAGTGAACCACTTGGATTTTCAAGAAAAAGTCCTCCTTGTGGCCCAAGATAAACGTTTCTGCCACAACGACAACGGCTACTCACAAATTCACCAACCTTTGTATTCTCTGATGTTCGCGTACAGAGAGTCTTTAAATTAATTTTAATTTTAAATTTTAAAAATTTTCATTATTTTAAATTACTCTTGTCTCTTTGGTATCTCCATTGGGTAAAGTTTTCTCATCAAATCTTTCTTTTAAAATTTTTTGCTCATTTTCCTTTAATTTTAATAAATTTTAACAAAGATTTTACGTGGACATTTTTTTGTCTTTCATTTAAAAATTTTAATTAATTTTAAAATTGAAACTTTAAATTGTCTAAATTTTTCTAATAATGTCTTATATCTTTTAAAGTAATTCAGATAATTATGAAATTCCTATGATATATTAGAAGTTAAACAACAAAGCGATTTCAAAATAAGGATAAAAATTTGAATGACGAAAAATTATTAGTTCAGAATTTTTTTAATTTACCAATTGTTGAATTTTGGTTATAAGATCATCGTAATGGTTTTCATTATTTTCATTGACAAACTTTTTCTTATTATCATTCATATTCTTCAAAAATAAAATGGTATTGAAATTGTTTAAAAAAAAAGAGAATTACTTTATTATAATCTGACTTTCGTTCGTCAAAAAAATCGCTATCCTCAAGCAAAAAGGAAAACAAATGACTGTTTTTTAAATAGTCCGGTTTAATTAAGTTGTTAAGATATTCATTTTCCAATTTGAGCTCTTTTATTTTTTCTTCAAAAAGATCCTTGTATTTGATAATTTTAGCATTGACAGGATTTTTCGGACAATTAGCAAAACTTTAAATATAATGATAGCTTTGATTTTTGATAAAAACGAAATAATATAATACCAATAATGCTTATTACGACCAATCTCGGTGTTTCCAGAACCATCGCAATTTCTTGAAGGACATTTTGATTGATTATTTGATATTATTGTAAAATCATTGTCTTCTAGATTTTGATTTTGATTAAAATCTAAATAAAAAAAAATATATATATATTTTATTTGAAAAATTAAATACCATCGACAGAAACTAAAAATTTGCTCCCATAGCCCTTTTCATAATCAGCTTTTCTATAATTATTCTGGTTATTAATTTCTTGCAAAACGTAAGAGCTTTGCATTTTATTCGCAAATTTGAGATTAGAAATCTGCTTTTCTTTGTCATCTAGTGCTAATTCATATTCCTTTAGCTGTTGTTCCTTGTCCTTAAGCAAATCATCTTTATGTTTAATCTCTTAAAAATAAAAATAAAAATAAATAAAAAAATATTCAATATTTAATTGAAAAGTGAATAAACCTTGATCCTTTGACGTTCGTAATCTTTCAAAAATCTCTTTTTGATCCGATATGAGATTCGACGTCATACTGTCATTTTCTTTTATTTTTTGCTCTAATTCTTTTAGACGCTCATCTTTTGCTTTTAATTTTTAATTTTTTTCTTTCAGAACTAAATTAATATTTAAATATTCATATTATGTTGTATTAAAGAATGAAGTTAAATAGTTTTACTTTTTAATTTAATTGTCGACAAATTTTGTTTCTCAGTATTATTCGCAAATTTGAGATTAGAAATCTGCTTTCTTAGTTTCAGTATTTCTGAATTGTTTGATGACTGTATTATTTTTAGGCTGTCATTTTTAATTTCAAATTCGGAATTCAGGATTACCATATTTTCCTCATATTCTTTTTTTAATTTTTCTAGATTTTTACAAAAATTTTCCTGATTGCAAGAAATTACTTTTAAAATTATAATTAAAATTTTCGAAATGCTAAGTAAAGATGCTATGTCTTAATTACTTGATTCGAATTCTTCAACTTTCTTCTTAAGCTTAATTTCATATGCATTTTTTTGTTCTTCATTAATTTTTTTTGCCTCATTAAGTCGTTCGCTTAAATCGGACATTTCTTAGATTAGAAATTGAGAAAAAATAAATGAACAAACAGTATATTTATTTAATATACCTTGTTCATTTTCATTGTATATTGATAAATTTTCTTTTTTTATTTGAATTTGGTTTAATTGTTCGGACTCTAAAAATATATTTAAAAATATTTGTTTTCACAAACTTTAATTTTTACTATTTGATAACGAATCTTTTAATTCAGCAATTAATGAAGAATTATTCTTTATTGTGGACTGCAATAGTGAATTTTCTTTTTGAAT